>OY757927.1:32581722-32941722 GCA_963585895.1 Sepioteuthis lessoniana
AAATTGACATTTCAAGGGCTCAACAACACTGATATATTCCTAAGTTTGGTGTTACTTTTGCTGATTAAATTTGCCACATTGGGCATACAACTGGAGCTTAATTTAACAGTGTTCCTATTAAATATTTTGTATAGGTTGCTCAATGGAAAAAAGCTTTTCTTAAATAATATAAAGAATTCCTTCCCTATTTCGTTAGCTATGGACATACTGTATGGTGGTGTAAACCATTAAATTTTCCTTATTCTATTATACCTCCTATAACATACATCAACAGTTTTATCTATGGACATAAATAAGTTTGGCCTTGTAACCACTATTTTTTAGCACCATTTCATAATGGTGTTTATTTTAAAAGGCAATTCTAGACATCATCCTCATTTTATTGTTCCCTAGAGCCCATTCAAGAAGCCCAGGATATGTAAGCATCATCACAGTGCCAAAATGGAATTGCTAAGTTCAAATTTAAGCTGAAGTTATTTATATTCACTTAGCACAAATTCCCTTGAAAAAGACATGAATCATCTTTTTTTCTCTAACTATAGGTAAAATGGTAGGTCAGACTTAGCTCTCTAGCTTTGGTGGGCAGCCAGTCTAAGAGAAGAACAACTTTGAATTCAAAACTACATGGGTGATGATTTCCAACTACACCCAATAAAAACCACAGTATCATGATGTTAAGGGTACAGTCTTCTGTTTCACAAGGAGTTTACAGGTTGGAATGAAATAACCATCGACCCATCAAGATTATCAATAGAAATCTTTACTTTGACACTAACCTGAAGGCATTATAAAAAAAAAAAAAAAGACAAATTACTGCTTAATGAAATCCTCTCCTATTGATTTTGCTCAAATTCAAAGCTTGTTATTGCATAACATTTTGCCTGAAGACAAAGAATAACACATATGCATCATTATAAATAATGATAAATTTCATGTTTCGATCTCCTTCAGATAATTTTTTAGCATTGCTTTCTGCTCTTATTAAAACTAGTCAATAATTATTATTTCCTATGACAACAAAAAGATTAATGTTTCTAGAGTCTTATGAAACAAAAATATTGGAAGAAATATAAGAAAAAAAAAAATGGATTTCAATAAAAATGCAAAAAATGAATAATAAATAAATAAAATATATATAACTCTAGATTTAGCAAAAAGAAAAAAAAAAGAAAAAAACAAAACAAAACTCATGCTCAATTTACCTGGGGTGCTGGGTTCAATAGAGACAAAGTAGAGAGAAAAATACTAACATGAACTTTGGATGGTAGGAATTGGCATCTCGAGGTCTCGAGTGCCTATAAAAATGAAGAAAATATCGTCAAAGTATTTGAAAAGGGGGGGGAAAGAATGCTATCAATTTTCTAACAAATTGTCAGAATTCAGTAGAAACAGCCAGGTGAAAAAGATCTAGAAAGCTTTGGGAAGAGAAAAAGTAAAATGAATTTAATTTAAAAAATACAATTTTTTAAATATTGGAATCACTTCTGTTTAGGGTGGTATTTAATTCAAGCAATCAAATTTTGGTATAAAAACTTATGCCCCTCACTTGTATTCTCTGAGCTGGCGAAAAGAATTTTCCTTTATAATTAATATTTACAACAGTATTAAGCATAAACTTTTATAGAAAAAAACATTTTTATTTACTCTAATTTAAAAAAAAATACTTAAAACTGATCTTTAAAAGAAAGAGAATATATATCTGCAGGTTATGAAATAATGAATGTCATACCTAAGCTGATTCCTGAGAAATAAAGTTAAAATGAGTAAAGAAGAAATGAAATCAGGTATGTTACCAAGCAACTAAATCCATTTCTCCAGCAGTTTTAACTATTTTCTGGATTGGCTTAAAAGCTTTCTTTTAATAAAAGGGTTTTTAAATAGCTATATTACTACTATTAGCTTGATCTGATTCCTTTTCTATGATCTTCCTTGTAACAGAGTTAAAGATTACATTTTTTCCTTACTAAATTATATTATTGTCCAGCAAGTTAATAAGCAGGTTGACCCAATTCTAAAATTCTTCATGATACAAATTAAGTGCAGGTAAATATAGCACAAGATTTTTTTTAATTAGACTAACTAAAAAACTTACCTACACTAAGAGGTCAAAATTTGTATTGCAGCCGGCTATAATGGTAGTGAAAACAATTCCTTAGAAATGATGGTCAGTTAAGTGTTATTACTATCAGATTCAAGTTATGTGAAACTGCTGAAAGTGTGTGTAAAAATGACTACAATATTTATTAAAAACAAAAAAGAAAAAAATTTATTCTTAGCAGATATCCTGATAGTACCATTTCTGTAATTATTCATGTATAACACCCGCCTCCTAAATTCAGATGTCTAAGTTCAGAAAAGAAAAAGGTATTTTGTATGATACATACTGAATTTTTAGAATTTGTAGCAGTTAAATTCAACATTTATTTAACTTTTTATCTGGTTCATATAGACTAAATATAAAAAAGAATATAGTTCACTTATGTTTTGAAACAAAACGCTTACCCCAAAATAAGCTCACACTAAGAGAAACAAAATTATAAACACATTTCTCTGCAGTGGCATAAAACAGAAGTGTTTGTTACACATAAGTTCATTTGGATCAGATATAACTTACATTTTATAACACCATCCTGAATATCTATGCACCCCTAACTTTTAAGCATAAAAATGTTATGGTAATATTTTTGATAAATTCTTCAAGATAATTTTTTTCTTTCTTTAAACAATCTCTTTTTTGCAATCTTAATTAAAAATGTAAACCAGATGATAATTGTTATTATAAAAGATAAATCTAGATAACATTTACCAATTATATTTTTATATCATCTTATAAAGTTAGAGTTCTGTGAAAATTTTTTACAGATTTTGTTAAGAAAAATTATTCTATTTTAATTAAATGATAATTAAGAGATTAAAGCAGTTTTGTATAAACTATTAAGCTTAACAATAACGCTATATAATATCCCTAATTTAAACTACCAATAAAATTAATAGTATTTAAATGTGTATAATCATTTTAGTAAGATGCATAATTTGTAAATTTTTTCTTTAGTAATTTAAATTCTGTATGATAAGTCATACCTTGCAGTAACATGGTTTCTCACTGAGTATTTCCTCTTGAGAAACTTTTTTAAAAACATTAAAACTTTCTTCCTAATGTAAAGATAAAGCTTTATATTAACCCCCACACACACAAAAAAAAACAAAAAAAAAAAACAGAAGTTAGTTTCATTCAGGACTAGTTACATACTGAAATCCACAAAGGATTACTATATACAGAAATATATAACTCAAGATACTTAAAAAAAAAAAAAAAAAAAAAAAAAAAAAAAGTACACTTCTGCTAAAATGTAACAATCACACACAAGGCTAAATTCCAAGATTTGCAAACAATCTTAAGAACAGTTGATCATACTAATCTGAGCTGATTAAAAACTGAATCACTGATGATTTGAGAGAACTGTTCTATTAAAACCAAATAAGAATGAGATTAATAGAAAAGAATCTAGATAATCAATAGAAAGGTAACTAGTGGCTAGCAGTCTGAATTATTATTTTATTTAATTTTCAGCTTTACTTTTGGTTTCTTACAATCCTTCACCAAATCTTTACCCAAGACCTAGAGTGAAAGAATCTAGTGATTATATGCATCCTATGTATTTGGGTTTTTTGCTCTTTTGTTAGGGTTATATTTTTCTGTCATATTGATAACATTCTCCTAAGGAGATAAGCAGTTCCTCAAAGTGAAAGTATTTTTTATTTAATGTAGGCTGGAACCGCCAGGTATCTTGTTTGTATTTATCTGGCCTTTTTTTATCATACCCAGGGCTCCTACAATTACTAGCACAATGGTAATTTTAAGGAGCCACATTTTTTCCAATTTTCAATTCTTTTTCTTTCCCAATCAGTTTGGATAGCAAAATCCCAGAGAATAGCAGTTCCTTTGACTTCTGTCATTGGTTCTGGTTGGTATTTACACCATTTTTACATTTCAGTATTCCATGGTATTAACATATTTTCCAATGAATATAATATCCCATTTTATCATGCCTTTCTTTCCATTCTAATGGAGTTACGATTGTGCAATCAGACAATTGATTATTAGCACTATCTACATACTGAGTTTGATCCATTTTTTTTTTTTTAAATGTTTGCCAGATAGTTTCTAGTTGGTAGGCTCTGGTCTTGTGCTGCTATTATTAACCCTTCTGTGTCTGCTTTCAGTCTAGTACTTTTTAACCATTAATTAGTCTTTATCTATATGATCATTTCTAATCCTTTGTGCATATTGTCCATATGGGGGTTTTCTTCCCAGGCATTTTTAATTGATTTAATCAATATGTTTTTACTGCCTCTATTGCTTTATCTTTTATATCTACCTCTTTTGGTGTAAGGTCAAGTTGTTTAGGAAATTCATTACTTTCTTTACTAATTGAAGATTTTTTTCTTTAGTTACTTGTGTGTTTACTAGCTGTTGCATCCAATCTATTGTAGTGTCTAAGTATTTCTTTGCTACTTTAGCAGTAGTTTTGTAGGTCGGTTCTAGTTGGATTAAGCCTCTTCTACCATTTTCTCTTTTAATGCAGAGATGTTCTATAACTGCTCTTGAGTGATGCATTCTGTGGCAGGTTATTAGTTTCCTAGTTTTAGTATCCATTTTTTTTAAATTATCTATTTCAGTTAACATCCAGTTTATCATATTAAAACTGTGTTACTCACTTTATTTTTTGCATTGAATTCTGTTCTTAATATGGTTCTTATTCTTCTATAGAATCTTTTTATAATTTTTTCTTTATAGTATGATTAATACCTTTCGCTTCATTAATTCTTAAATATTCATAGGTTTTATTGTGCTCTAAACACTGTAGTTTTCATGTTTATATCTAGAGTGTTGTCTTTAGACTTTACTAGTGAGCCTTTCTTAAATGCGATTTTTGCACATTTGTCCAGACCAAATTGCATCCCTGTGTCATCACTAAATCTTTTCACAGTGCTTAGTAGACTTTCTAAATCAATCATTTTTTGCATATAATTCTAAATCATTTATATAGAATATGGGATCTATTTTTTTAGTTTTATTCTCATAGTCTGTGTTTTTAAGTTCTTTGAAGAGTGCTATTAGAGCAATACAAAAAAAACAAGAGATGAGAAAATGAGTCTCTTGGGAAAATTCCATTGTTAATGTCCAGATTAGTTTTGATCATACCTTTTTCATGGATTAATCCAAGATTAGTACGCTACATACAATTCCATATTGCATTGTAGAAATGTTATAACTGAGAATAACTTTAAAATATTTAGAACTTTTAGAATCTCTTCATGGGGTATGCTATCAAAAGTTTTTTGTAGTCAATCCAAGTTGTTTAGATCAACAATTCTCAAAGATCAGCTTATTTATGAGCTGATCTTTATAATCATAATTTTTTTCATATCCCTTTTGTTCAAAAGGTAAAATTTACTTATATTCTATGAATTTGGTTATTCTCTGCTTTAGAATCTACATCATTTTATATGCTGTGGGAAGGCATGTGATGGGTTGACGGTTTTTTGCATTTGTTGTTTCCTTTGTTTTTGGTAATAGGTATGTTACTCCTTCAGCAAGTCAATCAGCCATTTCTTCAGCTTCTTTAATGATTTCTGAAATAAGTTTCATCATTAGTTGATGTGTAGTGGAGTCAAAAGTTTATCATCATTATTTAATTTCTAGCTTTACTTTTGGTTTCTTACAACCTTTCAGTACTTTACCCAAGACTTAGGGTGATAGAGGGTAGTGATTATTTAATAATAATAATAATAATAATAATAATAATAATAATAATAATAATAATAATAATACATGGGTTTACCCAAACTACTGTCTCCATCTTGTTTATTCAAAAACAAGATGAAGACAAATTTGAGTAAATTAGAATACAACTGTTCTTTCATGTTCTTTCAAGTTTTTTTTCTTCTGAGAAAAAAAAATCCCCTTAAAAAATGATGGTCAGATTATTTAAGTCATGAGATCCAACTTCTATATTCAAATATTTTTAATAGCTGGTTTGGTAATGTCTAATTAAGAAATAAAAGGTATTTTAAACTGGTCTTTAAAAGAGATATTTTTATCTAAGAATAAAAAATCTACAAGTTATGAAATAATAAATGTCATCTCCAACTTGAGTCCTTAGAAATAGAGGAAGAATGAATAAAGAAATAAAATCAAGCATGTTACTAAGCAACCAAACCCAACTCCCATCAATAGTTTTAATTACTTGTAAGACTGGCTTAAGAATTCTGCTTTTATGAAATGGTTTTTAAATAGGACAAATGAGTAAGAAAAAACAGGAACTAAGCTAGAAATAGGAATTAACTAAGTATTACTATAAAAACTAAGAGAAATTATCAAAGAGAGAGAGACAGAGACAGGATAAGATTTGGCAGATAGGCACAATAGTAGATATACCAAAGAAAGCTATAGACAATGAGATAAATAGAGAAAGCAAATTAAAAAAATGTAATGGAATCAGGAAAAACAAATTATATGTAAAAGCTATAATTGAAAATTATAAAATAAATGATTTATAAGTTGACTTTTTTGGTCAGTTCTTTTCATCTAGTCTTTCTAAATAAAAGAACTGACAGTCATTTTAAAATCATGATGCAGTGATATGAATTTAAAATCAAGTCACATTTTTCAAAAACAAAATATTGTATAAACAATAATTTTTTTTCCCTTTAAGTAAGGGAACCATTAATTAAATGAATAATACACACAGCAATTGTTTATACTTTTCCAGATTTCTTTTCAATTATTTTTCATGAAGATAATGGGTAATCTGTCTTTTTTACACAGTAAAAATAAGTAAGGAAATCCAGGGATCAATTAACTATCATAAAAAAATTCTTGGGAGGAGGGGGTAATTTCCTTAATAACTAAAAGAAACCTTTTTAACTTGGGAGTTAAAAAAAAAAAAAAAAACTTAAAATAACAAAAGTAGTTGATAGATTTTCAACCAAGTAAAAATATAAAGAAAATGGAATGATCAAGTGAAGTATAAAAAATGAATATAAAAAATGATTTTGCATTAAATACATTTTGTACACAAACTCATGATTTACTAACTTGAAAAACAAACAAAATATAAAAAACTTAACCAAGGTTTGTTTACTTTTCTTTATATACTAAGTCTTTATTCACTATCTGTTTATATTATCCTTAAACACAAAGGCAAAAAGCCTATGTAACATTTCTCAATTATTGCAGATTTCATATTTTAAAAAAAATCTGAACCTTTTTAATGTAATGAAATATTTTAAAATCTTCATTTTTTCTCTCTTTCTAAGGAATTTATATAAAATGTATAAAAAAAAACACAAAAAAAAAAAAAACACAGCATGTAAAATATTACTTAGTTTGACTCCAGATGAAAATCAACTAATCATGCAATTTTAAAAACAAAGTAAAAATCATTAAAATGAGGGTGTGTGTGTATATATATATATATATATACATACACACACACATGCGCGCGCACAAACAAACACACATTACCTGTATTTTTGGTATTGTTCCTGTTCAACTGGAGGTGATGGTGGAATATCAGTGTTGGAAGAAACACTAAAAGGCAAAAGAATATCATGATAATAAAATAAAAAGGTACAGAAAGAAAATCCTATAAAAAAGAGTTCTGTTGATTCATGAATTTCATAGATTTTATTTAAATAAATCAACAATAGAAATGTCACTAATGTATATTTATTTATCAAAATTTTTTTTTTACTTACAGCTGAAAAATTATCAATTTACAGATAGAGGCGGTGACTAGCAAGTTCTAACCTGGTGACTGAGAGTGAATTCCCAAAATTTCCATTTATTATAAATACAGCATGCCAAAATTTTACTTACTAGTTATATGTAGAAAATGTTTGTTTATATTATTTTCCATAGAATTAAGTACTAATTGAAAAGTATATACACACTGTTACTACTTTCTTTGTGAAAGGAATGGAACATTGGGAGGTATAATTCGGAACTCACTATAAACATAGGAGGGGGTACTTAAAAGGGAATTAACTACAGTTATAAAATATGCTATTCCAGATTCAATCAGTAGTTCAAAAAAATTAGTACATCAAAATTTTATAAAAAAATCCTTTCTTGGTTGTTTTGTAAAGCCAATAATTTTTTTAGAAGCCTCTTGTATAACATTTAATAAAAATGATAATCATTAAATTTACAAGAATAAAATTAAAAAATTTGCAATCAAATTAAAATTAGGATAGCAATTTTAAGGTGGATTCCAAATTTTTTACAAACTCTAAAAGGAAAATTGTCAAGATTAGGTGGCATTCAAACGTGATTAAAATAGAATTTCACATTGTTCTACAGTAACAGATGAACCAAGCAATGTAGTGAAATGGGTAATGTTAGTTTTTTTCTTTGTTGATGTCAAAATTGTTATGCTTGATTGATATAAATTTGAAAAATAATTCTTGCTCTAGTATCAAGTGATGTCAGAACAGAATTCGAGTAATGATCTTTTTTTATAAAAAAAAGAACAAAATGTAGCAATACCACATAAATGAAAATAAAACTTTATCAATACCTGGATTGATTAAACTTCAAAAACTAAGAATAATAAATATGACTTAATTTCCAGAAAAAAAGCATACTCAAGAAAGTATTAAATCTATATTAATCAAGTTATAAAATTCTTTTTTTTTTAAAAAAGATTCTTCAGCAACTTAAAAATCTGTTACACTTTCAGAATTGTGTGTATTGTCTGCATATCTGTTGTGGTATTTTAAAACTGTCAATGAATATAAAAATTACTGATGGCATCGAGACCAGCCATTTAATTTGATATCATCAAAGCAAATATGTGTTTCTTTTCAACATTTTCAAAATTCTTACAAAATACAAGCCAGAAGTAATCTAACTGAAATTAACTTTAAACATTGTTTCAGTTTTTGAAAAACTGTTTTTACTTTGTGTCATAAGAAGAAATAGCTAAGAGCACTGGGGAAGGGAGCTGTCTGTGGTCTGTAAAAGAAAACGAACCTGTTTTGTGTAAGAATATCAAAACACTGACATGAAAAGTAAATTAACAAGATATATGCCACTTTTGATGAATGCACATAAGATCAACCATATGCAAAATTTAAGCATAGTTAATCACTTACCAACATAATGTATATTAATACTAAAATTTGAAAAAAAAAATCTAATAGAAATGAAATCAAAGAAATATGCTCAATTGAGACTCAAATCCCCATCCAATGCTTTGACTGCAGAGATAGAATGGTTATATACAAGATCAAATGGATTGGAGAGAAGTTCTGCAAATTATCTGGAACTTAATTTTCATTCTGAGAATGAGAATTTAAAATGATCTGAATTCATTACATTATGATTCCAAACAGAATTTAGATTCCTTGTTTACAATAATGAGGCTCAAGAAAAATAAAAATGGAAAAATTATCCAGTTAAATCTTTAAAAAAAAAAAAAAAAAAAAAAAAAAAAAAAAATGGTTATAAATATTCTTTAAATATTATTCAGAGAAGAAAAGCTTTTGTCTATGTTGAAAATAAAATTTACAGATTGGAATATTGCTAATAAATATTAAATATTTTTCAGTTACATTTATAAACAAAACTAATTATATTATGTAAAACAGTGAAAAGTATGCTCTCAGAAAGAAGGCTAATTTCTGGAAAAATAAAATTTATAATAAAAAACACTTTACCAAATTAAAGCCCGAGATTTTCTTGTAACAAATTTTACTTAATTCAAAGAATTAGGATTTTATTATAAAGGACTTTTCTGATAAAATCTTATCCCATCCACCTTCAATAGACCTACCCACAAATATTGGTGAGACATGGTAAGTAGTCACATTGGCTTATAAGATGTTGGCAGGGAAATTAAATTCAGAGTTGTTCTTTTCTTATACTGATTTCTTTATCAAAGTGTGAAAACCCAGTCTACCCTACTATTTTACTCATAACTGAAAAGAAAAGAGATGGATTCATGCCTTTTCGCATGGGATTTATGTAAAGAGAATGCCAACAGCCTCAACAAGAATTTGAACTCTGATTGCCAGTTCTATTTTCTGTACCAACAACTACAATATCACTCATACATCCTTCAAACATCAATCAAATAAAGACATTTTTTAAATTAATCAAACAATTACTTATAGACTTTAATACACATTATGAACTTAATATTAAAGTTCAGATATCATTAAAAAAAAGATGAGCTACCCAATAAAAAGCAAATGGTGGCAAATCAATACTTTCAACAAGGAAGGGAAAAAAATTATTTGTGATTATATCTTTCCAGTATTTCAGTTTTTAAGAATCAATAGATTTGTTGATATTGATATCTAATGCTGGGGATTTTAGAAGCATTCAATAAGTGCACTGGGAAAATAACTTCTCTTGGGTGAATGTGTCACCAAGCATAAAAAATGAGAAGTTCTCAGTAAATAATCTTTCAAAAATGTTTATGTAAAAAAGCATTCACCTTTGATTGTGATGCCTAAGCATGACAAAGTGGCTCAATGATTAAACAATAACCAAAGAGAGAACATGTTGACATATCTTTCCTACTCAATAAAAACAAAAACAAAAAAATCTCTTAAAAACTAACTTTGCTCAAGCCATTCAAACAGCTGCTGTCGTAATTGGTTCATATCTTCATCTGTTTGTTAAAAAATATAACTTCAGAATTCTTTCAAGTTTTCTTAGTATAAGCATCAGAAAAGCCTTTAGATAACATTTTAATAGTAGTGCCTGACAAAAACCAAAATGGAGTACCCAAAAAGATAAAGTTCCTAATTGATAAGTATTGTTTTATTATAGATTTCTTTAGTTGAGTAAACCTTATAACTTATTAAATAGGAAAAGTTGATAAATACAGATAATGTTTCAAATACAACATTGATTTTTTTTTTAAATGAAGAAAAAGCATACGACATATTACATTTTTAAAGTATACTAACAACAATAACTGGATAAAGAAAAAATCATCAATATAGTCTAGGTTAAAAGTATGGTAGGGTAACCTAAAGTCAAACTTTTTTAGACCTTATTTTTCCAATGCAGGTACCATTAGGGAAAAGTTTTGGTAAATGAACCAGGCTTTGGTCAGTTTACCAAAATTTTTGTTGTTCGACAATGATGGAAACATTGGAAAAATAAGGTCTAAAAAAAATTTGCACTTTTAACCTGGACTAATACAAATGACAAAATATGCATTTAAAATATTTTGGAAAATATATTTAATTCATACAGAAATCAAAATAATCAAGCAAGATATTTAAATCAGATATTAATTACCTTTTTTTTTTCTTTTTAGATTTACACAAATTTTGATTGGTGAACAAAAAGGTTTTATTCATTTTCTATATTAGAACATATACAACACACAAAACATTTGTGTTTAAAAAAGAATAAGTGAACGCTGACATACATGCCACTGTCTAAAAAATTGTTTTTTTTAGTAATTGTATAATTACAAGTGTATATTTTATCAATAACAAAGAATATTTTCTTTTATATTAGCTAACAATTTAGAATTCAATTCCATTACTATAAGTGCCCAAGATTGAGCCTAAATTTGTTATACAGACAAATATAAAATTAGTTTGTACATGCATATGCAATGGTTGAGAAAAATGTATCAAATAGAGATTTGTGTTAGTATAGACACATACATACCAATTCAAAAGAACATGATTCAAAGATGTACAGATCAACAAGTTTATAGATGGTACACTTGGCTAATTGTCTGGTGTGCAAAATGCTTTCAGATCAATTTCCAAATTGATACAAAAGTTTGAACAGAAAAAAATAATAGGTAAAAGAAAATATAAAGAAAAAAAAGAGAAAGAAGATTGCAAGAAAATAAAAGAAAAAAAAAAGAAGAAAATAAACACAAGAAAAACACTAATAGGACTCAATAATGCTCCCAATAAACCAAACAGAATAGAAAGAAAGTAGTTTAAATGAATCATCACAAAAATAAAATTCTGATTTTTAACCTAACTGCCAAACTGTTAATCTTAAAACTCCAATTTCATTATCATAAGTTACAATTCCCCATTTTCTGAAGTTGGATTAATTATAGGATCATATCTTATTGATTTAATAAGTGTAAAGGACAATTTTCTTTACTTGGTCTCAACTAATGAACATACATTCATTTTTTGAAATGCTTAAATACTTGACTAAATTAACAACCTAAGACCCCTAAAATATCAAATCTTTGAACCTTAAGCTCCTTGGTCCACAGAATCACGCTTACACAAAAAGAAAGTTGAGAGAGGGACAAAACACACTCAAATTTCAAGGGTGAAAACATCTTTGTGTAAAGTCATTCCACGATTTCATTAAAAGAAAGGATGTGAATGGTGACCATATCAAGCTTTTTATTATTAGTATCTGACATGATAACCCACCCAACACCCTAGCCTGAAATATCAAGCTTACAGTTCATAGTAATATACTGTTCCGCCTGACATATTGGGCTTTAATAGTTCAAAGATTAAAAAAAAAAAACAAAAAAAAACAAACATTTTTACAAAAAAGAAAACTTAGAAAAAAACCCTCAGTTTGACCAATTATGATTGAAGTTTGAAATGTTAAATATTGAAAAATAATACAAGCACTATGATGTAGATATTTGCATCCAATAGCCAGAGATTAAATCCATTCATTAGTTAACCTCAAAATAGTATATACATACAATTAGTTAATTTAAATTATAATATATCAATAAGTTAGGTGATTAAAGTTATAATATATCTATATAAGTTACTATAATTATTTACACATAACACACTTTTAAGCCTAAAGGTTAACATCATATCATACACAAGAAATAAATATTAACTTTTTATGCAGCTACATGCATCACCATATTCAGAACCATATGACTGAATGTAAGTTATATCTATGATCCAAACTAACTAATGTGTAACAAACACTTGTTTTATGCCACAACAGAGAAATAGCCACTGGAATGTGTGTTTGTTTCCAATTTTGTTTCTCCTAGTGTGAGTTTATTTTTGCCTCAGGCTTGTTGCATTTTTGTGAACATGTCCATGTGACTGATCTGGATGAATGTTTCAAAATATAAGTAAACTGCATAAATTTTTTATTTCTAGTCTATATGAACTGGATAAATAGTTGAACAAATGTTAAATTTAAAATGTTAATACATATTATATAACAGATACATTTTATGTTTTGTTCTTTTCAGTATAAAATTTAGGAGTGGAGGGAAGGGTGCTGTATACAAATAATTATGGAAACTTATATTCTAGTTTACTGTCATTTTCATAGATATATTTTCTAATTCAAAAAGATAGTTTGAAAGCAAAGAGAATATTCTATTAAACTATCAAGTTCAATGCATTAAATATGCTTCTTTTTTTTTTCCTCTCTCATTAGTAAATATGTCTGGGGGTTTTGTGTGACAATAGTTCATTTTACAAGTGCATTTTTATCATCTCTGAGTTTCCTAAAAATGTTTTTAAATAGATATATATGCACACAAAGTTTAAACATTGAAAAATAATACAAATTATTAATCAATTAGTACTAGAAATGCGAAAATGTAATTGAAATGAAGAATTGTGCAGATACTATATGCTTTGCTAGTTTTCTGATTTAATCTAAATTCAAAGTTAACTCCCTTTAAGGACTTTCAGCTATACAGAAAAACAATAACTAAACCACTCAAGATGTTAATCAGATTTTTTTCCTAACATTGAGTAACGGAGAATAATTAAATGATATCTATTGAATTACTTACCATAAGAGTTTCCTAGTCAAATGGAATAAAGCAAAAAAGAATTGAAAATGCAAGCATAAAAGAAGTTAGAGCTTGGATCATGGTTAAAGGTGGTTTTTTTCTTTTTAATTAGAAAATAAGCTTTGGATAATTAAGGGAAAAAACAAGGCTTTTAGCTAAGAAGAGATAGCATTGGCTTTTAGCACCAGTAAACACAGGCCCGAGAAAGACAGTGACATTATGATGTATAATAAATCATTGGATAAGGTAATTTTCAAGAGAGAAATATGAAATAAAATGAAAATGAACTTTGAATAAATAACTTTTTTTAAAAAACTTAGTCTGAAACATCTATTAACACAAAAAAAGTAATTCTGATTTATGTTGATTAATTTTTCCACAAATAACATACACATTGATCAGCTTTTTGCTATTGGAATGGGTTTGAGTATATATTATAAAATTTTACCATATATACTCACATATCATGTGACTTTCAAAGACCTTAATTGAAACCTTTTGCAACTGAAAATTGGTGTACCAGTTGGCTTAGGCCTAGCCTATTTGCACACACAAAGTTTGTATCTCACGTATGGTGTAACCTCCTTAGGCTAAAATCTAGGTTTTTTTCACATCACTAAAAAGAAAATATTGATTACTTATGAGCTTCATTTCATTTTCATTTTTTAAATATCTGTTTATGTTATATCTATATCAAGATTAAAAAATATGTCCAAAAAGTTGAATAGTTAGACAACTTTACTGCATTCATTTTAGGAGATAAAAAGCAAAATTCTTTCATTATATGCAAATACAGATGTCAACGGTAAAGGTTCATATACACATAAAAACATCAATTGTATATAGATCTTTCAAAGCATTATTTGAAATGTAGGAGTAAATAAGTAATTTTATTTTTTTTTAGCTTCTTCATTTTTAGAATAAAAGAAATTCAAATATCCCAACAAGAAATGAAGAGTTCAAAGAATCTTTCATCTAGATCAATTTTATTTTAGAATAAATCAATAATCTCATCAACCAGTTCAAAACATTTTGAAGTCAAACTAAAATTTCTTCAGATTATATACATACATTCATTTTACTTTAGTGGTACTAAAACATTTTACAAAATTTACGTATATAACAAGATGAGAAATAACTTTATTAGTGCAATTTGAAATTATTATCCCATCACAATATCCAAAACATTCTTCCTTTCAAAGGGATTCCAAAATTTAAATGATTTGTAATGTGCTTAATTCATTATAATTAACAAGAACAACTACTACTACTGATTCTTACTGGACATTATGAAAGTCACTGAAATAAGTAATTTTTGGTATTCTTTAGTATTTTCAAAATACATGATCATAGTACAATATATCTTTTATAGGAGACAAATTTATGATTTTTAATAAAAGGAGAAGGGTTTAATAGTGGAATATATTATGATGAATTGCCCTAATATATTCTTTTAAATACAAATATCTAACTTAACTTATTAAAAAAATGAAAAATAAATATAATTTGTTGATAGATTTCATTTGCAGACCATATCTAGCTCTATTGAATGAGATTTCAGTTCACACCAACTCACAACAAATCTCCAATATTACTATAATTAATTACTAAAATTATTTGTATATAAGACACTTTTCCCCCTGATTTTCAAGCTCATAAATTTGGGGTGTATACACAAAACTAAATATTACCAGTCATATTCTGGATGGCATGACTGAAAATAAATTTATCTAAGGTCCAAACTAATTAAAGTGTAACAAACACTTGTTTCATACAGAAAAATAGTCTCTGGAATTAGTATTTTTTCTATTGTGAACTTATCTTCACTGAAAGTTTGTTATATTTTTGCCTTTGCCCTAAATACAGCATAAATTTTCAGTTTATAAACATCATACAAACTATATAATTTCTTATTCTTAGTCAATATAAACGAGATAAAAAATTTTTAAAAATGTTAAATTTGATATAAATTTAGCTGCAACAAATTCAAGTCAAAGTATCTTATACGTAAGAGATGTCTTTTCCAGAATTTTATAGCTGAAAGTTAGGGATGCGTATTATACATGAATGCATTTTACACACAACTAATTAGAGTATCTGTTTTTGGATTTCTTTTTATTTTGGGGTGGGGGGATATCTTAAGAATAAATAAGTCAGGAGTTTTAACTACTAAAATATAGAAGATATTTTTGTCTTAAACCACTCATTTTGAAATATATGACAGTAACAACAATTTTATAAGAATGTTATAAATTAGATGTCAGGTTTTTGCTGTTAAATGTATAGCTATTTACAATTCGAGTAAGTTTTAATTGTAACAAATCTTATTAGGATTTTTAGATTTTGCATACATACAAGCTGTGATTTAATATTAGATAATAAAGAATTAAACTGCTAAACTGAAAGCAATAAGGGAGTTGGGGGGTAAAAATTATCCAGCAAAATAAGTTCTAAAGATACTTCTTGTTCAGATAATAGAATTCCCCGATAAAAATAACATTTTTCAGCAGCACATAAATATTCAAACAACTATTTAAACAAAATTATCAATATCAAGTTTTAATTAATCTGAACTTTTTTTTAAATCAAATTATTTATTTCCTTTTATAATTTT
The DNA here is from genome assembly GCA_963585895.1 of Sepioteuthis lessoniana. Lineage (NCBI taxonomy): Eukaryota > Metazoa > Mollusca > Cephalopoda > Myopsida > Loliginidae > Sepioteuthis > Sepioteuthis lessoniana. The sequence goes on from OY757927.1 coordinate 32,598,139, forward strand.
TCTTAAATAACATCCAGGCTTAAAATCTTTCCATACTGACAGGAAATAAAAATGCAACACCCTAAATATGTATTACAATTTACTCAATATGTAAAGGTAACATAGCTCGATTAGTGTAAATCATTACATATACAGATTAATATATGATGAACAGATTCTAAAATAAAGAGTATCAATAGTATTCATATCCCATCCACATACTGTACCCAGGTCAAAACCAACATCCACCAGTGTTAAAAATTTTATTTTCCATCACTGTATAATAATTAGGATAAAAGTTTAAATAAAAATTTTGACCTTAAAGTTAACCAATGTCTTATCCTTTCAGTGATTTAGGCTAAGGGGTAGAGAAGAGATGAAATCTAATTTCAAAAAGAAGTTGAGATTAACAAATTCTTTTAAATTCATTTATATTACTAATGAGTTCATGATAAACATGAGTTTTAAATAAATGCTGCTAACTAAAAAAAGAAAAAGGATTGAGCTTTGATTTGACAAATACTTGAAATGATAATTTTTTTTTTTTTAAATCAACATTCCAAATGAGTAATTATAATTATCAAAAGGAAGAAAAACAATCTGTTTTGTAAATTTCTTTAGTATGATTCCTGTTTGCAAAGACAGAAATAAAAAAGAAAATATATTAAATAGAAGAATGAAAGAGACTTGTTATTTTTTTGCAGACAGGGAGGTAGATAGATTAGCAGTCTGGCAGGAGAGAGAAAGAAAGAGAGAAAAAGAGAGGGAGAGAGGAAAATAAATTTTTAAAAATGATTCAAAAATAAAATAAGATGAAAAAAAATCAGCACTAAATTGGTGTTGGTATGCAATGAGGTAGAACTTTTGGTAAGAGGCATGAGTAGAGAGAATCACCTTCGCCAGAAGCCTGGTCGCAGAGCACTTGGTGATAGTGGAGCCTCGTCGTAAGCAGTAGTCCAGCTGCACACCAAAACAGAGTATAAGAACACACAAAAAGAAAGAAAAAAAAAAAAAAAAAAAAAGGCATCAAGAGCATATCACAGACACAAATGAATGAAGGGGGTTCATAATTAAGATTATTAGCACACAAACAGGATATTAGCAGTAGAAACAACCACACTCAAAATAATGCTTGTAATAATAGTAACTGCAACAGTATTATGATTATCAATAGTAATATTAAAAAAAAATTAAAACAAAAACAATTTTAGCAGTCCTATTAATTAGATTCAACTTATTTCACCTAATAGTTTAGAAGTCACATCTTTAGACATGTCTTCTGCAATTTTCTTTTCAGCCAATTGAAGCACAAAGCTATACTTTAGTATATTTGGTAATATAATTGAAATGAAGGAAAAAATGCATAGAACAATCCAACTTTGTGTATAAAAGAAGTCTGACCCTTAAGAAAAGAATAGCTTGAAATAATCTTAATATAAATGAAAGATCTTAATTTCAGATTTAACTTAACATTAAGAAAAAAAAAACTATTTCAAATCTGGTGAATTTTCACTACTTTATTTTCACTAAGGTTGGAAACAGATTTTCTGACCCAATATTTCATAATAACCTAAAAAGTTTATTTGTACAATAATTCATGTAAACTGTACATTATACGACTGATTAGAAAAATGTTTTAAATGAGTTTAAAGATTACACTTATGCATATTCATTTTATTTTACTACAAAATTAGCAGTGGTTCTTCTTCCCCTCATACAAAAATAAACAGCACTTAATTTTTAGGCAAAGAATTGTCTTGTAAATCTAATACTTATCATTCAGAGTAACATATCAAAATTTTATTGCATTTTACCTTATTACTAAGAATAAATATCCAATGTAATGATGTTATGTTAAAGATTGAGTGAGAAATACATTTTTGGTATTATTTTAGCAACAGTATAAGTTGCTGCAATAATAACTGCACCTCTTATGAAAAATAGTAATGATAAAATTAAGAATCCTGACTATAGAAGCATGGTAAAAAGCAATAATTCAGTAAGTAATAAGTAATTAATCATTGATGTTTTAAAATGAAAGAAATACAAACATTTATATTATGAAGAAAAAGAAAAAATTCAGAAAGTTTTTTTAATTGTTTATATATAACTTCCAACAGCAAACTAATTAATTTTCAGTATCAACAACTCATCTCTTATTCACCTATGAACTTAATTCAATATTTATAGGAATCTAAATTGATGTTACCATTAGCGCACAATCATTTGCAGAAAATTTCAGCAAGACATACCATGAAGATTACTTACTTACAAATAACATTATCAAAATAACAATTTATTTTTAAAAGAACCTTAAAAACATCAAAACAAACACACAAAATATCAACAGATTATCTTAAAATTTTAAAATCAAAATGCACTTTTGTCATAAAATATTTCAAATTAAGAACTTTTGATGGAGAAGAAAATGTCCAAATCATACAAAATGTTTCTATGAATGATTATATTCTTGTCAATTTGAAAAATTTGTTCAAAGTTATTGTAAATTGGGGATTCAGAAAGTTTTTTTTTAAACCAGCATTACCTGAGCTCAAAGAAGTTTTTCAAACCACATGTATACAATCTAGCAAAATGTTCACAATAAAATAATAATCAAAAAAAGGAGAAAATTAAAGACAAGTTATTAAGTTGAACTAATTTTTTTTTTTTTTTTTTTACACACACACAAATATAATTTTGTTAGTAATCATTAAAAATACTGAAAAGTGCTGAATATCCTAATAGAGCTAAATCCCTTTTTAATAATAATATATGTTAGAAAAACACACACATACATTACATATATATATAAGAAAAAAAAGGGAAAATAAATTAGAGACCAGCTATTGGTAATTTGAACTAATATATATATAATTATTAAAAGGGATTTAGCTCTATTCTTGGGGTGTTGAGCACTTTTTAAAGTATTTTTGTGATTGCTAACTATATATATATATATATATATATATATATATATATATATATATATATATATATATATATATACACACACACACAAATAATTTAGTTTAAATTACCAATAATTTGTCTTTGATTTTTTTTTCCTTTTCTGAGATATGATTTTTTTTTTAATCTATGGTTCTAGTAGTATTCTATTTTTACATTAAAACATTTCAAAATTCAGGAGCTGGGAGTAGGTTTTTGGATCACATACACTAAAGTAATTGTTATTTCCTTTCAAGAGGGAAATAACTAAACAATTTGTGTAATATTCATTTCTTTACTAGTATAGAAGAATTTTAAAAATAAAAAGATTTCAACAATGAAGAAACTTAGGCACATAGATATTAAATTTGATATTTTTTTCATTTAAATCTAATTGCCACAGAAATATTTATTACTGAAAACATTTCCAAGAGAAATTCAATTTGAATTTAGAAAAAAGTTTAAGAATAATATCAAAATTTAAAATTATTGTCAAAACATTTTTTAAATGTTACTTTTTAAATACAAGAATTAGTAATTAACTACTTAAATATTTTTTCAAAGTTTAATAAATCAATTGAACTACTCACAATTTATCAATATTCAATCCTGAAAAAAGTTATTTTCTCAAAAATTCCCACTGTTTTAAATGTCTGAACTCAAAGTTACAATTACCAATAGAAACATTTCCTTTTTCTCAATTCATTTTTATTCAAATTTACTTCAAATTTTTTATGTAAAACACTTTATTATAGTTCATAGAAAAAATTTTCAAGTGTTTCATAAATAAATTTTTTTTGCATCATAAAAAAATGTTCCAGGGGTGATAACTCAGTTGCAACAGTTCTAAATGTTAATAGATAAACTTAGATTTCTGCACAGAGAAGTGGCATAAATAAATAGACACCATTATTTTGTACAAATTGGAATTTAACAAAAACATATTTCATTGACATTTAGTTAAATTACAATAAAAGCATAGAAGAAATAAGAGTACAATCACTTTATATTGTTTTGTATTATAGGAGGAACAAAGATATTATTTGACAATCTGAAGGGATGAATTAATCATCAAACAGTATCGAAACTAGAATATTTTTATCATTCCGGGTTTTCGGACTATTGTCTTCATCTTTATTGTTATATTCACAACATTTCAGTAGATATGTCCTCTGGCCTTCTTCAGATGTTTGTTGAACTTGGAAGCCTACAGGGAACTTCGAACCATGTCTTATTTAATCCATGAAAGCTGCTTATTCTGATTCCATTAACCATAACTGGGTATAAGTGCTAAGTATTCCTGTATTGCTACTCACTTGCAATCTGGATTGAATATGCAAACTCCAATGATTGTCTCTTAAGAAGTTTAGGAAACCAACACCTATAACCATTATGCTATGTGTCCTACCGGACAATTTACTATGTATGATATTCCAATTTTTTTTTTTCAATCTTCTTGGATAATTAGTTCTCATATTGTATTCATCTCTATACTTGGTCTACTCAACAGATCACTGTAGCCCAACATATGTGCTGATTCCTTAAAGCATCTAAATTCTGTAGTGTTCTTCTCTATCAATTATTTTAACTTCATCCCATAAGGGCAGATGGTTTCCCTTTTCATTCCATATATGGTCCGCCATACCTGACTTCAATCTCACCTCATACTACTGCTTTTCACCATCTGCTCATAACAAGACTATCTCATTTTACTTTGAATAACAAAATCTTTTTTGTTTAGATTAGCAAACAAAGAATCTTGGTTGAAAAATATAGGCGTCTATTTATTTTTGTCATATCTTTGAGTAGTGATTACTTTTAATATATGTTAACTCCTTCTTGAACACAAAAAATGCCAAAATATTTCTAATAATAAATAATTAGTATTGATTTTCAATTGGGAAGATTTGATTGAGAAAATAGTTGAGTGTTTCAGTCTCATTTGAAAAATAAAATTAATCAATTGATAAATGAAATTAACAACAAAATCAATTTTATTTTCTGTTTAAATCCAAATTAAGAGTAGATAGAGGAAAAGTTGACTAATGAGAAGACTTTGAAGACTAGAATCTACCACTAAAAAACTAGAGCACTTAAGACAATTTAAAAATTAAGAATTACTGATCAATCCATGGAGAGATTCATTCATGCTTATAACAATAAAAAAAAATAAACACTACCAACAGCAATAGCAATCATCTATAACAAGAAGGTAATGAATCTAAATGGCTGCAAGAATGAAGAAATAAATATCTAATATAATTACCTTAGAAAAAGGAGGATTTTTTTGGTACAGATTAATGATCACATACTTTTTCATTCTTTTTTTTTTTGGATCTAATTGGAGTAGAACCTTCCAATTATTCTAAATTATTACTGTCAACTTTTCATTGTTGCCCACCTACCATCAGATTTTAAATAATTCAAAAAATTAATGAATTTCTAAAATGTAGATATGTATGTATTTACCTAACCCCTCTGCCACAGATAAGATGGTGTACAAGGTCATTTTTTAAACAGTGTTTAATAGGTATGTATTCAGGGTTTTCCTTTTCCTAGACTGGTGGCAATACCAAAGTTAAAGAGTCCAATCAGTCCTGTTTACCCATAGTTGGAGGGAGAATAGTTAGATGCATACCTTTCCTAAGAATATTAGCACTATGTGAAATGCAGCCTCATTCAGGATTTGAACTAGAGTTGCCATATCCATTTACTACGATAACCATTAACTCACAAGCACCTCCTCTATATGTTTATGTAGTAATAGTCAACAATTAAGTACAAAAAAACCTGAAAAAACATTAAAATTTATCAGGAGATTTAGACTACAATTTGAGTCACTCATAAGTTCATGTTATTAGATGCAGTGATTTCAAATAAAGAAATCAATGTCATCCATAAAGCAATATATATACTGCAAATAACTTTATTTACAATATTCTACAGTTATCAAATAAAATTTTACTCAGACAATTTGAAAACATCTTGACTGTTTTTAATTACTTTTATCTGTTATCAAATATTAAAGAATTTTTCATCCTTTAAAACAACTCAGCAAATGATATACCCAACCATAAAATATTCCAGAAAAAAACCCTTCCCAATCTCATTTCCTAGATATAATATAAATATCTTATTTATAATAAATATTGATTTAAAAGTTAATCTATTTTTATAATTATATCTTAATGAACTCACTGCAACCACTATATTGATGAAAGTCATATTTCTTATAAGCTACCCAACTGTGTATTTTTAGTTTTGCATAATGTCACTAAATACAATTGCATGGCATCATGAACTAATAATGAATTTAACAAGTCAAGCATTTCTCCCCTTGAATTTGTATAGGGGCTATAAGAAAGAAAAAGTAATACTGCCAAAAACTGATTACATAAAAAAATGAACTAAAAATGTACTGAAAGAAATGGCTACTCTAAGTGCAATACAAAAATCAAGATAAACAATTGAAAAGTGATAAAATGATAATTTAAAAAAAATCAGGTATAAGCCAATATAGTGGTGTGTGTTTGTGTGTGTCTTTAGCATAGTCTGGCACAAAGCCAAATAGAAATGCCATGTCGGAAGATTATGTTGTTGTAAGGGTGTGTCTACTTGAGATAAAAATCAACATTCAAAAACCAGGTTTTTACCTGGTTTCCGGTAGCATCCATTGATAATAGTAAGAAATATATACAACTATCTCAGCTAAAAAGTTAAAATATTTACTAAGCTTAGCTTAGTCTTATACAGTGAGGTACTCAAGGACTGAACCCACTATACTAGTAATAGTTCTTGTTAACCATTGACTTACTGCCAATATATAACACTATTGAAATTCATCAAAATTATAATGAAATTCATAACTGATTTTTTTTTCAAAATGTAGTCCAAAAAATTTAGACAACAGACTTATGGCAGTAGCTGCTGTCAAGCACAGTAACTGAGATTGCTAGGTTCTTAAGAGTGGTGGCCAAGACCTCTAACAAGAGAAAAAAAATACACTCATTCAATCCAATCAGACATCATAAGGTTAAAAATGTTTGTCCAGCAGATCAAAGACATCAATAGCAAGTCAATAAGAGTCATTGATTATCTCAAGATGGCCTACAGGTGACCTTATAATGTGTTCCTAACTCTCCTGAATTTAATCCCCTGGACTGCTATATCTGTGATTTTATCAAGGAGACCAACTAGTGACCCCAAAATACCATCTACTTGTTGAAGGCCACCAGTTTAAATGTAATGGTTAACATAAATGAGAACCACTTAACTCAGACATGCAGTTGCTTCTGAGGTTGAACTGAGGTTATTCTTGAAGCTGAGGACAGTTTTATTGAATAACTTTTCTGTTTCCTTTTAAAGTTGAACATACATTTTTCTTTTATAAAATTTACTAATTTTTTCTATTGAATATCTTTGTTTTTGTTTACATTATAATTTTATTTTAATTATCTTCCCAGTTATGGATTAAATAGTACTACTTTTGTTCTTCTACAAGGGTGATTTTGGCATTGAATAACCCACGAAGATTGATGTCAAACAAAGAAACCAAATCAATTATCTAATACATCATGTAGTCAATATGTTGTAAACATTTACTCTTTGTCATCAATCCTGCTCTTCTATCACATTTAGCAAATCTGCAATGGTATATTTTACCCATATTACAATGTACAGATGTAAGAGCAATATGAAATGGAATGGAATCCAACAACAAGCATTTATAATAGCATATAACCCCAAATTCAATGAAAATTACCTTACAGAAGACTTTAAAAATTAAATCTGAATATGAATCTTGTAAGAAGTCAAATAATTCCAGATTCAACATCATATATTTCAATGGTCTAAAAAAATTAACTTAGTACTTAATGGGTTAAATTCATTAATCCAAAATGCATATTAAAAAGAAAACTGTTTTTTTTAATGCAATAGCTGAGAAGACATGTTTACTAATTTAATATAATATATGCAAATCATAGAAATACCCAAATTCACTGAAAATAAAAATCCTTTTTAAAAGCAATATCATCTGAGTATTCATTAATCCTTTCTTTACTTTTAGTAAAAAGCATTAAGCCTATATAATGACTATTAGAGTATTAGACCTTAAGCAATAAAAGTCATTGAAGAGTAATAAAAAATATTGGTTTATTAGTATTAGGAAATTTGTTCTTGAATGTAAAAATTTGCCAGTTACTTTTATCTATGCATTACAAGTGCACTAAATGTTTAACTACAGCATTTCACTAATAAACTAAAAACATTTACTTGTATCTAAAATCTCCATGCAAATATTACAAATAAATTGCTTACATTGGTTTTTTCTTGAATTTGTTGGCCCTAGGAGAGAGTACAACAACAGGGTCATCATCATCTTCCTCCTCATCTTCATCACTACTTAGATGTTTTTTAGCACGTTGATAAGATACAGTCTGTACCTTTTTAGAAGGTATAGGATCTGAAACAAAAAATATACTTAATAGTTAATAAGCAGATTGATGTTTACTATGTGCCTTGCACAATAATGACCAATTTTTTTATGTCCTTTGTTTCAAAATTCAGTAAACTCTCATTGTAATGGAATTCATTCTATCAGTAAGTTTATTTTTAAATTCTCACAAGACCAGGGCTGGATTAAACATTAAGTAAAAAAAAAAAAAAGCATCTGCTTTAGAACATCAAAGAAAGAGGAGGCATCACAGATTTTCCACAGTCATCTTTAAAATTATCAGGCAAATATTTCAACTAAATGAATGATTTATTCTTTTTCATGTAATAAATTTTAAGCAAATTAAACATCTTTGTTTAAAAAAAAATCTGCAGACTTCATATGTAGGGGTGAAGCATCATGATATTCTAAGTGCTTGGAGCTTCTACAGGATTTAATCCAGCCAAGCACAAGACTATTATCAAAGTTTAGTTTGCAGCAATATCACATGAAGATTTCAATACATGATTTAAAAAAACTAAAATCAATAAACTCTTAAAATAATTCCATTTTAAGGAACCTAGAATTCTAAAAATAATTTTTTTTTTAAAGTCTTATCAATTGATAATAAACTTGAAATAATTATTAACACCCTTTGTATAAAACTCTTGTTATGATGGGATTCTTAAATCCTTGAAGATGTAATAATAAATCCAAACAATTATCTACCAAAGAGCTATAGTTACAAGCTAGGTTAGTTACTTGTTATGTTAAAACTAAAACTTAGTAAACTATAGCATAACAGCATATCTTTGGCCCAAAAATTATTAAAAGTCCAAATAAAAACATTGTTTTTTTTCCCTTAAAATTCATACTAAACATCATCAATAGCAATTTTTTTTTACTTGATAAAATATCATATATGTAAATGCAAGTAAAAATTACATTTATTTACCAAAGTTGAGAAATATAAATATTGTTCATCTTTTAGGTTTAAGTAATTTAGTTGAATAAAAAAGAAATGACTAGTGTAACAGTTGACATAAATAAGCAATGAAGGCTATTAAAACCATCTGCCACTTAACTGAAAACATGACCTTTCACTTAAAGTTATTGTGAGCAATAAAAATAGTTATTTTGAGACTGACTTCATTAAACCGCTGAATACTTTACTAAAATATAGCAGACCTTCATAAAAGTACAGCAGAATGTATTATTACCAAATACAGCTATTACTCAACAGGATGCCATGAAGTTAAATAGTGAAGATTAAAAAAAAAAATACAACTATCAAATTATGTAAATTATATTTTCGGCTTGGTAGCACAAGATTTAGCCAGTTGATAATCTCACATAAAATAATGGAAAATTAATTCCATTTAAATTTTGAAATAAAGCTTGAGGGAGAGCGGGTACATTCCATGGAGGCATTGTAACATACAGAGAAAAATTTCTATTTCTGCAAAGAAAATATATTCCATAAGATGTTTTGTTTTAAAATTTTACTCAAAAATTGATACCTAGAGGAAAAATAAAATCTAATCTTTTAATTGACAGTACTACTTTAGCAATACTTAAAGAATTTTTATAAAACCCTCTACACTATCTAATCAGTCAAATTTTAATACAAAATAACTTCTCAAATGTAATAGTTTACATTAGATGATCAAAAAACTACTTTACAGGAGGGAGGGGACAAAAAGTTCTCTACCCACCAAGAAGAGAATGATTTAGAACTATGATCCACTTATTCATCCCAAAGTTCAGACATAGAATATCATTCTCCAAGCTCCTTTATTGTCTTTTCAGTGGGGCTTAGAATACACCAACTTTATCCTCTGAAGAGGAGTAAGACCCTCCTCACCAAATAAAAAAAAAGAAAAAAAGGGAGGGTGACAATAAACTGCTTATGATAGTGATGTTCTAGTTCTGAAGTTCCAAGGAGAGTGGAGTTCCCTTTCATTGCAATTACTCCTAGGCCCACTCTGATATGAAGTGATAGTACCTGTTAGGGACCCATATATGGGTTAAATAGATCTGTTTAGAAAGTATGCATAGTCAATAGGACTGTAACAATAAAAACAAAAATCCCTCATAAGAAAAAACACAAAAAAATGTAAATATGAATGTACAATGGATACAATTCCCTAACCTCTAAGCATAAAATAACCCTAAATAGTATATGCCATTAAAATCAATCAAGCAAGCTTTTTTAATACATTAAAATTTAAAACAAATTAAACAAGTAAAAAAAAAATACATAAAAAGATAATTCCTTTCTTGGTTGGTATAAGAACTTTTCATCATATAACTAATCAAGCTCAAAGTTTTATAAAGGACAAAATAAACAGATGAATAAAGAAAACCATTACACAATACTAGGAGTTAGTTAGGAAGATTAGGGTAATCAATGGAAAGTTTTTTCTTAAACAATGAAAAGATGCAAAGATTAAGGATGCAATGTAAGAGATAAAAGTGAGTATTGGTGATATTCACTTACCAGCACTGTCCATATGTTCATGCAAAATAGATAAATCCAATGGAGGCACCATGGGTTTTCTGTTGTTATTGGGTGAATAATTGGGTGAATGTTTGTCATCTCTATCACATCGCTCACTATTCTCATCATCTCTACTATGGCTACCAACAGGGTGCATATCAAGGAAGCTAATTCGAGATTTTGTGTGCTTTGGGATGCTCTCAGAGTTTTCATCTTCATCACAAGATGAGGATGAAGTGCTAGAAATCTCAGCAGAGTTAGCTGATACCATCTCCACAATATGTGGATGTTTGAACTGTGAGGAACTGCTACTGTTGTCTGGACCAGAGGTGTGGCCACGAATGCTACCACGGGTGTCAGGGGCAGATGTTAGAGTTTTGCTGCAGTCGAGTTTCAGATGTGGCTTGTTTTGGTTCTGAGAACGAATGCTGTATGAGCCACCAGTTGTTGGTGATTTGTGAATCTGAAAATAAATTTCTTAGATTAGATCATGTTATTTGGTTTAATAGCATATCAACCCTTGCAGTTTATTTAATGCAAAATTCTGTTTTTATATATTTGTAAGCAAATAGTTTGTAGGTAACATTTTAAAACAAGCCAGAGCTCATTTGTTTGCACACAGGTAAATGATATTGCTATTTATTTTTAGCATACAGTTAAATGGTATTGCTATCTAACACTAATAATTCTATTTAGTATTATTCATTTGTTTGCACACAGTTAAAATGGTTTCAAGTATAGTAAATCATTAAATAGTTCTATTCAACCTATAAATGGACCCTAACAAGCACTAACACTCCAGGTAAAAGTGGATCTGGGAGTAATGCCAATGAAGGGGTACTTAACATTCCCCAAAAGCTCCAGGATGGTTTAGTGTCATATCCAGGATATCTGGGAGTGGGGGTACCCCTCTGCAAAGATGCAGTTGGTGTATACTGATTGGGCTGATCATAATGTTTGGTTTATTTGTTTAATGACATATCAACTCATTATGAGTTATTTAATGTCTAAATTTGATTCATTTATAAATGCATCATTATAATCATAACCATTTATATTTTCAACATTACATTACAATCATTTTTTTGCACTTTAGTTATATGGTATCAAGTATTCCTGTCTAATACAAGTAATATGTTTGCCAATTCATCAAGCAAGGTAGCTTGGTATAGTACTGAACAAAATCATTTTTATGATATCATATAGTATAGTACTGAACAAAATCATTTTTATGATATCACATCTTTTAGAAGGTTGCACAAAATACAATGACAGTCTTAGGGTCCTCAAAAATGTTTACAAGTCAGTTATTTAACCAACACAAAACTGATGAATTATAATCTCATTTACATTTATTTGACATTTTCTTTAAATTGCTTTAAGAGGATTATCAATTTTTGACAAAATCCATAATATTCTAAGCAAATATTATGGATAATTATTTATAACATTTTAATTTTTTCTAAATAGTAAACAAGAGAGCGAGCCATAACAATGTATCAATAAAATAAAGAACAGATAAAATTTGATAAGAAAGAGAGGATTTTTTTTTAATTTGATAATCTTTGGAAAGTAAAATTTATACTAGAATATAAAATCTATAATACTATCTATTCTTACAATGTGTGTGTGTGTGTAACCATAACTATTGAAAATGACCTATAAGAACAATACATTTAAAATGCTCCAACTTAGTGAATGAAAAAAATTCAAATCTAATTTGCAACTGAATAATAATTCTTGTTCCTGCTAAACATCATATTTTAAACAGTTAAGATATCAATATTAGAGAGATAACTATAAAGTGCTACATAGAATCCTTCATTCCTTCCAAAATAAAAGAATCAATATCATTATGGTCACTGCTACAATAAGAACCAAACAGGTTCGTGAGTAATCGAGTATTTAAAAAACAGAAGTGGAGCAAAGAAAATACCATCGAGAATAAAACAATCTTAGGGTTTGTATTCAAGAAATCAAGTATATAATCCTTGTAGTTTGATTTTAAACTTAATATGGAAAAACACTTGCTGACAGTGGATTACTGCAGTCTACACATTAACAATAAAGTTAAAGAGAAATTTGAAATTCCTCTCAAACATATTGTACAATGAAAATATATTTAGTATATACTTAAAAAATTCTAGTTTGCAATCATAAGAACAGCCTTCCAATAGGTTAATAATCATAAATGCTAACAAATAATTACAAATATGTTTCTGAGACCAATAGTCATCTAATACAGTTGGATGTAAGGAGTTAATGATCAAGTTATTGAGGTTATATATATTAAAAAAAAAGAAAAAGAAAAAGCTATTAATGCTAGGTGGGTCAGCTGAAAAGTCCATAGGCAGACCAAGATACTCTCATGGAATGTGACCAAATTAGGTTTGTTTTTCAACAGTCTCCCTTGCAGTCTACACGCTTCTATTATTATATATCAGGGGTGAAGTGACAACAACACTTGTGTATAACAATATAAACTCCTTTCTTTATTACCACGAAAGGGTCAAAATGGCTGTAGGAAAGAGAGAGAGACAGACAGAGGACTGTTATGAGTGCACTATGTTGAGACAGATATATTCAGAGCCTTGCTTCTTTCACAAGAGGTTTGATATAGAGACAGTTCTCATCCCAAGGAATGCCGTCCACTCTCCAACTGACCCTTGGGAGTAGAAAAACTTCCGTCATTATATAATTTTCTGATGTCCAGTGCAATTCACGCGATTAATTTCTGCTGTCTCTTGTTTAACTTAAGACACAGCTGCATATCCAATGAAGAAGATCCACACTAGCCAGCAGTCAAAAGTCAATATGTAACACCATCAATGTTGCAGTGCTTGGATCTGTCTGGTAAAAAAGTCATCAACAGCAGATATGACATAATCACATGAACTTTTCAGCCTACTCTCATATTTTCATGGGTTAAAAGGTAAATAGTACAGTATTGAACAAAAAAAAAATTGAAAAATTTTTTTTTATTAATGCTACAAATTTTAATGAAATTTCAATAACACACTAAAAAAGTGATTAGACAAATTAGAATATCAAATCAAGGAAAAGAAAATTCAAAGAATTTTCTTATTTCTTGGTATTTTTGAGAATTTATTTTTAGAAAATTGTGACTTTTCATAAGAACTAAGGGAATTTTAATAACAATAATCAAGGAAATTAATCCTTTACTGTGTGTATCTAAGCCATTGAAATTTCATTAAAATGTTTGGCAATAATAAAAAATAGTTCAGTTTTTCACTGTTTTTGGTCCAATACTGTAAAAGTAAAAAACTTTATAAAGATATAAATAAACAAACAATAACTGCCCTCTTTAGTTTACTAATCAAATACTCATCACCAACCTTCATTCACAGGGTTTAAATTTTCTGTGCTGGATAAAGATCCATCAGTTAATGGAAACTATCAATCATTTGTGGGGAGGAGAATCAAACTTCTAAAATTTAAATACATTAAGAAATATAGAGCTATACACAAAAAGACAAGAGAGGCTAAATAGATTCCACTATACATACATGATGTTCACTGACTGGTGGGTGTTTGTTGTTGCCAGTCTGTTGTAATGAGTTGTTATCCAAAACACTGGAGTCAAGCTTGTGGCAAATTCCATCAGAATCAGCATCAGCCCAACTAGAAAAGAAAAAAGAAAATTGTTTAAGTTATGTATGTACTTAAGTGTGCAAGTTTCTGTAGGTGGACATAAAACAAGTAAAGGAAAAGTATTTATACTCAAGTTTTTATAGGCGTAACGGCTTGAAAGAAAAGAGGAAGAAAAAGGCATACAAATATATAACTAAAAAAAATGAATCTTAAATTTACAACATAAAATGACTAAGAAAACATAGAAATTTGGATCAAGAGAAGACTGAAGGATTTAAATTGGGTTCTAATCAACAAAATTAGTTCATGTTGAAAAAGATTAAAGCAGGGTTATCTAGTGTTGTTTGAGGAGGAGGAGCTATAAAAACAATGTTTTAATAAACTGGTCTGATATATATATTAGCAAGATTCTAGATACAGAAATATGAAGAAGATATAAATACACAAGAAAAAGAATTTTAAACAAAGAAAAATTCAGATTAGTTTCTCAAAGCTTCTTTACACAATATTTATTTTTGTAAATATTTGAAAATATGTCTTTTTCATTAATTACTCATGAATAACCAGCATATGGCTGGCCATGTGATGAACATGGATCTGACAGTCTCACAATGAATTTAAAAAACATTTTTGTGCTTCTATCTCACTTTATTTGGCTAGAAATTGTATTTGACATTTAATTATTAGTGACTAAATGATCTTCGAGGTCAACTTGTAGCCAGAGATAACATCAATATTTAGGCAAACATCAAATCTCCAGGGCTTTCCATTTATCTTGGATCTGTAGACAAACAAACACAAACAAATATCATCAAATATAATGTTGTCAGATTAGATTAACAAAGACAACACACTTCAATACTACCATTCCCTTCTACCTATTCAAGGATGAATCAAAAGTTTTGCAATATTTTGATATATGCCAGTCTGTGATATGCATATCACGTGACTGAAAAACTTCAAGCAATGGCAAATACCTGCTATGGTTGGCAGCATCATGGTAGTTGTGGTACTGAACATTGTGCATTGCTTCACTCCATGTGTGATTTGAAAGTGACACAGATAAATGTGCAATGTAGTATAATTCGGGAACTTATGCCTTACAAATGTTCAAACTGGGCCATAACACCACAGAAGTAACTAAAAACATTTGTTGAAGAGAAAAGTGAAGGCGCAGTTGATAAAGAAATTTTGCTCTGGTCACAAGAACCTTAACAATCAGTAAGTTCAAGTAGATCTAAAACCATGGATTCCAAGGTCATGCCTCAAGCCATTGAAGCAAATCTAGCAAGTGTTACTCAAAGTGACAAGTGAGCTCGACATCAGTCCAACATGGTTTGTTACCTTCACAAACTTGGTAAAAGTATCCAGAGCTATCAAACTGCAGATCACATCAGGAAAATACTGCAAAACCTTTGACTCACCCTAGTACTAATAACTATTGGAATTAATTTTTTTTTTTTTTTTAAATCCAAAGTGTTTAGAGAAAAAATTAGTTACAGCATTACATAGCAACTTTTTGATTTGTGCAGAAGTGACCAAAGTTGTCTATTCCTTCACTCATGTTAGTTTTTAAAAGAAAAACCTAGCTTACCACTCAATTGTTCCATGTCGAGGAACATGATGAGTATCTATATTCTTCATTTGATTCACCACACTAGAATGTTGCAAGGGTCGTCTACTTTTGGGACTAGCAACTTCTTCACCCTGTAAGAAAAACTTCAAAGTTTATGAATTTGAAAATTCTTAA
Source organism: Sepioteuthis lessoniana (assembly GCA_963585895.1). Lineage (NCBI taxonomy): Eukaryota > Metazoa > Mollusca > Cephalopoda > Myopsida > Loliginidae > Sepioteuthis > Sepioteuthis lessoniana. The sequence goes on from OY757927.1 coordinate 32,614,360, forward strand.
AATTTACTTTTCATGTTAGAGTTATATGGTGCTATTGATTAGAATCACACATTATTGAATAATAAAAACAGAGACTGTTCCTTTTAGTATGTTAATCACCAACTTTTATTTACCAGGTTTAAATTTTCTCTTCTGAATAAAGATTGATTAGTTAATTGTGGGTAGAGGAATCAAATTTCTAAATCTAAATACACTAAGAGGTATAGGGCTACACACTAAAAGACCAGAGAGGCTAAATAAAATTGCCATTTGATGATCTTCAGTGACTTTAAATGATCTTAGAGGTTAACTTGGCATAGTCTATATCGAACTCAGAGATCATATTTATGTAAACATTAAGTCCCCTGGACCTTCCATTTGGCCTAGATCTGTAGATATACAAACAAAACTTAATAGCATAAGTTGTTAGCGACTGTAGTCGAGGGCAACCCAAAGGCTCCCTTTTTATTAGCTACTACACTGAGGTGTAGGGGAGGGTGCAACTCTTATCCCTGGATGTATATGAATATTGGGATATTAACACAGGCAACAAACTTTAATTCTACTAATCCCTCCAGCATATATGAAAAACTGTTAGAACTGACTCATCAATTTTTGTCTTTTTAAAAGTTAACTTTCCACCCCAAAAATTAAGACTCTTTAGGTTAACTAAATGATATTTTAAAAATCTAAATATATCGGGATGTAAAAACAAAAATAGAGTTGGAGTTTTATTATTAGTTAATATAAATGCCTCATAAAATCAAGTTTTTTTTTTTTTTTTAATTCTTATTTTTTTTGCCACTACCAGTACAACACATCAAGCCTGTTGAATTTAATATTCATAAAAATTAATTTCTGTAAGCTGGAGTATATAGGCAGGCACAGTGGCAGCAATATTAACAGTAATGTTCAAAGGGTTTAACAATTCTTGGTTTACACTGGCATAACATCTCCAGGCAATTGATATTAAACAAACAAAAAGAAATATACAGGGCTTTAAAAGAGCTCTAAGGTAGAACTCACTACCAACAAATAAGAGTGCCAAGCTATATTAAAGCTGATTGGTTGCTACATGTATATTCTATGTATATATCCAACAATCTATCATGAGATTGTAAAAGACTGGAGTTGTTTGTTGAGTAAAGTATATAAAAGTATGCAAGTTGATGATTGTTGGGAAAAAAACAAAATAACTAAAAATATTTTTAAAATGTTACATGGATACCAATATGATTGTTACTTTCAGAAGAAACATTGCTTAGAGTATTATACGTTACATATTTGAAAGATGGTTACATATTTATTTGAAATAGTAATTATCTTAAAAATAGATTTAATATCAATGTGGCTAAGTTTACTTCACAATCACTAAACAATGTAAAGAACCATTTTACCAGAACTCTCAATAAATTACCTGGCTAGAGAAAATTATAAAAAAAACTATATAACTAAAATAGTGAAAGAAAAGAAGATAGGGTTTTCTAACCTGAATGCCAATGCTTGATCCACTCATTTCACTTGATGTTCGAGTAGATTTTATCTTTTGTTTCTTATTATCAATCACAGATTTTCCCAACTCAGAAGAATGTTCAGGGCTTCTATAATTAATGAGGAAAAAAAAAAGAAATAATAGAATTCTTCTGGCTGTATTAAGTTAAAATATTTAGGGAAATAAAAAAAAAAAGAAAAATGTGAATGTGTTCAGTTAAACATTTTAAGGAACAAGATATATAAAATATATATAACAAAAAGCATTTTAAAGAAATAAAATCTAAGAGCAAAAATAATCAAAACAAATAAAAATGTGTTGTGAAAAAAAATTATTTTTTATAGAAGAGAAATAAACTTAGATGTATTTGCATGAAGGAGTTCAAGAAATGTTCTTACTTCCTTTCAGACTTTTTGGTATCTTGAATTTTACCACTACCAGTCAAACACATCAAGCCTGTTGAGAAAAAAAAAATTTTATAAAGAACAGAAACAAGTTTTTCCATATGGTAACATTTTCTTTAGCTCAACATCATTTTCAAATATAAGTGTTATGAACTGATATATATTCTAAACTTTTTTTAAAGGAAAAGACATTTATTGTGTGTTTGTGTGTGAATGTATGCTTGCAAAAAGAAATTAAGATTTTGAGTCATTCAATTGAAAGGACACTGTTAGAACGTGTGACATTAAACAGTAGTATAAAGAATAAGCTTATAAAAAGGGTTTTAATTCCAGTTAACTCAAACGATTGGTATCAAGTCTACAGTCAATAAAGATTACTCACACTAGTTTTGTATTAAATCCAGAATTGGCAAGTTGCTTCTACCTGGCAGAAAAATGTATTAAATGGCCGACATGGGTCATGCTTTTTTATAGTAATTAGAAGATTAATTTTTCCCCAGAATACAACATCAATAGCTTTTTATTTCACACAGGAAATTGTTAAGAGCTTATACCAAGAGAACAATCCAACACACTTACCTATAAAACAGAATATAACTATAGATTATCAAGGAAACTCAAAGCTACTAATAAAACCAATTGTACTTTACATCAAAATCATGCATTTCTACTAAAAAAGAAATTTTAGTTTAGTTTCTTTGTTTAACAGCATATCAACCTTTGTGAGTTATTTAATGCCAAAACTATACTTAGAGAAGAACAGCAGTGATACCCATAGCTGTTGGGATAAGGGGGTTTATACCTTTCCAAAGGTTATAAGTCCGAAAGTTTAATATTGATATGAAATTTTCACTGTATGATGTCCAGTCGATATGAGCAATATTTATAATGGTATTAAGTGCGCTGACAAAGAAGGTTATGTTGAAAAATAAATATTTATCATGTAAAATAAATACTTTTTCATCATTAGACAATGGACTTTGAGATATATGAATTCTATAAATCTTATATACTAAAGCAACACATATGACCAGGTATTTCCTTTATCAAGAAAATATGATGCTGTCATATAAAATTCAGGCTTGAAATTATTTCAAATTACTTTATTGATAGCACTTATGGTGTAATGGTTATTATTATGGTGTAAATGGACTTGGGAGCCCAAATCTGAATCTTGGATGGGCTGTTTGCATTTCATAGAGTGCTAATACCCTATTCTTCCTCTAGCTATGGGTAAATAGTAGCCCATACTGAGCTCGTTCACCTTGGTATGGCAACCAGTCTAAGGAAAAGGAAAACTCTGAATTCAAACCTATGCTGCATCCTTCTCAAGGCAGAGGGGCTGGGTAAATATATACATAAATAACTCTACATCCACAGAAACCCTTATAATCATAAAGTCTGTGAAATCAAAATTGATTGGCAATTATATCAATTTATAATATTTCATATAAAATGCAGAGATATAGAGAAAATTTAGTGTGGTTGCTGTTTATAGGTCAATAGCTTTCTTTAATGAAATGCAGTAAGATTTTGCAAATTTCCTGAAAATCTAAAAACATGAACACAAATTACAGTTACACTAAAAAAAAAAAAAAAAATATCACAAACTACATAGATCAGATAACTGAATATGCAGTGTAACAGAAATTATTTGATATAAATAAATGTTGGCAATGTGAAAAGTAAAGTGGTTGTTTACAACTATAGTAAGGTCAATTTTTCAGTTTTTCTTTTCAAAAAATTCTGATTACTGGGATATAAATCCTAACATAATTATCACATTGAGTAATAGTCTCTTAGAAGTTAGCTTCCTTTTGAAAGACAAAAAGTTATACTATCTAGTCATAGGGTTAGATGTTTTTAAGATACAAATTTACTCATTTTCTATAATTTGATAATAATCAGGCTAAAGATATGCAACAAGAGATAGTTAAGAATAACAAACAAACTTATATACTTTACTATTAAGGGTGTGCTTTTAATCAAAGAGGCACTCATGGTATAAGGGTTATTGTTGTAAGAAATAAACACATTGACTCAAATCCTGAATGAGGCTGCCTGCATTCCACATAGTGCTAATGCCCTTGAGAAAGATATGAATCCAACTATTCTCTTTCCAAGGCAATTAGTAGAGTAGACTGGACTCTCTAACTTTGGCATGGCAACCAATCTAAGAGAAGGAAAATTCTAAATTCCAACTTGTTACCCAAATGTGACTGGGGATACCTTCGGATACTAATCTGTAAGAAACTCCACATATGAATATATGTGTAGAGACAGCTTAACCCATATCAGGTGAATGCTGTCACACACACACTAAAAATTACAACAGCCTCATAGTATAGTTACAAAAGTAAATAAATTGAATAATCTGTATCCTAAATTTAAACAGAATTGACTATTATTACAGTTTGGAGAAAATGAGTCAATTAATTCCACCATGTTTTAGAAATGATTGAACACTCACTGATTCACATTGTGAAGTAATTCAAGATTCACACAAAAGAGTGAATTTGTTGATATGAAAAACTAGCAAAAGATTTTTTAAAAATGGGCAAAAGCAGCCAGAATGTTAATTTTACCGTGAGAGACAATATATGTCGGGACACCACAGCTGATATGTTTTCATCATAAGTGGGATAACTGATAACAGTAACTAATTGTCAAGATAATGGGAATCACTGAATTCAAGGTCAGTTTCTATCACACATTCTTGTAAACACGAACATTTAATATTACCTAGTAAAAATTCTTTATTCAAATACAAGCAAATTTTATAAAACCAATCCAAAAATATTAGCTATTTGTAACAAAGCAGTACATATTTTTTGATATATGAACTTACAGCTGGTGGGCAAAATAGCCTGATGGATAGGATCTGAGAAAAATTATATTTTCTTTACTATTTTCACATTTAAATTTTTTCTTTACAGTGTAAACAACTTTTCAAATATAAAAATCTAGTTTTTTTTGTATCTTTTTAAACATTCCACCCTATTGATTTATATGATAGATTTTTTTAACACTCATTCTTCTTACAAAAACTCCTGTTTATCAAAAGTTTGTGTACATGTCTAATATTTCAGAACAATCTCTTTTGTTAATTTAATCTGAGCTTTAAGAATGCATGTGTTGCATATGTAACAAATATATACAGGTGATATTAAAGGTCTCAAAATTATTGAATTAGCATTTTGTATGGTTAAAAATCATTCATATGAAATTCAATTTTATTCTATAAACATTAATCAAATTAGATCATCTTTTTTTTTACTGTTTAAGAAGAAATATGATGCTGTGAACACATGCTCCAAAAATATTTAGCCAATGTGTCTCTGCAAGAAAGAGCCTTGATTACAAGAAATTCTTAAAAGCTATTCAATAATCTATCAAAAAAATGTACAATTCTCAAATGAACATAAAAACATTTTTTATGTTTATTTCACTTACACATGTACCCAAATCTCAAACACACTCACGGTCACATATATCTAGAGGAAACTATTTCTATATAAATAAGTAAACCTACAGATTATAATTAAAAATAGCATGCTTAAATAACAGGCAGGTAGGTATAAAATACTTTACTTAAAATTAGGTTTTTCTAAAAAACTAATTTTTTTAAATTCTCATCTTTTTGTATTAAACAAACATATCCAAATTTTCTTAGTTTTTTATGAAGTTATGAGCACTTGCTAACAGTAATATATTTGCAAACAACTCAAGTGTCCCACTTGATATACATATGTAAGCAATTTTTTAAAAAATGACCATTTAAATGTTACTTTAAAACATATGGGGGTGGTAGTGTGTAAACAAAAAAGTTTGTTTAAATAAAGTTTTTAAATTAGATTCAGATGTCTTGCATTAAAATATAAAATTTAAACAAGTTTCTCTTATCTTTACTTCGTTAAAAAAAAATTGATATTAAAATTGAATCGGTAACAAACGTCTAGGGAAAACATTTTATATTTGCACAGAAAAGTTTGTTTTTTTTAATTCACAGAGCCAGTTCTATCTGATTTCATCATATTTTCTAATTGACATAAAATTTACTTGCTAACAAATCACTCAATAAATCCCAGTCCTGACATACAAATGGCATCACTAAAAAAAAATCCACATAATTTTTATAAAGTACTAACCTTTAAATGGTACACATCAAAATTTGAGCCCAATCAGTTTACAAATTACAGTTAATGATTTCATGTATTGGTAAACCATTGTTTTCCGATGGGAAAAATTACTGTTCAAGCAAAGCAATGGCTTGATAAGTGTTATTCGGACTCTGCTCCATTGGAAACAATGGTTAAGAGGTGGTACACTGACTTTAAACATGGTTGTACAGACACAAATGATACTGAAAGCTCAGGTCACCCATATTTGGCAGTTGTCCAAGAAAACATCAAAAAACACTACAAACTCATTTTGGTCGACCATAAATTGAAGTTGCATGAGATAGCAGAGGAGTTGAAGATATCAGAAGGCAGTGTATTCACCATTTTGTATGAATATCTGTCAATGAGAAAACTGTATTCAAAGTGGGTGCCATGTCTTCTCCCAGTCAATCAAAAACAATGAGTCAACAATTCAGGGTGTTGTTTAAAACTGTTTCTACATAACAAATAGGAGTTTTTGCATAAATATGTGACAATAGATGAAACATGGATCCACCACTTCACTCCAGAATCAAATTGTCAGTCAGCTGAGTGAAAGCTATCCAAAGCAACCAAAGATGCAAACATCAGCAAGCAAGGTTTTGGCCTCCATATTTCATCAATTACCTTGAGAAAGGAAGAACCATGAATAATGAATATCATATAACATTATTGGTGCGTTTGAAGGAAGAAATCACCAAAAAATAGCCATAAAGGAAGAAAAAAGTGCTCTTTCACCAAGACGATGCACCATGTCAAAAGTCAATAGCAACATTGGCAAAACTACATGAATTGCACTTCAAATTGCTTCTGCAACCACCCTATTCTCCAGATCTGGCCCCCAGCAACTACTGACTGTTTGAAGACCTCAAAAGAATGCTCCAGGGAAAGATTTGGCTCCAATGAAGAAATATCAGAAACTGAGGTGTATTTTGAGGCCAAAGACAAATCGTACTACAAAAAAGCACCAAAGTGTTAGAGAAGCATTCGACTTGGTGTATCACCCTAGAAAGAGACTATATTGATGAATAAAGTCAAATTTTGCCTAAAAGTTGTTGTTTAATTAGCTAGGCCCAAGACTTATTGAGTGATGTGTTAAGATATGATTTCCAACTAGGAAGAAGGAAAGTCACATTTTGGGTGGGAGCTACAGGAAATAAACAGGGTACTAGAAGGGAGGACAGAAGTATTTAAATGAACCACTTCAATTTAAAAGCTGGATATTAAAACTTTGTTGTAATACCCATATTATATGGTGTTAAATTCTGCAGCATATATATATATATATATATATATATATATATATATATATTGAACATTACGTTTTACTGACTATTTACTATATCTAAATCAAATGAGAGCAATGCCCCCAACATCTGTCTGTCAAGAAAAACAGTTGATTGATTGATTTTAATGGCATGTCAACTCATCTAGCATTTTTATGCTTATGGTTTATTTCATCGTATGTTCCTATTTACATTTTTTGTGTAGTTGTTAACTTTTTTTTAATTGCACACAGCCCTATCAAATACAAACAGTTTTTAAACCAATCTATTTGACAAATGGATGGGATCCTATAGGCTTTTCTATTCTAATATTGAAGATGAAAGAAAACTCTTAACATATGCTTTTAAAAATGTGATTCAAATACAAAAAAGATTTTCCAGTTTACGGCAAAGATGCTGTGAATGACTTAACATGTTTGAAGTGATTTGTTAAATTTCATAATGCTCCACCATTATGTAAACTAGTTGAGGTTGATAGTAACTAATCAAGAGTGGACCTGGTAGTAATGACAATGAAAGAATACTTCAGACTCCAGAATTGGAACCTCACTATCAGATGCTGTTTAATGTTGTACCTAGGACAAGCCCTTTTTTTATGGGAGGGGGGGTCATATGTATTCCATGAACATTTATTTTAAAATAAGTTTTTTTTTCCCAAATAGCTCATAAGATGATGAGAGAATTTACAAGTCAGAAGGAGCCATCACAAAAAAAAAAAAGAAAAAAAAAAAGAAAAGAAAAAAAAGTTAAGAACCATTGAAATACAGAAATAATTCTAGAATTTGTTCTATCACAAACAATGCCAGTACCAAAGTAAGCACAATTATGTGCAACAGAAACAAGTTTCAAAATGGTACAGGTCAATTCCCTTTTAAAATAATAAATGCTGATGAAATTATTCACCTTTCTTACAATTTACTCTATACTAGTTTCAGAAGCCATGATTTTTCTCTTCTAAATGAAAAGATAATAGACAGATAGTTTGTCAACAATCAACCATATAATCAGACAAGAGGTTTTAACTTAGCCCACCCTCTCAATCAAAGAGATTTTACTTGTTTCAAGCAATTTGCGGCAAGTAAATCCTCATATAGTGCATATAGACCAAGATAACACAAATCAGTGATTGATTATCAAAGCTTTAATGTTTACTTTTTCCCTATTCATGAAATCAGCTGATACACTATCAGACCCCAAAACTTATTTAAAAAAAGAGATAAAAAGTAATTGAAGAGGCAGTATTATTTTCAAAAGGACAATTTTAGTTTTAAAAAAATAAATCCTTTACAGAGTAAAATATAATGATACACAGCATTAGCCATAACTAAGTACACACCAAACAATTTTTTTAGAAAATGTTTTTTTTCTAAATTAAAAGATGCAAGGATTTAATTACTATTTCTGTGGAACATTTCACAATCAAAATGGTTATTATTAGGTATTATTTATTGCCAAACTATACAGCATTAAAAATGGAACCAAAATAAAATTATATATATAAGTTCCAATCCTACTATACTACATACACTATCATTTGGTATTGTTAGTGGTGACTCATTTTACTTATATCACAATCTCTTTCATTTCATATTGTTTGAATAAATTGGTTCCTCATTGCCTAATACAATTTGTTAAAAAAAAAAAAAAAGGGAAGGAATTTTTTCTTGTTATATTTAAGTTGTGAATTGGACATACAGAGTAGATTTATTGGCTTTACTTCTTTTCTTATAATCAATGATTTTCAATATTTTATTTGATTTTGAGCATGTACACTATATCATTAATATTTTGATTTGTTACTATCAACCTCAACTAATTCATATGAAAGTGAAGCATTATGAAATTTAACAAACTACTTTGAACATGCTAAGTCATTCACAGTATCTTTGCCATAAACTACTCAAATCTTTTTTTATATTTGAGTCACATTTTTAAAAAGCATATGTTAAAAATGTTTTTCTTCATTCATCTTTAACATTAGAATACATAAGCCAATAGATATATCAATTTTGATGCTTTTTTTTAAACCTTACAACTATATGAGGGTCAACTGTAAAGTTCATAGGCTGACCAAGATACTCTTACAAAATGTGATCAAATGAAATTTATTTTTCAACATAGTCCCCCTTGAAATCCACATACTTCTTCCATTGGTACTGAAGTGCTTCAATCCCATTGTTGAAAAAAGTCAACAACAGATATGCAATCAGTCTACAAACTTTTAAGTCCATCCTTGTATGTCAACTGTCAAATACAATCAAAAACAATCTTTGAATGAAGTTAGAACTAAACCCTCCTAATGCTATATAATAACAACCTGAACAATCCTTCCTGGCCAACCCAATAACATTAACCTACTTCATCCTATCTTGTTGGTCTTTTTGTTGCTACAGCAAAATTACCTAAAATGACTGAAGGTATTTTTTCTAAACTGTGCTTAATAACCTTTACTTGCAGACATTTATACTTTAGGCATCACAAATACTAAACCAATTAGCAACATAAACTGAACTTTTGTACTTGTTTAAAATTGTACTTTCTTAGCCTGAATTCTTGATTGACTACCCAATTGGGACTAAATTTTATTGTTAATGTATTTTTAAGATACTTGTAAATGTTATTTGTTACCTTTTTCTGGTCTTGCATCACCAGAGCTTCCTCCTGAGTGGTAACCTCCAAAGACATGTTCAATGATGGCTTCTTTGATGGTCTTCTCAACAATACTAAAATTGAACAATAAAACATTAAAAATAGCAGGAAACAAAATAACATCCATAAAAGTAAATACAGTGTTAAAATTCAAATTTTAACTTGTTGATTATTGTTTATTGCCAGAGATAATAAGCTGATAAAAACACTCCCACTTTTCCCATAAAGCAAGAGTGCCAAATACATCAATCATGACTGACTAGTAGATTGGATACTGTTAAAATAAAAAAGAAATTAAACACTTTAAATAGTTGGGTTTTTTAGGGGTTAGTCTATAATCTATTCTCCTCATTTATGCAAGTTAAAAATTTTCATATGGAAAAAAGCTAAGTCCAAGTAACATTCCACCATGACTGGTGATCATTTGGAAGCCTGCTTGAAGCTGGTTACCAACAGTTACTGTTCAGACAAAGCAAACCTAGCTGACTCCATTCAGCACAAGTCATTAGAGTAAGGTAGTGAACATAAATGTATTCAATTATATTGCATCATAAGAGACCATGCAGTGATGCAAAGAATGCAAACATATATTGAATATATAAAGTATACTCAGTGTGTGTGTGTGTGTGTGTATATGTTTAAGTTTAGCATTCTTAATACAGGTAGATCATTTTGGCCAGGTCATTTTAAAAGTAGTTTGCAAGCCAAAAAAGAATACTCTTTTTGAATTAAAACCTTCCTCTGGATACAATAAGTATGCATACTAAATTTAGTAGGTTTACATCAAACTGTTTGTCTATCTATAGAGGTTGACAGAAACTTTTTATTATTAAAATATATTCTAGTTTTTACATAGACAAACATTTTTAAGACTCACAAATAACTGATATCAGATAAGAGGTTACTCAATAGACTGACAATTTACCAAGTCTTACAGACCAAGTGAGAGAAACTAATGAACTAACCTTGATGCAACTGCTGACACAACAGGTGATTCTATTAGGCTGTGTCCACTATCACTGAAAAATATAAAAAGAAATTGTTAAACCTTCACAAAATTAGCATTATTATATAGCTAATAAAAATTTCATAAAATTTTTAAAAAAATATGTTTTTAATAAAAGATAAAAAATGCAAAGCAATATAGAAAATAAAATAGCATTTTAATGTTTTTGTAAATCCAAGTGAATAATAATACACTTTTTGACAACACACCAGAAAATTATTGCCAAAAACTATGAAACTAATTATAAAGGTTCATGACAAAGTTCCCTATACAGAAATACTGTAAATTCAATTCAGAATCACTAGATTACAATGCAAAGTGAATGTGATTGAACATAGAAGTTCCAAATAGTTAAAGACAACACTTATCATTTCTAATGTTAAAGAAAAATAATTCTAGGGAACCTAATGATTTTGCAGTGCCAAGAGCAAAATCAACAAAATAACTTCAGGTTTATTTGATATTTATGTTATACTAATATTCTTCTGAATAGTACAAATGAGTACTTCCCTACAACTCATGGCATACAAGACTCACTTTTTATGCAAGAAAAAAGCTCATAAGATATCACTCAGGTATTATTAAAGTTAAGCTCTTAGACTAATAGCTTTCCAGACACTGAATTATCAATACTTGTACCTGGCTTAAATCCATAATATAGTCAAACTCTTTACTCAAATATTATAATTAGTATTAGAACTCTAACTACTTTTATTTAAAAATGAAACCATTATAAAAATCAAAACTGGATGTGTTCTAAGAAATTATCAATGTATCATTACTTTAAAAAAAAGTTTGTTGTCTTAGTTGTATATCTTGTCAAAGTTTGTTTTGTTCTCTCCTGCTACACTCTCACAACATATTTCAATAAAATTAGATGTTTATCCTCTAAATTTCTTTCAACATTCCCTGTTGAAATATGAAGTGGTGGGGGTTATATATAATCAAATAAAAATGATAGTGTAAATATAACTGTACTATTATTCTAATCAACTTGCACATCACATGTAAGCATTAATCTCCACAAAGGATTGAGGTCTAGTTTAAAAACGAGTAAAAGAAACTATCACAACTAAGATAAGACTAGATTTAACAATAGAAACGACTTGTAAAATTATATAAAGGTCAAGTTACAAAATTTAGTTCAACTACTATCAGTTAATAGTGTTATTTTTCATGTTTACATCAGATTTATAGATATACACTAGTAAAAAGACTTTCTAAAGAATATTTTTCATTTATGGAAGGGAACCATTTAAAAAGGGAATGATGAATAGATTAAAATAAATGCTGAGATAAAGGCACATGTCTAAATGAGTTTAAGCATTTTGGCCTTTACCAAGTTATTACAACTCCATTTGGACAGTGGCCATTCTATTCATGTAATGTTACCACATATTTTTTTTTAAATAATGCTAATTTCAAGTAAAAATAAAATGAATGAAAAGAAGTCTTTACCAACTTCACTCTTAGAAAAGCTTTTTAGCGCTAACTTGTCACAAACAATTAGCTCCAGTCTCTTCAAGCATTCAAGAAAGAAATGGCATTTCATACAGTATAGAGAGTGAAATTAAATGAAAAATATAAACAAATTACCTACTCACAAAATACACCCTAGGAAGAAGGGAAAAAATTACCTCACCTTCCTACCTCTCACACCATAATGATTTTGGTTGTGAGTGTTTGGGTGCAGGGAATGCTAGGTAATCAAAGCTTTAGTCATAACAATGTCCAGCAATGAGATTAGCAGTTGTAAAAACAAAGGTAAGCAACTGTGGACAAGTCAATTACTTTGTTGCTGCTGGTGCTGATGATGATGTTTAGGAATTCTGTTTATCAGGTCCACAAAAAAATGTCACTTATATCCACTCGTCTACTTAAATACAAAGTGCCAATGCAATAAACAAAACAATCAGCAGTCTCCTCAACAAACGTAAATATTTTTGGTTAAGAGATGCATATTCATATGTACTTTGACACCCTCGTTTTCTTCATACATCAAATACACAAACAGAAATACCAGGGTGAGTCAAAAGTTTTGCAATATTTTGATATGTGATAGTTTGTGGCTTGTATATCATGTGACCAAAGCAGTTCAAACCATGGTAGGTACCCACTCTAGTCAGTAGCATCATAATAGTTAGTGTGCTGACACATTGTTCATTGCTTCAAGCTGTGTTTGATTTGAAAGCCACAAAAAGGAACATACAATGTAGTCTAATTCAGAAACTTATGATTAATGAGCTTGAACTATGCTATAATGCCATAGAAGCAACCAAAAACATGTTGTGCAAAAGGTGAAGGCCCAGTTGTTTGCATTACAGTAACCAGATGATTCAAAACATTTTTCTCAGATTTCAAAAACTTTAACTCTCAGGCAAGGTCAAGTAGGCCTAAAACCATGGATTCCAAGAGCATGCTCCAAACAGTGGTAACAAATTCAGAGAATATTAGACAAGTTCAGCACCTCATCATCTTCACAACTTCAGCAAAAGTATCCAAAGCTGCTGAACTGCGCCTCTTGTTACAAAACTTTTGACTCACCCTAGTAATAGCACCAGTCAAAAGAATACTTTTACATTTATTCATTTTCTTCTCTTTTATACAAAATGTACTGACAAATTTAAAATTGAAAATAAAAACTTTAAAATAGAAAGAAGTATTTCAGATACAGGTAATCTATAAGTTTTGTAGTTCAAATAGCAACCAAAGAATTTTCAGTACGTACAAATATACAGAATGAAGGCAAGAATCAGATTGTTCCTAGTTTTGTTTTCATTTATAAGTGGCAACTTCATAACCAGCACATATCAAAGTTTACTTTCCAAAGTTACATCCAATTACCCACTTATATGCCAAACTCCAGTGCTAAGTCAAAACTAATCTGTTATACATAAAAGTGTCAGGATTCATGAAGTTATTACTCAGCTTCTTTAATAAAAATGTCACCAGTCCAAGTAAATGTCGAAAAAGAATATTTGATGTAGAACCCTAAATATTGAAGTGGTAATATTTTTTTAAAAATGTAAACAATTAGAAATTATTATTCTTAAAGACTTAGATATATTCCTGTACCTAAACTTGTATAGAGACTTTCATTTGATTTTTTTTCTCTTTTGCTAAATATATGAAAGATTTAAAACACTAATACTAATATAATAATGAAACTTTCAGTTTCTGCTATTTCATTAAGCAAAACGAATTGTTTTGTCTGAACAAAGACAGTGATAGATTTGTACAAATGTGTAGTTTGTGACTAAAGCATATGTTTCTTGTAATCTGACAAATTCTCATCTTTGTGCATATTTTTCTAAATGGAGTTTTCAGTTAATTACTTGAGATCTTACATTTACAGTAGCAATGATATAGACAAAATAGCAGTGGAAATGCTTGGTTTTTAATTCACTTTATCTTAACAGAACAATTTTAGTTGAGTATTTCATAAATTGTCATGGTATGTGTTTTTAATCAAGATGACACAATCTCCTTCAAACCTCTGAAATTGCTAGCAATATTTCATCAACAGAAAGTAATGTCAACATATGCATAGGTAAAGTATAGACTGCTATTAGCAGATTAACAACCTAATGGAAATCTCAGCTAATCAAATAAAATGGGAATTCTTCCAAACTGTACACACATCAATACTATTGTATGGCTGCACCAATTGAACTCTGACAAAACAATTAGAGAAAAAGATAGACGAGAATTATACAAGGATGCTATGTGCTGTTTTCAACAAATCCTGGAAGCAGCACCCCTACTTACCAACCATCACACAAACCCTTCAAGTAAGATGAGTAAGATATGCTCAGCACTGCTGGAGAAGTAAGGACAAATAAATGACATTCTCTTATAGATATACCAATGTTAGCCAATCACCAAAAACATATTCACTAGCTTTGTGTGAACACTGGATGCTGCCTAGTGATAGGGATGGATGGCAAAAGAAAGTCAAAGGAATCTGTGCTGTTATCATGACTTGACAATGATTTCATAAAGGTAAATGTTAATTATTTTTAAAAAATTTTCTCATTTTTAAAAAATTTTGGCTTTGATCATTCTTTCTGATTTCTTCATTATGCTACTATGTATGTAATTGCCAGAGAAGAATATTTATAGATATAAAAGTCATTCTGACCTTCTTCAGTTGCCTGTTGTATTGAGTAACATTCTCATAATTTTGATCTGAATTCTTTTTTCTGTAGGGATAGACTTTTTCATTCCATTGTCCATGCTAAGGAACATATTTTATTAGTTAATTCTTCTGTTATAAGTCAGTTTATAATGATCATATATAGGTTTATAATAACCTTCTCAGAAATGCAGATAGAAAATACTTCTAGTTTTTTGAAAGATATGAATAAATTCTCACAGAGAGCCCCATACTTGTAACCTTCTGCTAAGCTAAGCTTAGTAAATGACTACTACTAAAAACATTGTCAAACTAAAGGTGTTGCTAAAAATGACATAAGATCCAAAAATTCATTTACAAAATGAGAGGAGGCATTAACTATTTTACTTAATTTATATACCTGCAACTGAGTGGTGAACAATAGTAGAATTTTGAACAATGACTGCTGGTTAAGCTTTTATAGCCTAATCGATAAGGCACTTTTAATGTGAAGGATGAAATTCTAAGTTCTAATCTTAAAAGTTTATGTAATTTATAGAAAAAGGTGTAAAAATGACCTGAAAATTCTTATAAAAAATCTATGATAAGATGAAAAGCTCATAAAAAATTAATTAAAATGTATCATCTAAGAAATTCAGATAACTTAATACTATCACACAAGACTTATTTAGAATTGTGGAATCATACTTTCTTTTGAATATCTAAAGATTTTTTTGGTGTTGCTTCATGAAAGTATAAATAAGTTATGGTAACATTTTTATGAAACACAAATTTTGCCTACCATAATTATTTGTGAATACTTTTCTAGATTTTTCACCCCAAAAGTTAGGAGTGCATATTATACATGAAAATTATTAAATTTTTTCCAGCTACATGCTTTACCATATTTGGGACAGGAAGACCAAAAATAAGTTATATGTCTAAACTTATGTGTTTCATGCCATTACAGGGAAATATTCACTAGAATGTGCATTTGTAGATAATTTGGTTTCTCCTAGTAGCCTTTTTGTGTGAACATGTATGTTCACTCTAAATACGGGGTAAATTTTGTATTTTAAGACATAATGTAAACTATATAAATTCTTATTTTAAGCCAGTATGAACTGGCAAAAAGTTGAACAACTGTTAATTTTAAGTTGAATTTAGCCGATACAAATTCTAAAAAGTCAGCCTGTATTATACACAAGAATTTTTTTCCAACATTTTGTAGTCCAATGTTAGGGGTGCATGTTATACATGTGTTATACACAAATAATTATGTTATTATTTCTCCAATTTCTCTCACGTATTATCATTCCACTAGAGAGTACATGCATAAGAAAAAATGAGATTTTATATATATATATATATATATATATATATATATATATATATATATATATATATATATATATATATATATATACACACACATACACTATATATTCATTTTATTTGTAAGATTAATATGTATAAGATAAACAGTTAAATAATAAAGGAGTTGAAACCCACCTTTCAACAGTGAATGGGGACATGCGTCCAGAAAGGTCTTCATCACTCAGACGTGGACTATAGAAAAAGTTGGTCAAAGAGGGATTGTGACACACCGTCTGGGACGGTGAGGTAGGTCCTGTAGCAAGGACTAAAGAAGTCTGTGTCATTGAAGAGGTCAGTTGAGGATTGGCAGTGGCACCTGCAGCAACAGTAGCTGCACTGGAACCACTGCTGCTTCCAGGGAGGATGTGAGAAGTTTTGGTATTTGTTTGATCCAAGTGCAAGGCATTCTCAGAGTCACACTGCTGCTTATTCTGAAAAACAAATAAACAGATTCCATAATTAGTGTTTTGTTTATCTTAAAATGTGCATATACAGTAGCATGTTTCTAGTGGAGTGCACTTAAATCTGGAAGATGTTACCATCTACCTTACAAAATGTGTATTTAAAAAAAAAAAAAAAAAAAAAAAAAGTATATACTCTTGTAATGACTTCTTAAGGTCAATTTTTTTTTTTAATCACAAGAGTTATATTGTTGAACACTTGATTCATTACAACCAATAGATGAAAAATGTATATTACTTGTGTACATATAGTACTACTTTCAACCAGTTATTTATTTTTATATTAAAAAAGCTCTAATTATATATAATATGAAACATAGAAATTGACAAAATCAGAGTAGCAGACAGATTAAGGAAAAGGGCAATGTTAGGAATAACTACGAAATAAAAGATCAGTATACGTGGTGCCTTCAATAAGTTTCCAGGCTTTTTTTGTACAGGCATTTAAAATTGTCATAGACTCTTGAAAATTCAGTATGTTATTGCTATACATCTTATGAGATGACTGACCAATTTTTATGATTTCAGGTTCAAATGAACAGCTATAGCAGCAATTGGAATACATCCTACTAAAGCCCAATTGTCACAGCTGGTGAATTTCAAAAATGCAATCTGGACGTGAGGACACTTTAGGAAAACGATATGCAATAAAATTCTGTTTTAAACTTGGAAAAAATACCCCAGAAACATATGGAATGCTTCAGACTGCTTTTCGACCATCTTGCATGAATCGAGCATCAGTTTTTGAGTGGTATAAGAGATTCAAGGAAGGCAGGGAGTCTGTGAGGGATGATGAGAGGTGTGGGAGGAGTAAGGAAGTCAATACACAAGAGTTGATTGGCCAAATGGTTAGGGCTACTATGTTGAGGTTTTAAGGGAGTTCAGGAAGAGATTCCATCGGAAGAGGCCAGCACTCTTCAAATCGGGTCAGCGGCATTTCCACCAGGACAATACACCAGTCCCCACAACTCCATCCTTGTCACAGACTATTTGACCAAGATGGGCATCAAGACACTTCCTCACCCTCCCTATAGTCCAGACCTTGCTCCCTGTGTTTTTAGTTATTCCCTAAGTTCAGAGGCCATCATTATGAGACAATTGAGGAGATGAAAGAGGCTATGACGAAGGTCATTGACATGCTCACACAAGAGGACTTCTATGGGGCCTTCCAGAAGTTGTTGGAATGGTACGACAAGTGCATTGCAGCCGAAGGAGATTACTTCGAAGGGGACTAGAGTTTCATGTGTGTACTATCAATAAAAGTGCCCATACAAAAAAAGTCTGGAAACTTATTTAATGATCCTCGTAGATCAGAGATATAGAAGTTATTAAATAATGGAAGTGGAAATGCACCAAACACATAGCTGGAAGAAAAGTAGTGCAAAAGGTTAGTAGAAGGTTGTCATGATAGTAATTGGGAAAGTCTATGTACAGCATTGAACTCAAAATGGCTGATGATAATGATGGTTAAAATCAAATTAATACTAATCTATTTTTATGATGACAAACTTGAAAAATACAAGGTGGTTATAACCAGTGGTGAAGTAGAGAAATCTGGTTTATTGGACTATATCTGCAGACAGGAAGGTACATATTACCAACTCTGAAACAGGGTTCCAGCAATTGACAAGGAACATTATTGGGGTGCAAGAAAGCAAAAGGAGACAGCATATATCAGCTTATCATGTGTTTAACCCTGCATTAGTCCCCTGGCATGTTTTAGCACCCCACATTTTTTTAAATGCTCATAATTCCTAGCTGGCAATTTGATCATTCTCTCCTTTCCAGAACTATCTTGATTAAGTGAGGGTACTGAGTATGTCAAGTGGTATGGTCCTGGCTCAGAGTTTTCCTTCTCCTAGACTGGTTGCATAACCAAGGTTAAAGAACCTCGTTTGTCCTACAATGTATCTATAGCTGGAGGAAGAACAGATAGATTCATGCCTTAAGTGTATCAGCATAAAATGAAACGCAGAAAGCTTCATCCAAGATTTGAACTTAGGTTGCCAAGTTCATTTCTTATGATGATAACCTCCCTACCACTGTGCTGTATGGCAATAAATAGACTTTATTATTTTTTTTCTTAATGAATTCAAAGACACAGAAAAACAATAACAAAGGGAATACAGCAACATACTAAGTGATCCACTTAGTGATTTGTCTATATTATGATTACAGATAAATAAACAGTGAAAAAGCAAAACAAAAAGTTTAGGTCATGTTTGATGACCTTTATATTCTGGCTACTTATTAAGAGTAAAGATTCAGCAATTTAACAATACTCACTCTTGTCCAACAACAGCATATACTAAAACCATCTTTTACTTATCCTGATCAATAGCAACAAAGCCGTACTTGTCCTGTTATAACCATGAATGAGAAAACAAAGAAGACAGTAACTACTTTAATTAAATTATAAATATTGATTATTAAATATAAAATTAGGTTTTCAATTTGAGTAGATTCTTAATTTAAGACACAAAATTCAGTGTATAATTCAGTAAATGGTTATTATTTTTATCTTTTATGATGTCTGTCAGGCTAGCAAGACAATTGATCTGTATCTCAATCTTGGCACCAACCTGGGCAAAGTGCAATACAAGCTTGGAATAATGTGACCCCAGGAGTTACCAAGACAAGGTTCAACATAATAGAATGTCTAAGGGACTCTAGTTTCTTTTTTTGAATTCCAAGTTTTCCTTCTCCAAGACTAGTTGCTCTTAACAAAACTAGAGAACCTAATCAACACTTATTGATCCTGGAAAGGAAAAGAGGACTGTGAAATGCAAGCAGGCTCATCCAACATTTGAATTTGGTTCATAGAGTCCATTTTCAACTACAATAACTGTTATACCACCCTTGTCTATTTCATCTTGAACAAACTTTCCACACCTTTCAATATCAGAATATGATATACACTTGACAAGCATAATTCTCTCTACCTTTCATCCACAGTATACAATATCATAAGATCTATTTCCATGTCATCCAATTATAAGTTACATTTGATAAAGACAGAAAAAAAACTTCTTTCACCTAAGTCATCTAAAATTTGATTTGAGGTAAGGGGGTGAGAAAGAAAACAGTTTGGAAAAATCAGGTTGATATGTAGCATCATCATCAGAATGAAAATTAATCTATTGCAAAAAAAAAAAACAACAACAACAAATGATGATTTACAGAGTATACAAGCACTTAAAAAAAAAACAAAAAAAAACAACACTTTATTGATAAATTTTAAAATCTTTTAGTCTACATCTTAAGAAAGGAGAAATATTGCAAAAACCTGAACATAATTTGACTGCAGGAGATTCATGGATTACACTTCTATCTATACACTGTTGTTATGGTAACATTTTTCTTTCTTTTTTTTTTTTTCTTTTGTTAGAGATTCATCTTCTATGTCAAAGCTATGATCTACAGTGGTGTACCATGGCATTAAGCACATTATTGCTATCATTATTTAGAGTAAAAGCATCTACAAGCGTGTTAGATATTTAAAAAAATTTCACTTTCATGTTTTTTTCTTATATAAAACAGAGTGAAAATTTAGTAAACTTTCATTAAATTTTTCTCCCTACCATTTCAAAATATCTTATAGTCGTTTGTTTATTTATTTTATAAAGGTCAACTGATTGTCTATCCTGTCCTGAGTAATTACTTACAGTGTGGCACGTGCCTGGTTTTAATCAATGCTTTACTTTCAGCTATAGGTAAGAACCATCAGATTAAGAGAATTAATTTCCCAAGGAACAGCTTAGTATATAATCTTAAAGCTAAGCTGGATGCAAAAATAAGTTATTTCATACCTCTATTATTTATTCTTTCAATGTCGATTTCTTTCATGATAGTCCAGATAAGATGTGGACTACCACAAAAGAAGAAAACAGATAAGCCCAATGATCCGAGATATGAAAACGCAAATAATACTCCTTGACCAAAGTAACATTGGAATATGACAACCATCACATCTTATGGTTTAGTTTATTTGCTTAATGGCATATAATATATGGGCACTTATCTTTTTTTAAACTGTAGTGGTAAATTTTTTAAACAAAACTGATTTGCTCACTCTTGTCCAATAACAGCATATACTAAAACCAGCATCCTTGCTTTTGAATCATTCCAAATGCTTTCAAACATTTCAAAACTGTTGTGTGATCAACTCCAAATGAGTCTGCAAGTTCAGCTTGCATCTTCAAGTAATGCCTCTAATTTTTTGTCTTTAAACTTTTTTGGTGCACCAGAGTGTTCTCCAACATCAAAATCATTATTTTCTTTGCATGTTGTTTTCAACAAAGCATGGTTGCCATAAGTCTCAACGAGAATTTTGCATGCTTCAGTTGCAGATTTCTTTAAAAGCAGTGCAGTAAAATTCCCCACAAATACATTTTCTTTGGCATGCAATCCAACATGTTTAATGCTATGAAAAACAAAGTTGTTAACACTTCGGTGAAATGACATTCACTGAATTTCAAGCTTACTTATAGTACTTCCTTTTAGATGTGTTACCATCTGAAACTACACGCATGCAGTTCTGGGAACACCATCTGTTGAAAAACAGCAATAACTTATTCAATGTCCAAATATATGTAAACTTGCATAGTTCCAGTCATAAATAATGGGATTATTCATGCATAGCTGGGCACTTTTACTTATCTAGACTTTCAAGATAATGGCATCAGCTGTGTTTGGTGAGTTAAGAATGCAGGAACATTAGTTAAGTGATATCTTTTCAAATCACTTGAATAAGCAGAAGAACGAGAAGAAGAATGAGAAGAGAGAATAAGCTGAAAAGGAAAAGAAAGAGAAAGAACATGAAGTAATACAGAACAAAGAAAAAACTGAAGTATAGAAGGATATAATAAGAAAGGAAAAAAGGAGAAAGTGAGAGAGAATGTGATTAAGTAGTATAATCTAACTAGTTACCTCCACTCTTACTTAGTTTGGTATCAATTAATACCACACATTACCATATTTCATAATTCTATATAGACTAAACTAGGCTTTGTGACGTATAAGTCATATATAAGTAGATAAGCTTTGATATACAAAACTAATTCCCTCAGAGCTCAGGTAATTTATTTTATAAAAAGTAATACTCAATTATAATAGTTACATATTCATCAATAAATTTATAACCAAACTAATGGACAAACAAAACATTAATTAGATTTAAACAAGCATTCAAAAATAAAATTAAAACTTAACTTTTTGGGCAACTAGATTGCATCTAGGTCAATAATTCTCAAGTTTCTTGTAAAAACAACCTCTTAAAATCCATTTCAAACAAATATATAGAGTCAGAAGTTTTGCAATATTTTGGTATATGCTAGTTTGTGGTGCATATATCATGTGACCAAGGCAGTTCAAGCCGTAGTAGATATCTGCTAAAGTTGATAGTAGTGTGATAGTTAGTGTGCAAATACATTGCGCATTACTTCACTGTGCATGATTTGAAAGCAGAACAGATGAATGTGAAATATAATCTAATTCAGGAACATGCTTTATGAGTTCAAATCGAACCTAACACTGTGGTAACAATCAAAAACATTTGTTGTAGAGAAATAAAAAAGCACACTTGATCACAGTACAATAAGAAGTTTTTCTTAGGTTCCAAGAAGAACCTTAACAATTAGGCAAGGTCAGACAGGCAGAGCTATGCTCCAAGCTATAGAGGCAAATCCAGTACTCTAAGAGAATCAAGCAAACTCAGCATCTCACAGTCCGGTGTAGTTTGTCACCTTCATAACCTCAATAAAAGCATCTGGTGAATTGTTCCTCACATAATGAAAATATTACAAAATTTCTGACTCACCCTAATAATAGCTATTAGAGTTATAAAAAAGAAGAATTTCAGATTTAAGGGGAAACTATCTGAACTCAAAAAACCTTAGTGAGCTTATAATGCAAAGTTTGTAAATAAATCTAATTAGAAAAAGTTGAAAACAATGTAAACTCCTTAGTTACTAATTGACTACAAATATTTTTCAATGCTCCCAACAATCAAAAATACAGCTAAAAATAAAAATGGTTAATCTGTTAATTCAATAATCTTAACTTTCTATATCTGAACCATCGCCAAAATTTGTTTTTTGGATTCATAGTTTTAATTCTAGAGTAGGGAGACAAATAATTGTTTCTCTTGGACAACTCAGAATCCATCTTTATCTCTTTAATCTGTTTTTTGTTCTATTGTTTCTGTTCTTTGAACAATTAAGATGTGCCTTTTCATCTCTTATTAATGTCAGCACACCACCCACTTCATTACTGAAATGTATAACCAGCATATTTTTACTGTATGCTGTACCCATCTTCAAGTAAGACTTTTTACCATTTTCAACCTCATTCATATACTGTTCATTCATGGAACAATATGTGCTCATTTTTTCTGTGTATTCTTTTGAATACATTTTATATAAATATTATGTATGTATTAAATGCTTTCATATGTGTAAATGAGTATCTAGTCTTTCCTTCCATTTGTTCAGTGTTAGTATATGACTGGATATACTAATGCTAATATTGAACCTGGGTGGGCAAGGACTGAATTAAATATCCCATCCTGAGCACTAACCCACCCAAAATGATGTTAAATAAACAGTTTATGTTACATTTGATCATTTGTTAATTTCACTCATAATATTCCAGTCAGAAGGTAATCTATTTTTTGACTCATTATAAATTTTAATCTAATGTTTCTTATGATGAAAGATTATAAATATGCATTTATATATTAGAAGAAACAAGAGAATTTAGGAAATCATTGACAGTACAATTATTGATAAATTCAAAATTCAAAGAATCTGATCAAAAATATCAATCTTACTGAGAGGTCTTGTCAGTTTTCAATTTTTTTTTTAATTAGTGCACTGAAAGTTCTAATAAGCTGAATTGATTGATGTCAAAGGAAAACATTCTTGAATAGGAAATGACAATTTCAAAATTTATTTTTATCACCAAAATATGTTTTTAATGAAAATGTATATCATATTTCTCTTTAAATCAAATATTAAGATATTTTTTCTTTGATATTAGAAAATAGCTTAGCAGATTATAAATCTATGACATAAAGAAAAAATTAAGTCACTTGAGAGAAAAAGAAAAATTTTTTAAATTTTGAATCTAGTTTCTTATTTCATTCTGTAAAATAATAGTATAACTTGCAAGTACCTATAACAAATATTTGAAGAGATTAATTTCATTTTAATTAACAATTTAGTTCAAATGTTAAGTGCTAAATTTTGTTAAAGTTAAGATATCAGAAGCTACTTTTTAAAATCCTCCACTTAACGCTAATTTAATGGCTAGAGGGGATTCAACCAAGAATGCAGTGAGAAAAAAGCAATAGGATGAACATATTAAAAATGAATTAAGGTTAGGCTTCATTTAAAGTGCAACTGACTATTACAAAATGACTATAGAAAAGATAAACCTTTTTCAAATTATATTAAGAGCACTAGTCTTCTAATAAAGAAGGGAGTGCCCATGGCATTGTGGCCAATGTGCTAGACTGTGGCATCATAGTAAGCAAGTTCAAACTCCAGCTGGTTGCGCTATTATGTTCACTTTCAGACAAATACCCTTGGAAAGGTATAAACTCCTTTATCTCCCCAACTATGGGTTAAGTAGTACTGCTACTGTTCTTCTAGAAGGAGAGATTGGCATTAAATAATCCATAAAGGTTGATACGCCATTAAACAAAGAAACCAAACCAAACCTCTAATAGATGATGAAACACTTATAAAACCTTAGCCAAACAGATCATCATTAAAGCATGCTAACAGCATGGATTCCGTTGACTTTCTCTCACCATCTGTCCCAATTGGTCATCACTCTTCATAAGTCCACTAGATGGCGTTTAGTGTCCACACTGAGCTAATGAATATAAGTTTTTGCTGGTCAAGTGAGCCAAGGGAATTTGTGCAGTCAGCACATCTTGCTGATGATAATGACATTGTGGATTTTTTGACAAAAAGGTTGTGTTAAAATGTGAATAGTTAATATTTACCCACTTAATTCTGAGATAAATCTTTCATATGTAATAAGTTTGGTAAATTTTAAACTTAAAATTTGTAATACCTATTTGAAATTATCTTTAATGATTTGTTATTGTAAACATCTTTTATAAGGATGAGATTAGATGTTGGGATGAAGTGTATATTTACCCAACCTTTCCATTGTGGGCAGGATATAATACAAGGTCAATTCTTAAGCAGAGTAAACCTTGTTTGAATTCAGATTTTTCTTTCTCCTAGACAAGTTGCCTAACCAAGGATAAAGAATTCAGTATGCCCTACTATTTACATAGCTGGGGGAGAATAGATGGATTCATGCCTTTCCCAAGGGCACAAGTGTGAAGTGAAACAAACAGCCTCATGCAGGGTTTGAACCCAGGTTGCTGATTCCATTTCCTACAATGATAACCATTATGCTTAGAGGAAGTGCACTTTTAATACATAAATCAGAGACAAACTTTTAAATGCCTCTGTAGTTCTTAATACATGCAAAATATTTAGACAATCTGTCTTTCTTCAGAACTTTGCATTGGGAAGCATAACCACCACAGTTGGTATTGATAATTGAGTCCAGATAAAAAGAAAGACCAGCCAAAACACAGTCTCTTTTGCAGACAGCATGGCAGGATAAGCAAATGACTAGTGTACATTCACTCTCTGGACATCCTTCAAAGAGCCATGGAATTCTTTATTTTATCCATCCTAAATCATCAAAAAGACTGATATATATATATATATATATATATATATATATATATCAAAACAACATAAAAGAAGTAGCAGTCAAAACTAACAAAATGAAGCCACCTCTTCTGCAAGTTATCTCATATACTCTATGTTGGAAAAATTATAACCAAATGGAATTTTGCCAGTAAGTAATTGGACAAAATTTTGTGTATATTCTACACATTAATAAATTCTTTATTATCATTAAAGTGATTTCCACTCATTGCCTTATCCTACATAATATCAAATAAACACTTCAATTAAAATAGCTAATCACCCTGTCAGTGGGGCTTAAAATATGTTAATTGTTTCCCCCTGTGAAGGGTAAAACCCACCTCAAAAAGGGTGTCCAGGATATGACACTAAAGGACATTTGATGGCACAACTCCAGCTCTGGAGATTTGGAGTGTAGAATACCTCTTCATTGCAATTACTCATAAGTCCACTCTGATTGAGAGTGATAGTGTTTGTTAGGGTCCCATCTATTGGTTGAAGAGTTTTGTTAAAATTTTTTTCATATTTGATAGAACAGTGTGCAAAAACAAACTTAAACAACTACACAAAAAATATAAATATTAACACAGAATGAATGCAATTCCCCAACTTCAAAGTATAAAATAACCCTAGACAAGTTGACATACCATTAAACTCAGTCATAATAAGGTTACCACCTCAACAGCTAAATGTTCCTAAAATTAGTAACCCAACCTTCTTATTGGTCTTTAGTTAATTTGGAAGTTTTCAAAATAAATTGACCCGGATATAACATTGAAATATTCATTAAAAAATAAAATAAAATAAAAATTTTCCTTGTGATAACTTAATGAATGCTTTTTTTTTAAATATTATACTTTGACAATTTGAAAATTACTACTTGCTTATCAATTAACCGACTTCTTTAAATTGTTTTCCACACCATCTTTCTGGGGTTAATATTCATTTCTCACTACTTAATGTACAAGCAAATGCCTGAGTTTGTGATTATTGAAAACAAATAAAAAGATTTTGAATTATAATTGATTTTTACAAAAGAATAAACAAACTGAACAGACAACATTAGATTCATTTACAAAGAATATTTCAGCTATCAAAAAGTTTAAAGAGCCCAGTCTTGATGGGGAGGGGAAAAAAGTTATGCTTCAAACAACCTCAATAGGAATAAATTTCAGCTACTGTATGACAAAAACTAAAGTAACCAAAGAGAAAAAGAAAGA
Source organism: Sepioteuthis lessoniana (assembly GCA_963585895.1). Taxonomy (NCBI): domain Eukaryota; kingdom Metazoa; phylum Mollusca; class Cephalopoda; order Myopsida; family Loliginidae; genus Sepioteuthis; species Sepioteuthis lessoniana. Next base: position 32,641,246 of record OY757927.1, read on the forward strand.
AAAGAAAACCTTCAAGGTCAATGATCTTAACTCCATTACAAAAGCAATCGTTTTTACAAAAGAAAATCAGCCAAGCATAAATTTAATTGGCACAATCATACTTATGAGCTGATTATTAAAATAAAAACTGTTAAAAAATTACTCTTCACTACAAAGATACTTAAAAGGAAGTGTTGTATTTAACCAAAATAAATAATTCATGATATTGTATTTAAAAATTGTTTAATCAAATGCAAACTGAAATCACTCAAATACAAACTATATATATATATATATATATATATATATATATATATATACACACACAATACAATGACATACATACAGGCACACTCAGCACAACAGTTATCATAAGAAATGAACTAGGAGAGCCCACTTCAGTTCCTGGCTGTTTGCATTTCTCTTTGCACTAATGTCCTTGAAAGGCATGAATCCACCTGTTCTCCCCCTCCAGCTATGGGTAAATAGTAGGGCAGACTGATTTCTTTAGTCTTTTAAAGGTAACCAGTCTAGGAGAAAGAAAACTCCAAAATTAAACTAATTATACTCTGCTTAAAAATTGACCTTGAGTCACATTCTGCTTGTGGTGGAGGGGTTGGATAATTAGAAGTTTTTCATTTAGCCCTAACAAATATAGCCTAAATTGGTAGGATTGACACTTTTGATCTAATAGGATTTAATCAACTTTTCCTATTATATTAAAGGAAATATTCAAAGATATAACACTTTAAACTTAATATAATTTTTATAGATAATCTTAATTTTTTTGAATTTTGGTTAAGGCAGTGATTCATTGCTAGATATTGACCAAAAGGATACCAGTAAAGATTTAGTTACATTCAAAACAAAGGTTATGATTCTAAAACAAGTAACCCAATTTGGTGACTGGTTACCAATAAAAAACAAATGTAATTCAACTTCATAAAATGTGAACATTCTAAATTAAGAAATCACATTTAATTATATGTACACGAGATTGAAATCTTTTGTAGTCAATAAAAGATGATCTTTTGTCATTATGATAATCCTAATGACAAGTGGAAAGCGCTTATAAACAGCTGACAGATCAGTTAAGAAAATCCAGGTGAATGATCTATATTTCATAATGATCCAGTTTTTGTATGTCACTGTAACACAGCAAAAATGGCACACTGTAGCAAAACATTTGTTTGCACAATTGTGTTAAAGAGCTCTAACTTAGAGAATAAAACAATTTCTAGTTTAAATTTATAACTCAGTAGTATAGAGTTGACCCTTGTTCTCACCCTAATCACAATGTTACATACTAAATAAAATTAAAACCCCATTATAATCCATCACCCTTTACATCACAGCCAAAAATAGAATGGTTAAATGCTATTTAATACTTATTTATCTCAATTAATTACAACAGAAACTCTATAAATGGGGTGTAACTTAATATCAAGCTTAACAGCAGACTTTTAAGTGTCTGAAAATAAACAAATTAAATGTAAGATATGAATGTAATCCATCATTGACAACTCTGATATCTGTTAGATAGAATTATAATTCTGAAAGTGTGACTAATCCTAAAAAAATCTAAATACTTTCACAATAAATTCAAAAATTTGAACACATATTTTATTAAAAAAATGAAAAAGAAAAAGAGAAATTGCCAGCCCTAATATAAATTGGGTGCTGAAAAGTTTTGGCCTGACCAAAAAAGGAATGCCAAATATTCATCCTAAAGTTCAGTGTACTTGGTATGTCATTTCTCAAGTTTCTGTAAACCATCCAAAAAATAAAATAAAATAAAAAAAGCCAAACTTTTCAGCACCCTCTTTTGTATATAAAGTTATGATATAATTGTTTTTTTGTTTCAGAGAACATTTTTTTGGTTTCAGATAACTATTTGATGACATGTGTACATAGAAACACATATACAACAAAAAGCTTTTTTCATCAATGTATACAACAAAAATAGTTAAATCATGCAGCAAGTTCCAGTTTCCATTAAATCACCAAAGTTAAGCAGTGATCAGCCAGCTCAGTATGGGTGGCCACTTAGCAGAGTTTAACAGATTTAAATTCAGAGTTTTCCTTCTCCTAGACCAGTTGCCATACCAAGGTTAAAGAGCCTAATCTGCCCTATTATTTACCCATAGCTGAGAGAATAGATGCATATCTCTCCCAAGGGTATTAGCTCTACGTGAAATGAAAACAGCTTCATCCAGGAGTTTCAAATATTCAAAGTTATAAAGCTGATTTTTACAGCAATGAATAGACGTGAAATATTTTATCCCACATATATATATATATATATATATATATATATATATATATATATACACACACACACACATATATATATATATATATATATATATTATATATATATATAAACAAGAAAAGCAGATGAAACTACTAAAATAAGGTTGAATATTTCAATGCCTTTACATTATTGATAAATGATAAAGGATCAAAATTTCATGATTAAACATAATATTAGTCACACATATTCCACAAAATGCAATAAAATTCTACTTATTTTAATTGTAATTAATTCAAAATTTAAAAAAAATTATTTCATTTTCAATTTATTTTCTTTTTCAAAATGAAAACTTCACACTCATTTTATTTTCAATTTTTACTCAAAGACTGTCATGTTTAAACAATAAATAAATAATCCAAAAAATGAATGAAAGAAAATGGCAAAAATTTATAAAGCTAACAATCTTAGAATTCTATTAATATTTTAAAAATAAATAAAATTGTCTATTTAATATAAGAGAACCTAAAAAATGTTATATTTTTCTGTTTGGATCAGTTAACCTTAAATAGATTATTTTGGTAATTGTGAACTACCGATTGAACCCATTAACATAAAGGCCTTAGTAAATGTCAAGAATAGACTCATTAAATGATATACAAGAATCTTTTTTCTTTCTATCAGCTTCAATTTCTGTTTATTTTCTTCCTACTGGATTATCTTGACCTAAAAACACCCTATTTAAATTATCTTCAAATAAAAATAAAATAAAAATTCTAAAAGTGTTTTTTGTACACATATGATTCAAATTCATTTAGTTTATGATGTAAAGTATAAAAATAAATGAATCAGTGACTCTGAAAATGAAAAATAAGCATTTGAATGTAAGCATTTTTTCCTTAAGATGGCATTTAGTACTGTAGAAAACATGGGTTATATCAAGGTTTGTATCATTCAAAACTGATAAGTAACATTTTCTGAATCAACTTATTAAAACTTTATTGAACAAATGACAAACTATACCAATAAGTAAAATTCAACCATGTATCTTAAAAATGCATTAATATATATTTACTTGTTTTTCCTGGTCAGCCAACAATGGTGGCATGCCCAGCATGTCATGCTCATCTTACTAGGATGGTTTGTGAGATGAAAGACAAATTGCCTGACTAGCCAAAATCTAAATTTATCAGCTTTGTGCAGACACTGGATACCATCTACAGGACTTACCACCAATAGGGATATATGGTGAGAAAGAGTCAAGAGAAACTATGCTGTCATCATGATTGATGATATATTTCAAATAGCATAGTACCAATAAAAAATGAGATTATTTACATATTATTTGCACTATAGACTAGTATCAAACTGCTACTCCCCAGCACTTCTATTTAAGATCAAGGTATAGTATCAGCATATTCTGTGAAAAGCATTAGATATATAAACACACACACTTTAATTGTTTCTATGTAACTGTAAAAATAGCAAAAAAATGAGATTTTTATAACAATACACTTAATATACTGAGAGAATAAAATTATTTTCAGTTTAATTTGTAACTGAATATAATAAAATATAATATGATAATAATAATATAATATAATTGCATAGAGCCTAGATTTGTATTAGATGTTATTTTCCGAAATCCAACTTTTCAATATAATGGAGATAACTATGAAATGCCATTTAGAATCCTTTACTCCTTTCTAAATAGAAGCATCAATAATCAATATCATAATGAACTACTGTTACAACCAGAACCCAATGGGTTCAGAGGTTTTGTGTGTGTGTGTGTGTGTGTGTGTGTGTGTGTGTGTGTGTGTGTGTGTGTGTGTGTGTGTGTACACAAGGGTTGGCTTAAATGTTTATAGGCTGACAAAGATACTCTCATGGAATCTGACCAAATGAGGTTTATTTTTCAACAATCCCCACAGTTCTATTGGTGTAGCAGTGCTTGGATCCTATTGGTCAAAAAAAGTCAGCAGCAGCAGATATGACATCATCCTATGAACTTTTCAGCCCACTCTTGTGTGTGTGTATGTGTGCATATAGATATTTCATTTCATATCTGTAGATCTAAAATATAGTAATGGAAAGCACTTTAGAAAATGGAATATTTTATGCTTATAGGTTAGACATAGAAGAGTACCATCAAGCCTTAAGCCCTTATTGGCAACTGATATAGCCAAATCAGTCTTCCATGAAGAACCCAACCAGATAGGTTTTGAACATTTTAGTGCAACTTCTGGATGAACACCAATATGCTCCTAGTCAGTTGTCATTTTTTTAGAATACATTGCCAACATTTCATAGACTCCTGCAGCCTATTTCTTAAAATAGATTTTGTTTTGAGATAAAAGAATAATCCAACCATTAAATAAACAAACACTCATTAAATTCAGTAAATATTCTGACATTGTTACACTTCCCTTTAAAAGTTTATAAAATAAAATTTAAAAAAAATAAAAAAAATTTTTGTTTAACTTATTTTCTAATTTTCAAAAAACTTACTTGATATTTTTACCTGCTGACTAAAAATATACATTTGTATAACTGTATGTTGTTTGAAAAATGGTTGAGGTCATAGATAATAAATAATTGCATGGCATTCTTCAAAACATAACAATGCCTTATCTAAAATTATCAATGTATACAAACAGATCTATTTTCACTGTTAGTAAACAACCTAAATAGATATATCGGTGCTGATGAATCACATTACAAGTGCAATAAAAAGTTAATATCTTGTATTTATCAAAGCTTTTATAAGTACTCAAATGGCAGGAGGAGATATTCTTTTAAATATCTAAAATCCTTTGTTCATCACTAAGATTAGTCTTAAATAAACTTTACCAACTGGCATGTTACTTGGTATCCAATATAAAAATAGCTAAACTGATGTATTTGTAGATATATTTACCCAACCCCTCAGCTACTGGCAGACTATAACAAGGTCAATTTTTAAGCAGAGTAAATCTGGCTTGAAGTTAGTTTTTCTTCTAGATTGGTTTTCTAACAAAGACTAAAGAACCTAATCTGCCCTACTATTTACCTATAGCTGGAGCGAGTACAGATGAATTCTTGTCTCTCTTATGGGCCTTAGTGCAAAATGAAATGCAAACAACCTCATTCAAGATTTGAACTCAAGTTACCAATTCCATTTCCTACAATAATCATTATACTAAGTGTGCCATGTAGAGATGTTATGTAATACCAAAATTTATATTTGTTTCTCTTTGAAGAGATACTAGACGTTTTAAAAAGCACAAGGTTCTCTAAATACAAATATAATTTTTCCTGGAGGGTTGATTTCTAAAACTTTTTCAGCTGTCAAGTACTCTAAAGTAATAACTAAATTTCTTATATACTTAACTGAGTATTAATTAGAAAATAAAGACACCACTTTAAACATTCAAAAAAATCTCATGTACATATTATACAAGGGTCACTCCAAAAGTAACGCCTCCAATTTTATTATGTTTTCCTACAAAATCAGTGGCAGATGATGATGTCATGGCAGTAGAGATTAAATCTTTCTACTAATAATCCAAATGAGAAAATGGTGTCCAATATGAAAATGTTGCATGAAGCAGAGATGTATCATTGAATTCCACATGTGAAGAAAATTACACCCATTAACTTTCATTGACACTTGGTAAATGTTTCAGTAGTGTTTGTTTTGTTTTACGGCATATCAATCTCATTGGTCATTTAATGCCGAATCGAGTTAAGGAAAATAAGTCTGAAAAGAAATTCAAAGGAGAGGTCTTAGGAATTAATGATAAACTTTAGAAAATTAGTTGGTTATTTGTTTTTTTTATTAGGAATTTCAGTAGTGGTGACTGAAATGTAAATGACAAGCCAGGTTCCAAGTGGCTCTACACAACAGTCAATCCATGAAATGAAGAGCAACCTGATTAATTCCACACAAAATCCACATGCAGATTATGACCAGAGAGCTGTATATGAAGATAAATGTTGGCTTCAATGCATTGGAAAATATGTTGGCAATTTTGGAGCCTCACAAAGTTTGCATCAGATGCCCAAATCTGTCTGAACTACTATAAAACTGAAGGTGGGTTTTCTTGCCGGTGTCATCACTATGGATGCTACAGATTTTTACAAGCACATTATGAAGGTTCTTGTTCATCACTGGTGAAAACGCATACCCAATGATGGTGACTATGTAGGGGAATTTAGTGTTTTATAGTTGAAAACTTGGGCTATCCAACTGTGTTATTTTGCTCTCTGTATCTATTATAGTTTCCATAGAAATAAATAGGAGGCATAACCTTTGAAGCATTGCTAGTATTATCCCACAATAAATAAGGAAATTTTCAAATTTCTGTTTTTAATCTCTTTTACCATTTGAACCCACAAAATATCCAAATTGGTGAATTCATGATCAATATCCTATCCACCAGGCTATTTCTTTCTAGCACAAATATATGTTCAAGTATTGAATCACTTCATGAGTAGATTTTAACAATTAGCAAAACACAAATTTACATTTGCAATGTACAATCATCAAGCAAAACAATAAATACAATAACAAAATTATGTTGATCACTTGTTTAGATTGGCATATCAATTCTTTATGGTTTATTTAATGCTAAAATTTGATATAAATAATTCATACAATATTATATGGTTTTAAGTCACTATTCCTATTTAATGATAATTATTTGTTTACAGTTATATGGTATTGAGCATTTCTTTCTAACACTAATAATTTATTTAAAATAAGATGCTTTGTTTTAACAACTTAATCAACCTCTTATGGATTATTTAATGTTGAAATTTGATTCATTTGTAAATGTTTGATTATAATCATAAACATATCTTCAACATTCCATGACAAACATCTGTTTGTACAGTAATAGAGTCTCAAGCATTCCAATCTAATGATAATCTATACACAGTTATATGATATCAAGTAACTATTACCATTTAATAATAATAATAATCATTTGTTTTCACACAGTTATAGGGTTTCACGCATTCCTATCCAATAATGATAATTATCAAATATATTTTCAGACAGACTATGAGATCCTAAAAGTTACTACCACTACAGGTCAGAGTGGACCTGGAAGTAATGGCAATGAAGAGGTATTCCACACTCCCCAAAGCTCCAAAACAGGAACCTCACCACTAAATGCAAGTTAGTATCATACTTAGAGCACCTTTTGTAAGAGTTCTTACCCTTCTGCAAAAAACACAGTTAATGTATTCTAAACCCTACAAAAAGAGCTGTGCTTATTTAGAGATTTTTCAATAGCAAAACAAAAGTAATAGTAAAATTTGAACTACTGTAGAAAATTGTAAAATCAACAAATTCTTCTAGTTGACATTAATAGAAAAGTGCATAATATATTCTATTTACTTTTGTTCAGTGGTGTATTTTAAAGGTAGAAAGGAAGTAGTTCCTTCTCATCCTGACCACATTCAAGAGTTGTGCCTTTTCAACAACTTTGTTTTAAACATTCTGGGAACAAAAAAAAACAGGACATTATAATCAGTGATGACGGATGATATCATTATGACATTGTTTTCATGTGACAAGTCACAATCCCACATTCATAAACGCAAATCTGAAAGATTACTGAAATGTGGAATTTAGGCATTTATGAGCACTTTTAACAAAGCAACATTTGTCAGTAAAAAAAAATGTCCTAAATTTCCAACATGTTATCACAATAATAATGCTCTTTCCTTAAAACTGTGCATTCCTTGTACTTTAATTTCAAATGAAAATATCAATGATGGAATTTTAAATTATTTGGTAGCTGTCCCAGTGCCTTTTTCATGTGTTTGCTTCTAGCTTTGAAACCTGGCTATGCTCTTACTTTTGTTCATAAGTATATGTATAGTTGATTAATTTAATGGCATGTCAACTTGTTTAGGGTTTTTTTTATTCCTAACAGTTAAGGAATTATATTCATTGTATGTTTACATTTACATTTTTTCAGTAATTAAAAGTAATTAAGTTTTTTCTTAACACAGTTCAACTGAATATAAATAATTTTTATAAAGATCTATTTGACTCATAGATAGGACCCTAACAGGTACTACCAGTCTGGGTTAGAGTTAGCCTGGGAGTAATGGCAATGAAGAGGTACTCTGTCCTCACCAAAGCTCTAGAACTGATGCAGTTAGGGGTCATACTCAAGACATATGGGGGGGCTTACCCCCTCTGTAGGTGCTACAGTCAACATTCTAAGCCCCACCAACAGGGCAACATTTTTGAAGAGTATCAAATATAATCTAAACATTTTAAAATTAGAATCTTCATCTTTTCTCTTGCTTTATATCCCAATATTTAACTGCCATGAATTTTTTTTAGATTAAATTTAAATTGCATGATTTCAAAATAAAAAAAGGGTACTTCAGACAAGATTTGAATTCCTATTACAAGATCTTTCAATTTCCTGTAGCAACACCTATGCCATCTAGGCTATTAGACACTATTCTTATGAACAGAAGTCCACTTAATTCTAACTTTGCTTTTATATATTCTCTATGCTATTTCATTTTTTTTACCCACATTTAAGTAACTAATGAATTTGGTTCAGATGTAAAGCACAGAGTAAAAAATATACTATGTTTTAGACTATCTTCAAGACCAGATTGCTTATTGATAAATGCTCAACCATTAATCAATTGTATCTAGGTAAATAAAAGGAATACTAATCGATAAATCTTTAGCTAATAAATATGACGAATTAAGAATGTCATTCATTATTTGGCTTCAGTTATTTTGATTCTTACATTTTTAGTTAGTAAATAGCCATGTGATTGTCTAGCAATTACAAACATTTGTATACCTGTGGAAACTTGATTGCCTTATTTCCTCAAAAGAAAGGATTTTTCTTAAGTTATCTGGCTAGAACTTTTACACTTTGATCCTATTGTTGCATTGCTATTCAAACACACAAATAATTCACAAATATTTTTTTCCCCAAAAATATTTTTCTATTGTTATCTTTAAAAATCAAAGTGGTTTATATGTACATTCACCAAAAAAGAGCTAGTGGCAGAATCACAAGTTCAAATCTGACAATTAGGCTTTCAAAATAATATACGATAAAAATAATGGACGAGTAAAGGTAGGACAACCAGTTAGAACCTACACACAACAGCTCTGTGCTGATACAGGATATAGTCTTGAAGACCTCCCAGGAACAATGGACGATAGAGACAGGTAGCAAGAGAGGGTCAGGGAGATCTGTGCTGGAAGCACAACATCATGATGATAACAATTCTTATTTTTGTGTAAACAACTCATTTGAATGGCTGTATAAAAATATGGGGTTCATTTTTGTTATAAAATCTCCAACCTTTATTGCTATTACAAATTAATATTTGAATATTTTTAGTTAATACAAATAATCATGTTGATATAAAAAGAAAAATATTAAAGTGATATACATCTGGTCATCACTGACTGACCAGCCAATTTACTAGTCACTTGCGCTTACAACCAGTATCACACACCTGCCAATGATTGAAGGAAAGAAAGAACTGAAATAAATAAAAGATTTGTGTTACTGTCTAACATCTTCAAGTTGAAATGGAAAATGTTGAAAACTTAATTCAATATACTGAAAGTGAGTAGACAAACAAAAACCTGATAGCATTGGAAATGCTTAATCATTTAGGAAAGACAAAGCATAAGTTCCCTGTAAAAAGGTTAGTGTTTTCTAAAATTAACTAGTTTATTAGAACAAAAAAATACAAATCAAAATTATGATCATTCATAAAAATGAATTGCCAAATGAATGAGATAGAAAAAACAATAAACAAATTTAGATTCTTTTAAAATATTTCTTCTGAGACCACCTCTCCGACAGATAATCCCACAGCTGCTACACAGTCAGTTTTCATTCACAACAAACAACTGAAGATGAAGACAACTTTGAAGGATTTGAAATCTTAGAATGAATAATTTTTGCTTATATGAACTTTTTGAATTTTTAAAAAAATATAATTCTTGCATTGATTTATTGTATGTTCTTTTCTACTGTACTCATCAAATGCTGTTTTATAAAAGTTTATAAAATGCCTATGTCTCAGAAAGTTTTGCAAAATAAAACAAATGTATTGAAATGTCTTCCAATTTTGTTTGAACCAAAAGTTTATTGTAAAATGAAAAATTCATAAACAAAAACCTTCAAGTTTATTGTAAAGCACACTATTGTATGAAGTCTTTAAAAGGATAATGAATAAATTTTTCTAAAAGATAAATAATTTTTTTTTTTTAGATTTAAAGTTAAAATCACACTATGGTAATGATATAAAACAATTTAAAATTTATTAAACTAGACAATTCGTGAAGACCAGGTGTAATTATTTAACTTAAAAAGAAAACAATGAGATGAGCACAGCCAAAAAATTAAAAACAAAAATGAACTGGAAGAAGAAATTTAAAATCACACCTTAAGATATCTACCTTAAATTCTATACTTAACTGCAACGAAATCCAAGTTGATGAAATAAATCAAATTTACTATCCATTGATCAGAGTAGAAGGGAACACACATAACACTTGTACCTTCTCCTGCTAATGACAAATATTTCTGCACACTATTATGATTAACCTCATCGATAGGTGGGAAAGAAAAGAAAATTAACTAAACCTGCTATATTTTGATATAATCAATGAATTAAAAACCTTGATCCAGAGATTAGAAAGGATTATATACATCACTGCTGCTATTGTTAGAAAGAAGGAAGACAGAAAAATACATAGTATCAAAGTGGCAGACAGGATTATAAATATCGCCTGAGGAGAATTATAGTAAATAATTGAAGAGAATAAATCCGAGGGCAGGAAAAAGTATTTACAAGGATTTCAATCAACATATTCTGACCAATCATTTTGAAATGAAAGATTAAGTGTGTGTGTGTGTGTGTAAAAATAAAACACCATAACCCAGCCAAAACAGCACATAATAGCAAAATATTTATTAGAGCAACATACTATGATTATTTGTGTATAAGATACTATTTTTACAGATATTTCATTCCAAAAGTTGGGGATGGGTATTATACATGAGAACTATGTTTTTAACTTTTTCTCTAGTCACGTGCCTCACCATATTTAGGATGGGATGATTGGAAGTTATAGCTACAGTATAAAGTAATGTGTTTTTCACCGTTACAGAGAAATACCCACTGAAATGCATGTTTGTTAATAATTTCATTTCTCCAAACGTGAGCTTATTTTCACTGCAAGTTCATTGCATTTTTATGTGAACATATTCACGTTGGTTTAAATATTGTGTAAATTTTATTTTTTAAGACATAATATAAACTATATAAATTCTTATTTTTAGTCAATATTAATTGATGAAAAGTTAAACAAATGCTAAATTTAGGTTAAATTTTAACTGCTACAAACTCTAAAAAGTTGGTGCATATTGTACACAATTTTTTCTGGAATTTTGTAGTCCAAAGTTGGTGGGGAGGGGGAATACATGAGTGCATGTTATACACAAACCTTTACAGTACTTAAAATGCTCTAAGGGAATAAAGCTATTTCTAATCCAATTTGGAACTATTTGGAGGTGGGTGTATTGAAAGTCACTTAATCATCCAAATTCTTAATATAATCGAGATAATCATAAAATGATAATGAAAATTCTTCATTCCTTCCTAAAAAGCATCGGTATTATCATGAACCACTGTTATAATAGGAATCCAATAGGTTCAGAGATTGTCTGGTATATAAGAATGCAAAACAGATACTAAAAGCAATAGTGAAGGAAAGAAAACAGAAGACAAAAAAAGTAACAAGAGATAAATATATTAAGTGATCTAATATAAATCTTCCAAGACAAATTCATGAAGATTTAAATGCATAATGGTGAAACACAGAATATTGTATATTCTTTGATAACTAATGACTTCCCTACTTCCTACTTTAGTACCAAAGTTAAACAAATTTGTATATTAAAAAAAAACAACAGCCTCACACTTTCTTATCAAATGGGCTCCAAACTAATTAACCTCTTGAAACTGAATGAATAACAAAACAAAAATATCAACTACTGATCCAATATTAATATCTACTAAAATAACCCACAAGGTCACTATTTCTATATTTCTAAATAAAGGAGACTACTTTAAAAATAGCATTTAATAGTTATCTTTCTTAAGTGTTACAGACAAAATAAATATACAAATATGTGAATTATCATCATAATGGTTGAAGAGTAAATCTAACTTAAAGAACTTATCTCCAAATCTAGCACCTTTTTATAAACTTGAAACCAAGTTTTTTGGGGAGGTTTTAACTACTTAATATAGAAAGACATCTATTTTCATTAGCAGGAATTTGGGGGGACAGACAGTCATTTCAGTTCTATTTCATTAAGTTTTTAATAAGGTTTCTTAAGATACAAGCTTATGGAACTCACTTTCTACATAGATAAGTAAAACACATATCTAAGGTATTGCCAGTATCAAAATCAGTATAAATATCCACAACAGCTTACATAACCCAAATGGTTTTAAAAGACAATAATAATATCACAAGTGCTAAAATAGCATTTAGCTAACAAATGTCTTTTTACAGCATATAGACAAAATCAAGAGGAATTTTTTGCAAAACTCAGTCATTAAATATTAATAGTTTGATATAATCCAAGTACCACTACATTTTCCTAATTGGAAAATTTCAAGTTATACTCTGAGTTTTCAAATGTGAGCTTTCTTTAGACTGTCCGTGGTTCATGAGAAGGTTTAATCCACCAAAGGTCTATAAACTGCCTTTTAAGAAAGTTGGAACCAATTTGATAAAGAATATTGATTTAAATTTGTAAAATCCATGCCTAATTGAATTAAGACTGTCATAAAAGCTTAAAAAAAAGTATTGTAATTTTTTTGCTAATGATTTTCATAATTTCATATATATATATATATATATATATATATATATATATATTCCATAATTTTTTCCCTTGATATAAGTTATTTCATAATATTTTCCTCTGCATGCAAAATACAAAAAACATAAATGTGCTAATTCTATAATTTTTGCCAGGGGTAGTACTTACACAGTATCTTTATCATAATGATCTGATTTTTTTATAATAAAAAAACACAGCAAATCATAAGATAAAATTGAAATGCTCTAATTTAAAGAATGAATCCAGTTATACTCCAATTTACTATTAAATAAGAATAGTGTGAGCCAGAGTTGACTCTTTCAAATCAATTTCTCATCTAGCTTTTTCTCCAATCATTTCAATTGTCCAAGTGGTGCAGCCTTACAATAGTACTTATATGGATACAACTTGGAAGAATTCCCATTTTATGGGAGATCAGATTTCTACATAGTCAATAACCTATCGATAACAGTCCATGCTTTATCTTTACATAGGTTAACATTGTTTTCAGTAGATGAGATATTGTAGCCAAGGTATATGAACTGGTTTACTAATTTCAGAGGCATGCCATTTAATAAGGAGATGGTGTCATCTTAATTAAAACTCCTGAACTGCCTATTTAGCATGAGTAAGTGTATTTGCAAGAAGTGTTGGATCATCTATGTAATCTGCATTAGTAATAGTTTCCATGGGATATTGTTTACTTCTTGCATTTTTTAATGTGAGACAGTTTTCTTTCATTAGATCTACTGAGATTCATAGCATGTATTCTAGGTATCTTACTTGTTAAATATCCCCCCTCCCCATTTCTCAACATAAAATTTTTTTTTAAACTTACATGAAGAAGCATTACTAAAGTTTTATTGAAATTAATAGATATTCTAATAAAAGTGCAGCCTGTACAGAATTTTTAAGAGAAGTTGTAAATGTATGTTAAAACGTTATTTATAATCAAGATTAATGATTTAGAGACTAAAGCTTCATCCAACTGCTTATCTTTTTCATGATCTATTTAGCAATTGAAAAAAAAACTGTGTCTTGGTCATGAACAGCATATAGAAGCTCTCAATTGAAATAGATCAATAAGATCCAAGGGAAAGTGATTAACATTCTGGGTCATCTATCAATGCCAAGGAGATGACATTTTCATGAGAAAAGGTGAAAGTAAAATAGGAGTTTTCAATAAATATTTTCAGATTTTCTACATATTCTGTACAAAAAACTTCAACCAAAAAAAGGAGCTGAGGTATAAGGATAAAAAATAAAAAAAGCACTTAAAATTTTTCATACTGTAGGAAAAAATAAAAAGGAAAAAAGAAACCTGTCCTGTAACCTAGTTTTGGTTGTAGTTGTGCAACTCATATAGCATGTCTTAGGCAAGAATAACCTAGAAAAGCCCTTCCTTCTCCAGGTCAGGTTTGAATTAAGATTTTTCCTTCTCTATAAAGAGCTCAGTCTGCCCTATTATTTACCCATAGTTGGAGGGAGAATAGTTGGATTCATGCCTTTCCCAGAAGTATTAGCACTATATGAAATGCAAACAGCTTCATTCAGGATGTGAACTTGAGTAGTTGAGTCTACTTCCTACAACAATAACTATTATGCAACAAGCACTTCTATATTGGATAAGTTTTTGCATAAGGATATAAAGTTAAATGTTTCTCCTCCTGCTAAATACTTATTTCCATCCTATTGATCCTTAGTATGACACTAAACTGCACCTGGTGGTGAGACTGCAGTTCTGGAATTCTGGGAAGTGTGGAGTCACCCTTTCATTGCCATTACTCTTAAAGTGACAATATCTGTTAGAGTCCCATCTATGGATCAAATAGCCATCTTTGACATAATGTTTCAAATAATTTTAAACTACATTTCATTGAAGCAGTTCGAGCAGTGGTTGGTAGTATCATAGTAGTTGGTACACTCACACCTTGTGCTTTGCTTCACTTCATGTGTATGGAGTATTGAAAACTACACAGAAGAATGTGCAATGTAATCTAATTTGGGAACTTATTCTTTATGAGTTCAAACTCGACCATAATGCCATGGAAGCAACCAAAAATATTAGTGTGATAGGTGAAGGCACTTTTGATCACAGTAATCAGATGTTTCAAGAAATTTTGTTTGGGTAGCAAGAACCTCAACAATCACGCAAGGTCAGGCAGGCTTAAAAACATGGATTCCAAGGTCATGCTCCAAGCCATCAAGCCCAATCCAGTGAGTAGCACTCAAAATCTATCAGGCAAGATCAGCAACTCACAGTTTAGTGGGTTTGTCACTAGTTCTCACAGTTTAGTGGGTTTGCAGCTCTAGATGCTTTTGATGAGTTCATGAATGAACTCAGCAAAAGCATCCAGAGCTGCAAAATTGTGTCTCATGTTAATTTGACTCATCCTAGTATTTACTCATGATGAAAAATGGATTTTACAAAAGTATAAAGCTATGAAAGTAAGAGTGGAAATGAATAGGTCAAAGCACAATCCAAATTGGACCTCTATCCAAAGACAATTTTCAAAGTGTTAGTGAGATTGCATTGGTACAGTTTACCAAGTTGCTACCAGTTACTGTTACAATTACATTATCATCAATGGTCAGCACTTAGAGAGCTTTAAACATTATTTTTAATAAATAAATTTAAAAAAAAAAAAAAAAAAAGAAAAAAAAAAGGAAACCTAATTTGATAAATTGCACAGATTTATACATCAAAGATCACATGTGAAAAAAATTGAAGACCTCAGCTGAGAAAAAAACTACACCCTTATTTTCCAGGTCTTGTTCTCTCTCTGTAATCAGAGAGATTACTTCCATAAACTCCACCTAACTCTGGGTTTTGTGTTTTAAGAATTAGAATTCTATCATCATCATGTCGCGCCATCAGCACAGATATCCCTGACCCTCTCTCGCCACCCCTCCCTATCGTCCATTACTTCCGGCAGGTCTTCATCCCGTATCTACACAGAGCTGCTGTATATAGGTTCAAGCTGGTCATCCTGCCTTTGCTCGGCCATGTGAAGGGTCCACAGGAGCACATCAATTATGAGCTCGTCCCTACTTCTCCAGCAGTGTCTCGCATGTCTGGTTCATCTAATTTTGATAGTTTTCGTAATGGGTGGTTGGTGGCCATGCAGCTGCTGTTTTGTGGGATGTTGTCTCCAGGACTTGTTCAGTATTGCTCACAGCATTCTTGTGTAGTTGCTTTTTCTCCATCCGTTTAGTTAGTGTCCATGTAGTGCATCCATAAAGCAGTATCGACCCAACCACTGCTTGGAAGAAACTGCATTTCATTTTATCAGTCAGGTTTGACTTCCATATGATTGATAGTCTATTGATAGCTGCCCATGCCTTTGCTAGTCATGTGTTGAAGTCTGTCTTGGTTGATGAGACACTGCTTCCTAGGTAGGTGAACTTGTCAACTAGTTTCAGAGAGCTACTCCTCTCACTACAATCTGTTCTTCCAAACTAAAATATTTTTACAAAAATACTATTAGGGTAGGTTTGGTTTAATTGTTTAACAGCATATCAACTCCTTATAAATTACTTAATGCTGAAATTAGATTCCTTTTTAAATGTTTGATTGTATTCATAACTATATTTTCAATGTTCCATTACAATCCTTTTTTTAATTACTTTTATTGAACTATTATAACAATAATTTGTTTTCACAGTTATAATGTATAACTATTCCTACCTAATAGTAATAATTTATACCCAATTATAATTTAAAGTAACCATTCCTATTCAATAAACCATTTATTTGCACAGTTATATGGTTTAAAATATTCCTATCTAACTTCAATAATTTGTAAGCAATTATATGGTTTCAATTAACTAATAACCCTTAGTAAACAATTATAGCTTCAAGTAACTATTTTAATACAAATAATTTGAAAAGTTATATTTTATGTGATCCTACCCAATGATAATAATTTTCAAACTGATCTATTTGAGCTATAACTTGAACCCTAACAAGTACTACTACTTCAGAGCAGAGTGAACCTGGGAGTAATGACAATGAAGGAGTACTCTACATTCCCTATAGCCAAAGCCTCGCCACTAGATGGAGGTTAGTGTCTTACCCCTCTGCAGAGGATGTAGTCAACATATTCCAAGACATACTGACAAGGCTGTGCATTTTTTTCTTTTTTTTTTTTTTTTTAAAAAGAGTTTTTCAATTACAAAACAAATGTAGAAGAAAAATTTGAACTACAGAATAAAATTTTAAGCTCCATTTACAAGGCAAAAAAAATGCTATGAAGCTATTGGTTATTTAAGTTACTAATAATGATGGAATCCACATAAAAGAATAGACTAAAATTAAACTTTAATTTTTTTATATTTTTTCTACAGCTAACTTTGGGTGACCTGTTATTAATTTTATATGAAGGAACAATGAAGTATCTCTAACAAGTCATATTGAAAATGAAATGGGAAGAATAAATTGGCCAAAAAGTTCTTCAATTTGTCAGATAAAATGACTTATTTGTTCAGCAAATCATTGATCCCCTCTCTAATAATGAAGCCCAAATTATTGCTGTCATCTTATGAAATAAATTTTTCTGGCAAGGCAGTTTCTACTTATCTGTTCTAATCAGATTATTACTTGAGAGGGTTTTTTTTTCTTTATTATTCCAACTGCTAATCCCTCCCTTTAATCTCAATACAGGTGTTGCCATCACTTCAGTTTGCAATTTTAAAAAAATAGGTTAATCTATAAAAAGTATGACAGGATCAGAGAACTTTTGTAATTAATTTTCATTGAAAACCAAGAAATTAAAGGACCTTATTTATATTATCTATATATTACTAAAATTCTTATAACTCTGCAAAAATAGTACATCACAGCAAGATTTTATCAGGGCAATATATTTAAAATGCTCTAACTTGGACAATAAAGCAATTTGCTACTGAATGATTTTGTGGGATCTGTATTTTCACTTAATGTCATCTTTTAATCATCCAAAATTTTTTATATACTATAATTATTTGTGTGTAATGTGCACTATTTTTCCAAATTTTTCAGCCCAAAAGTTAAGGGGGCACATTATACATAAGAACTATATATTTTTGTCCTGGCCTCACCATATTCAGAACAGCATAATCAAAGGTTGGTAATATTTTTCATCCAAACTAATGTTTTTTTATGCAATTACAGAAAAAATCTATTGGAATGTGTGTTTACTTATAATACTGTTTGTTTCTCATGTGAACTTATTTTTCACTACAAGCTTGTTGCATTTTGGTGTGAACATGTCCCTGTGTGTTTGCTCTAAATACTGTGTTACTTTGTGTTTTAAGACATAAAGCAAACTATATGAATTCTTATTTTTAGTCAGTATGAACTGATAAAACATTGAACAAATGTTAAATTTAGGTTAAATTTACCTGCTACAAATTCTAAAGAGTGGATATATAATACAAGAAAATTTTTTTCCAGAATTTTATAATCCAAAGTTAGGAGAGTGTTATATGCAATTATGGTAATAGTGATAACTATAAAATGCTAATTAGATCCCTTAACATTTTCCTGTTTAGCATCAATATAATCATGGACCACTGTGACACCAGAAATCATTTGATCATGGGTCATCTAATTCTTTTAAAATTTGTAAATAATAATCTAAGAACAAATAAAAAGTCTACCTTGTCAAAAATTGTAAATATACTAAATATAAAAAGGTTAATAATTAAAATTGTTACTAAGTAACATGCTCTCAACCTATTGTATTAGTAGTTTTAATTTTATTGTTCCCACAAGTCAAGCATTAGACTACATAACTTACCAATACTAAATCACTGAGCTATGCCCAGTATGTATTTACCCAACCTCTCTACTATAGGCAGAATATGACAAGGTTGTTTTTCTTTTAAGTGGTGCAAAACTGGTTTTCCTTCACCAAGACAGGTTGTCATACAAAGGTTAAAGAGCCAAGTCTACCCTACAATTTACCCAGAACTGGAGAGAAAATAGTTGGATTTGTACCTTTCCCACTTTGTGAAAAGCAAAAAGCTTCATCCAAATTCATTTTCTACAACAATAAATGTTATACCACAAGCTATGCAAAGTAATAGCATCAATTTGTATCATAACCTAAAGATTTTTAGAAGAGGAAGATATTATAGTCATTAAAAAAAAAATTGTAGAGAGGTAAATCTAGCTGGAATGCTGCTAGTCAAGTAAGAATTCAGGAATGAAAAAAATAACTGTTTTTACTAAATATTTGATCATTTCCAGAAAGACTAGAACATTTGATAAAATCAGTTACTTGGTCTTTGCAGTCATCCATAACAAAGGGGAGATTATACACTTGTCAAGCAAAATGACAAATCTTCTTGAACAGTTGGTCAACCAAGATGTTTGTGGTTGGCAACCTGTAAAACAAGTTGCCAAGAGCAGTTTGGTTATTCTTGAAAGAGAGAGAGAGAGAGAAATGGAAGATCTTACCCGTTATACACAGAATTTTTTTTCCTTTAAGTTTAAAGAAAAAGCAACATAATGATAAGAGCACTGTTCACTGACCTTTCTTGGAGATGTCATGGTTTTCTTCTCCTCTCCTTTAGGAGGCGGAGGGCGGGTGGTTGGTGCACTACTGCTGGATTTGGACCTACTCTGGAAGAGTGAAAATATGCAGCATTAGTAAAAAGAACTGAAAATACTCTCAGACATCTTTACAATTCAAGAATAAAACACTAAATAGTTTATAAATAATCAAAACATATGACAAAGAAAATCAGTCAGTTTAAACATTAATTTGTTCATTTACATCTTATGCTTAATTTTCAAGACCATCACAAAAAACAAGATTCTTTGTCAAAAATATTCTACTTAAATTTACTTTAAATACCTTCAAAACTATATTTGGATAAAGTAAAAGCTGTTTATTGCTAACTTTTGGCTGTAGAAAATATATTCCAATATTGTACAATCCCAAGGGTTATCAATGAATATGTGAAGTTTTTTCCCTTTAACTAGAATCCCTAATAGATCCACCATAAGCAGTAATGTGACTTTGCAATACTGTCAATATTTATTGTAAATTTATCAAAAAACCCTGAACCTTAACAATTTCTGCTTAAGGTTTATAAAAGTACTGAAAATATTACACTATAGAGAGATACAAGTAAGCATAGAAATAATCCTACCTCAGAATCCACTGTAAAAAGGTCATGAATGAAACAAATAACAATTCAATGTTACAAAGTCAGGTAAAAAAAATATTTTAAAATAAACACTGAATGAGAAAAAATAAATCTACTTGACTCCAAATACCATTACCACTTACTTGCAGATGAAGTCAAAGTTTAAATATAATAACCTTCAGGATATTCTAGACAAAATGGATAAGGACTTGTTTGTTTTATAACCTAATTTGAGGTACACAAGATATTTTGGTAGTCAAGTACAAAAAAAATAAATAAATGAATGACAAAGTATCAGTATTTGCCCATAGAAAAATATTCTGGCTTATCTTGTTAAAAATCATTTTTGGTAAAATAAATAATTCTACCTGCATCAATTTTTAAAATTATTTAAGAAAAGAAATTTGTGAAAATAATGCTATTAGATTCTTGAGTGAATAATGAATACATTTCTGACCCAAATTTTAATTGAAAAGTTTTACAAAAAAATGATTAAATTCTTTCCAAAACTTAGAAATCAAGAAAATGTTTTCATAGAGTAATTAGGTGTTTATACTGCTCCGACACTGCAACGCAGTATACAGTCAAAATCCGATAGATAGATGGATGAAAGGATGCATACTCCCCTTCCCTAAAAAGGGGGACCTCGGATTAGCCAAAAACTACCGTGGCATAACACTTACATCCATAGCAGCCAAAATCTACAATGCCCTACTACGAAACCGCATAGAACCCAAAATCGACAACATACTTAGAAAAAACCAAAATGGCTTCCGAAGAAATAGATCCACGACCTCACAAATATTAACCATCCGTAGAATCCTTGAAGGTGTACGGGCAAAAAACCTACAAGCAACATTAATTTTTGTTGACTTTACCAAGGCTTTCGATTCCATTCACAGAGGAAAGATGGAACAAATCCTACTAGCGTACGGGATACCTAAAGAAATTGTAGCGGCAATAACGATTCTCTATAGAAACACTTAAGCAAAAGTACGATCACCAGATGGAGACACAGAATACTTCAACATTGTAGCAGGAGTACTACAAGGGGACATGCTGGCTCCGTACCTCTTTATCATTTGTCTAGACTACGTACTTAGAACATCGATTGACAAAATCAAAGAGAATGGCTTCGAACTGACGAAGAAAAGAAGCAGACGGTACCCCGCAACAACAATTACCGACGCCGACTACGCCGATGACATAGCGATACTGGCAAATACACCTGACCAAACCGAAACACTACTGCATAGTTTGGAACGAGCAGCAGCAAACATAGGCCTCTATGTTAATGCACACAAAACGGAATATATGTGCTATAACCAAACGGGGGACATCTCCACTCTAGAAGGAACCCCTCTTAAACTAGTAGACAAATTCACTTACCTAGGAAGCAGCATCAAATCAACCGAAAAGGACATTGAAACGAGGTTAGCGAAAGCATGGACAGCTATCAATAGGTTATCGATTATTTGGAAATCAGACCTAACCGATAAAATGAAACGCAGTTTCTTCCAGGCAGCGGTCACATCGATACTGCTATATGGCTGCACTACATGGACGCTAACAAAACGGCTGGAGAAGAAGCTAGACGGCAATTACACAAGAATGCTACGTGCAATCTTAAACAAGTCCTGGCGGCAACACCCCACAAGACACCAACTGTACGGCCACCTACCCCCATCACGAAAACTATTCAAGTTAGACGAGCCAGACATGCAGGACACTGCTAGAGAAGCAGGGACGAACTCATAAGTGATGTACTCCTATGGACCCCCACACATGGCCGTGCAAAAGCAGGACGACCAGCACGAACATACATTCAGCAGCTATGTGAGGATACGGGATGTTATCCTGAAGACCTACCTAGGGCAATGAACGATAGGGAGGAGTGGCGAGAGAGGGTCAGGGATATCCGTGCTACCAGCGCGATATGATGATGATGAATTAGGTGTTTATAGTGTAATGATTATCATCATAGGAAAAGGAAACAGTAACTAAAGTTCAAAATCCTTGACAAGGCTGTTTGCATTTTACATAGTGTAAATACTCTTGGGACTGGTATGAATCCAACTATTTTCCCCCTTGCTATGGGTAAATAGTAAGGCAGACTAGGCTCTTTAACCTTTATATGACTACCAGTCTAGAAAGAAAACTCTGAATTCAAACCAGTTATACTTTGTCTCAAAATTACCTGGTGTCACATCCTTCTCATGGTGGAGAGTTGGGTAAATAGTTATTAGAACCATCATACACAAAATATTTTAAGACATTAGAATTCCATCACATTGTAGCACAAGCACAAAATTAAAGCTTTTATATACTCTTCATACAGAAAATCAAGTCTTTCACTTTTGAATCAGAACAAGAGAGGAAATAAAAGGGTCATTCAATAAATAAGGAAAATTGTTGTGACCGAGGGGGGACCTATTATATATACATGGGGCATTCGATAAATAAGGGCAATTTTTTGTAAAACCAAAATAATTTTTTTTCCAGAATTTTTTCCATAAATATAAATTCTGCAGTTTTTGAATTGGTTTATTACAAAAATTATTTTAATCTTGCAAAAATGTTTTTGGGCAATTCAAAATGGCAACAAATCAAACAGTTGAACAGAGATTTGTCATCAAATTTTTGGTAGCTGAGAAATGCAAACCATGTGAAATTTACAGAATAATGTGTGATGTGTATAGAGAAGCATGTTTTAGTAAAAAAAAAAATGTTTACAAATAGGTTCCCTATAACAAGCCAGAGTCAAAAAGTGTAATGGTCAGTAAAGAAGGTCATGCTGACAGTCTTCTGGAATACAAAAAGACCCATTACCTGCCAATTCCTAAGACAAAATCCACCTTATTTATTGAGTAACCCTTGTGATGGATAAATTTATACAGTGTCTCTTCTCTTTTTTTTCAGTGAAAGAAACAGCTCAGTTTTAAATCATACATTTCTTTTTTAAATCATGAAGAAAAATAATGTTTAAAATCTTCAATTGTTTTAAGTCAAGAAAAAGTTCACCTGTTTGTCCAAAATAGTAAATGTTATCAAGATGAAACCTTATAATTGACAGGTGATATACAACATTAATAGTTTAATCATATTTATTCTTTTTCATAGATCTATTATTAAACTTTACTTTTTATGAGTTTAAAGTTCAAATCTTATAAATACTTTGACAAATAGCATATATAAATAGGGAGGGAGAGAGGTACACATGGCATAATAGTTACTATCTATGAACTTGACTTGTCAAGTTCAAAACCTGAACAGGGCTTAGCATTTCACTTCAGGCAAATGCACTAAGAAAGGTAAGACAACCTCATCTCTTGGGTAAAGCAACTAATCTAGGAGAAGGAAAACTGACTTCAAACTTGTACTACACTTAAAAATTAACCTTGTGTCACATCTTGCCCAAAACAGAGGGGTTGCGTAAATACATATATAAAAACATTGATTTCTATACAAAATCCGGTAAACAAGAATTGCAAGAAGATAGCAGAAAACTGACCTTTGAATCAAATACAAATAAATGAAACCATATTTGTTAAGTTTCTTAAAGAAAACAACCTTAATAGTAGGATTAAAAAAAAGAAAAAAAAGCAAACAAAGAATGAATGATTCATTGTATGTAGCTTGATTTAAAAAAATCTTATTTACAAGAAATAAGCTTTAGTATTGTTATATTGGTTGGTTGTAAGGTTGGCATGAAATTTGATAACACTAAGTTTTATATTAAAAAAAGAAAAAGATGCAGACTTTGCAGATGATCAAGAGCTTTTTACAAATACACCTGCTAAAGTCAAGTCTCTGCTGTATAGACTAGAACAGGCAGCAAAGACATGTGAAGTCAGATAAAACTAAGTTCCTATGTTTTAATCTAGATTGTGCCATCTCCTCAATAAATGGTAAACCTCTGAAATTAGTAGATCAGTTCATAAACCTCAGTAGTAATATCTTTTCTCCTGAAAATAATGTCGACATATGCATAAGTAAGGCATAGTCGGCAATTAACAGGTTAATGACCATATAGGAATCTGATCTCTGTGACAAAATGGGAATTTTTCCAAGTTGTAGTCATGTTAGTACTACTGTATGGTTTCACAATTTGAACCCTAAAGAAACACCTGGAGAAAAAACTAGATAGGAACTACAAAAGGATGCTATATACTGTTTTCAACAAATCTTGGAAACAACACTCTACAAAAGAAAAGCTGTATGGTCAATTATCCCCAATCTCACAAACCCTCCAAGTAAAACAAGCAATACTTGCTTGGCACTGCTGGAGTGGGAAGGATGAACTCATAAGTGATATTCTCTTATAGACTCCTACACATGGACCCACACACTATTGTTGATTGAAAAGTGAATTTTTATTACATCAGCTCTGTGCAGACACTGGATGCCGTCTAGAAAATTTGCCAAGAATGATGCCGAGGAAGAGATGGCAATAGAGTTTCAAAGGAATCCTTGCTGTCAGCACACTTTAATGATATGTAACTAAAGAATTTGTATTTTCTTTTGAAATAAGAAATATAATTTCTTAAAACTAACTGAATAATTTAACCAGTGACTTAAGTCCTAATACAAACCAAATATTTACAATCAATTCAACACATCAATACAAAACCAAAAGTAGAAAAATCAAAAATCAACTGAGAAGAGTGATTTAATACACATGATGTCTAAAATGTCAGATACCCAGTTGATTGCACCTGTAGCATTTGCAAAGTAAATGGCATTCCAGGACAAGATGATGATGAAAATTAAAAGCAAATGCCATTGTACCATGGGGAGGAAAACAACAAAATACATTTTCACTTCTACATCTGTTAAGGGGATTAGTCAAGTCAAAATGTGAATGTTTTATCTGTTGTTACAAAATCACAAAGAAATCAGACTAAAAATTAGTATTAGTTTTGCAATATTTTGGCAATGTGAGGCACAATGCAACAGCTCCAGATGCATTTGCCAAGGTCGTGAATATGCTGAACTGTGAGATGCTGAGCTCACCTGATACTCTCTCAGAAAGCTACTCACCAGATTCACCTCTATAACTTGCAGAACAGCCTCAGAATTCACAGTTTTAGGCTTACCTGACCATGACTGATCATTGAGGTTCTTGCAACCCAAGAAAAATTTCTTGAACTATCTGGTTACTGTACTGGGATCAACTACACCTTTACCCTTTCCACAACAAATATTTTTGATTGCTTCCACAGAATTATGGCTAAGTTTCAACTCTGAATTAAACTACATTACAGATTCATTTGCGCAACTTTCAAATCACACAGAGTGAAGCAATGCAAAATGTGTCAGTATACCAACAATCATTATACTACTAATCACAGCAGGTACCTTTCACAGTTTCAGTTATATAATATACACACCGCAAACTAGCATCTACCAAAATATTGCAAAATTTTTGACTCACCTTAGTAGTTTCTTAATCTTGTGTTTTACATTCCAAATAAAGCATGCAATATTGAATATTACAATTGGCTTTATAGGGTATATATTCATGGTATTAGATTAACTAATGTTTGTCCCATGTATTAATTTTGTTTTTCAGTCATTTATGAAATGGTTACCATTATTGCTAAATATTCTTATCATAAGAGGAAGGAACTATATATATATATATATGTGTGTGTGTGTGTGCACGCTCGCATGTTGATAACATGATGGATATTCATAAAGCTAGAAATAAAAGGGGAATAGCAATATTTGATATTAACATATCTAGTATAGTTTTAGCTTTTCTGTAAGAGAGATGAAAGATTCTCTATTCATAGTAAACAAATCAGAATCAGTTTACTTAGACAAAAATACAATATTCAAAGCTATTTATTGATATTGCAATTATGTTCATGGCATATATTAGGAAATAGACATGGTGACCTGAGTTCAAATCCTAGATGAAGCTGTTTGCTTTTCACTTTGTACTTATGCTCTTGGGAAATACATGAATCCATCTCTTCTCCACCCAAATATAGGTAAATAGTAGAACAGGTTGAGCTCTTTAACCTTACTATGGCTATTAGTCTAGAAGAAAAAATAAGTTCAAACCAGCTGAACTTTACTGAAAAACTGACAATATGTTGCATCTTACCCATGATGGAAAGTTGGATAGATAACTCTAAGATACCAATCATGTTCCCTAAAACATGTTTTAAGAATATAATTTTTTTTGATAATTCTAAACTTCAATTTTTTTTTTAAAGGGTTTTGATTTATAATGCAAATATAATGCTCAAACTGACCACCTACTATGTATTTGTGAATTTAGTTAAACTGAATCTTTATCCTTTTGTTTAACTATATAAAGTAGACATCTAGCAAAATATTTCTTAGCCAGAAATCAAAGTCATGAACTTTTTCTATAACATTTTTCTGGTCAACAGCAAATCAAGACTTAAAAAATTGTCTTGAGTTTATATTTGTAATATGAGTGATGACCATCAGAGAGCCATAAATGTGTATTGATACATATGAATTCATAAGTGCTCACAAAAACAGTTTAGTGCTATGCTTGTGTTTATTGAAAGTACAACAGTTAGATAAATTTAGGTTCATTTTACATTAACTTAAAAACCCAATATGTAGGGTAGATTTTCAGCTAATGCAATTTGAATTGTAAATCTTAACAACTTAGTTTTCTTAAAATTTCTATATAAAAATGTCACATTTTATTTCCCCTACTCCTCCTTATGTCATTTTTTTTGGTTTGTTTTTTCAAACACTAATCCTACATCAGTAATATCAATTTCAAATAAATGCTTTCAAAACTAACTACAATCACTGAATAAAATGGATGCCTCACATTGTCTACTGATTAGCTAGTAGACCATTTTTAGTGAATTTGGTTCCCACTAGAAATTCTATACTTCAGACTCCATGCCACAATTCAACTAAGCATAATATAATAACTACAGTCACTGAACAAATGTTTATATCACTTCAGACATTTTATAAAGAGAACATTTTTACATAATACCTTCATGATAAACATTTCTTGAAAGAGAGTACAATTATATAAAGCGCAAGACATCTTAAATTACAAAATCAAGCTATATCTACTTGTGAGAATGACGTTATCTTATACAAAGGAAATACAACAACTTTAAAGTCAATTATCCAAAGTAAAAAGTTCCACAAAGAATTTTTATTCATAGATTCATTTGATATTTTTGCTAAATTGTTGTCATTTTATGAACTCTTTCCAGATAAGTAACATATATAGCAGTTTCTTCTCATTTCTTTCAATTGCAAATATGGACAAAGGTAAAAATCATGAATAAAAACAAAAATATTTCTAGCAGATTAGAATGCGAAAGTTACTGTACTAAAATGCAGATCATAGGATTTACAGTATTAGAGTGAGTAAAAAAACTGAACTATTTTTTATTGCCACAAATTTTAATGAAACTTCAATGCCTTAGCCACATATAGGAAGTGGCTACTTTCCTTGATTATTGCTGTCAAAGTTCCTTTAGTCGTTGCAAAAAGCCATTAGCAAAGGACTAATCGCAAACTTATATACAAAATCAAGGAAAATAAAATTCTAAGGAATTTTTTATTTGGTATTTCTGAAAATTTTCTTCAGAAAAGTATGATTTTTTTTTCTATAACTAAGAGAACATTGACAACAATAATCAAGAAAAATAATCACTTCCTATGTATTTCTAAGCCAGTGAAGTTTCATTAAGATTTGTGGCAATAATGAAAATAGTTAAGTTTTTTCACTGTGTTCTTTTCTGTAACAATCAATTTTTCAGAACAAATTAAATATTTAATTATGATAAAGAGAAAACAGTTCCTATATGGCTGAAATTCTTTAAATTACCAACCCTTCAAATCAAATACAAATAAATGATACCAGATTCATTAAGTTACCCAAAGAAAATAATTTCAATAATGAGAAGATTAAAAATTAAGCAAAGAATGGTTTACTTATTGTATAAAACTCATTGATAAAAGAATTCCATATATAAAAAAAAGTTTCAATATTGTTACATTGGTTAGTTATAAAACTGACACATTTGACAAGTCAGTGATTATAGAAGCAACAAGTGGAACTGAAAAGCCAAAAAAAGAGCAAGAAATGATGCATGGTTGAAATCAAGAAGATTTAGAGAACATGAACAACTTCTGATTGGAGGAATAGTAGATATCATAGAAGTTAATTGAAAACAATGAATGGAGAAGTAGACAAGGAAAATGATGGAACTGAAGCAATAGACAGAATTGGAGTTTGTGATATGATGAGGCAAAAATGGCAGAGTAGACCTGAGAAAGGTTACACTAAAAGGACAATTACACTTGTCAATACGGGGTCACTAGTCAGGGTCACAGTTGGAATTACAATTTGTAATCTGGTGAAAGATATCTGCTAAATGGTAATACAGAAATCAAAATTCTCATGACTGAACAAGTGTCATTTG
The DNA here is from genome assembly GCA_963585895.1 of Sepioteuthis lessoniana. Lineage (NCBI taxonomy): Eukaryota > Metazoa > Mollusca > Cephalopoda > Myopsida > Loliginidae > Sepioteuthis > Sepioteuthis lessoniana. The sequence continues at coordinate 32,669,949 of OY757927.1, forward strand.
CTTGTAGAGAAGTTCTGACACTGAATGGATTCGAGAAAGGTCACATCAGAAAGACCCCATGGAACAGATTGTGTACTCTTCCTTTCTATCCTTTTTTGTCACAGACTGTTTGGTTTTGGTACTGAAAGAACAAGAACAGAATTACTTCTCCCTTACTAAATGTGGACTTTAGCAGCCAACAAGTCATTGACAAAGCATGATCTTTTCTTTCTTTCTAATAGGCAAGAAAGGAAAGATCATGTTCTGTCAACAAGCCACTAAAAAAGGAGTAGATCCAAGTACTCTTCAATTGAAAGACTCTTTTTGTATCTATGATATCTTTACTTCAATTATAATACTTCTTTATATACTTTGCCTAAATCTAAAAGAAATGAGAAAGATGTTATTGCTGCTAGATTCACCAATGGATTCATCAGGTGGTATATGCTGGCATGATGACCCAAACCCTCTAGGAAAAGAAAGCAGGAAAAGAAAAAAAGTGGGAGAAAGGAGAGGAAGAAAGAAAAGAGGTTTGGTTTCTTTGTTTGATGCATATCAACCTTCATGGATTATTTAATACCAAAATCATCCTTGTAGAACAGTATAGGTACTATTTAACCCATAAGGGAGTTTATACCTTTCCGAAGGATATTAGTCTGAAAGTGAATGTAATAGTGCGACTGGAGTTTGAACTTGCTTACTACAAATGTTGCAGTTTAGCATATTAGCCACTACATCACGGAGACCCCTCTTTACACACACACACACACCACTCTGAAGGAAGAAAGGAGAAATGGGGGAAGAAAAGGGAGAGAAAATGAAAGGGGTGGGAAGAAAGGAAAAAGGGGGAAAAAGAAAAAAGGTAATACATAGGAAGTGAATAACAGTATTCATCCAGTAATTCTTGGGGTTGATACCGTTAAATTATTATCAATTAATTTAATTCTTGAAACAAGTCCGGAGATGGGGCAACCCACTCTTTACTGAAAAAATCCTGCCAACATAATACAATGTTGATTTCTACAATATTTAAATCACTTAGGTTTCTCAGAGATCAATTGTTTAAAAGAATAAGCAATCATTTAGACATATCTATATAAATAGCCAAAAGAAGTAGTAGTAAATAGTCATGTGACCTACAGGATGATCTGATTCAATAAATCATATATATTTTTTAATTTAAAGAAAATAAAAGAAAATAAAACTAGATTTCACTTACTATCCATCTAGTATAAGGAATTACAGTAAACAGTTATAACTAGTTCAAAATATCAATTACAGACTGGTTAGCCATTTCCTTAAATGTTTCAATTTTACATGCCATGAAAACTGAATGTCTTTAATATAATTAAGATAAATATTTCATAATGAGGTGTGTCATTTGCTTATCACAAGGTTGCAAATGGATAGACATAAGATATTCATAGAATAATTTAAATACTATTTTGTCAATTCAAATTTTTTAAACTGTTAACTTTTCTGCTTAGTAAAATTTAAATTGTGATTATACAACAGCATAACAGTAAATCTTTATTTCAATGTTATGGTAATCATTTAAATCATCAGTCAAAAAATGAATAATCTGTATTTTCCTCAGTTTTAAAAATAATAAAAACTATACTTATATCTTTATTTTTCAAACTAATGTCAATCTCTTACTTATAAAATCAGCAATTGCCACCAAATATATATACTTGACGCTTCAAAAATTATGGTATGCTCAAAATTTAAAAACCTAATAAGAAGGGATAAGTAAAGATTTGCTATTCAGTTTATTTGCAATTCCAAAAGAAAGTGTAAAGCAGCACTGCTCAAAGTGTTGGTATGTAAATCATTGACAGCCAGAAGATGACAAATTTCTAGTTACATATTATCACAATATATCATGTTATTCTCATATAAATTAACATCACTATGGATATTTAAACAATTTCTAGGATTATGAATAATAAGGTAAATATTTCATACTGGTCTGTGGCACATTGGAAAAAATATCCAACTGGTACACTACATTAGATAGTTTGCAAAGCACTGGTGTCGAGGACATATATACCTAACTAATCTGAATTATCTATGGATCAAAATTTTTTTAAATATATGGATAAATCTTATTCATGAAAAAAATTTGGTGTACGGCAATTAGTTACAAATTCATGAATGAGACTAAAAATTTCTGGCAAAAATGCAGACAATTAATCACAGGTAATTATTATAAGTAGGCTGTGGTAAATAAAATTTACCCAATTAGGTATTAATACTTTGAAAATTTGCCCTCTCAACCTCACATGATCAATTACTTTAATGCTATGTTGGTTTCTTATATAGTTTCAAGAAATAAGTAGTAAACTTGACCCCTTAACAAACACATATGGATAAAGAACCAATATATTGGACATAATATTCTCAGTACCGAGTTAAAGATTCACAGCTCATTTTTGATTATCAAAATGAGTATACAATTTTTTTAAATAACCATTTTGATAACATTTTGATGAATTTTAATGTGGTCATAGATCAAGTTTTCAGAATAAGAAAAGGTGACAATTAATGGAGAAAAACAAGAGAAAAAAATCATAATTAACACACAGGATTTAAGTATTGTTTCAATTCATTTCAGTAATAAACATGTTCAGTTTTGTAATATGACATTTTTTCTTTGCACTTTATTAGTTTCAATGGAAATTCAAATGTTATTATTAAATGACACCATATCATTATGCACGTGTTGAATGAAAAAGAGAGAAAGAAAAAAAGGCAATAGAAAAAAGTTAAAGTTCAGTCAGCAAGCAGCCAGGATAGAAAAAAAAAAAAAAAAAAAGATTTAATTCAGTTGCTGAAAAGAAGAACAGGGCATCTTTCATAAATCACAAACATGACTAGAAATGGAGAAAAAATGCAATTGCTCATTAACAAAAACTGATAACACAGATAAGAAAAACAATTTTACAATAGATAAATAAACAGAAAACATTTTATAAGATCTAATAATTGGCCACCTCAAGACATATTCCATGATTTATTTTTCAAACTGAAGTTAGACTAAAAATGTTTTTACAAATAATTCAGCAATAATACAAATAATTCAGCCAATAATTTGAGCCACTAAACCCGTAAGATGCAATCCAGTAATCTGCTCATATAACCTGATTTGGACATAGAGGCATTACTCATGTAGTGTGTCTTCAGTAGGAATATCTTGGCTGAGCCCATCTCTTGAAAAGTCTACAAATGGTTTGAATTCAGTTTACCTTATTCTAGATCAGAGACCATACTAAAATTAAAGACTTCAGTTTGCCCTACTATTTACCTATTTACTCATAGCTAGAGGGAAAATGGGCACAACACAAAATGAATCAGGTAGTCTAGTCCACTTCCTACAATGATATAACCATTACACTGCAAGAGCTTTTCTTAAGAGTCCCAAAAATTACTGGCCATGTTTTTAAATATATACATATATTCTAGTACACCTATTTGAACCAAAGACCAGAAGAGATTATCATGTGACACCACTATATATGGCAAAATTAGACTAAGTGTATAATTAAGATAATAATCTTCAGAGCCTGCTCTATCTGGAGGCTAACTTTTGAAACTTAGGAAGCTTTGTGTCTTTCTCGTTTTTTGTAGAATCTACCCTGTGGTACAAAGCAGCTGATTTTAAGGGTAATGTCAGTAGAACCTATTCTGAAATCTGGTTATGCTTGAGAGGAAATTTTAAAACATTACTTACTTCAGTATTTCGAGCAGATACTCCTGGTTCGTTCTCATCAGCAAAAAGATCATTATAATGAAGAATGAACTTGTGCACAATGTTGTTGGTGGTAGATTGATCCTTGAGACCAGTGAAGTCAGATGCACACCTGCAATAAAGAGGGAAAAGCATACAAATATTTCTACTTTAAGGAATGTGAAAAACTTTCCCAATTTTCAAACAGCCGAGTTATGAATATAGGCATTAGTTCATCTCCAAAACAAATATAACATTTATTACTCAACTTGGAAAAGAATAAAATAGAATATCAATGCAGATCTATATAGTTATATTTCTTTTAATTTTAATTCAGTTTTCAAACAACCATTTTTGTTAATATATGATAGGCGGGAGCTATGTTTATTGTTTAACCTACGCAAAACATTAAAAGAATATATAAAGATTACCAGAATATATAAAAATGCAAGTTCAGAGAATTTTAAGTGATAAAAGTCAAAAGCTGAGTAAAAATCTTGGTCTCCATTTGGTTATCAGATTTATCCAAAACTTTCTAAGTTAATTCATTTATATTCTCATATTAAAAAAAAAAAACAGATAATGGATTGTGTTTATAAGAAAAATATGATAAGGATATCAGTGATGAGAGTTTGTTGAAGATTAGATAATATGGGAAAAAAATAAGATAAAAAGGTGAAGAAGCATATCTAAGTGAAATATTCAAGGTAAACAATTTGAGTAATACTAAAACAAACAATTATTGAAAAGTTAATGACTATATGGAAATTTGATCTCTAATAAAATAAAACTGGAATTTTCCCAAGCTGTGGCCATGTCGATGCTATTGTATGGTTGCACCACTAAGACTTTAATGAAATGTCAAGAGAAAAAGCTAGATAGGAACTACACAAGGACGCTGCATGCCGTTTTGAATAATTCCTGGAAGCAGCACCCAACAAAACAGCAACTGTACCATCTTACAAACCATTCAAGCAAAACAAAGACATGCGAGACTCTGGTAGAGAAGTAAGAACAAACTCCTAAGCAACATTCTCCTATGGACTCTTATGCATAGACACACCAATATTGGCCAACCAGCAAAAACGCCCATTCATCAGCTCTGTGTTGATACCAGATGTCATCCAGAGGATTTGCTGATAGGGATGAATGGTGAAAGAGAGTCAAAGGAATCAATGCTATTAGCATGCCTTTATGATGAGTATTAAAACCTATAAGAATGTTATGCTGATCTCAGTCACAGTTCAGATTGTTGGTAATAGAAAATAACCATAGGTCAAATCTCTGCACATTCATGTGACAGTATTTTTCTTTTAAATTACATAAATAATCACTAATCAGTGAAACAAAAATCAAAATGATCAAACAAATGATTCTTTAAATTGATCAACTTTGGGAAAGATCACAATTTCAATAAGTTGAGAGACAGGTACATTAAGCAATACTAGACAAAGCTAATTTCTGATATGTTCACAATAGTAAAGTATTCAGTAAGTACTTTTGGATAAAATAAAATAGGTTTTAGGACAGAAAATCAATACAAAACATTCAGTTTTGTTGGTATAGACTAAATAATGACTGCTCATTAATATTTGAGAATTTGAAATACATGTACAGAACCAATGCAATTATTTTAAGGACAGTAGTCAAGGAAAGAGGTTCAGTTAGAAGAGATACTTCAACTATTTCAGTAGAGTTTTTAAAACTGTTTTTTTTTTGTTTGATCAAAGTTTTGTTTGCAGTTCCTTTTCAAATACTTAAGATAATGTGTGTGTGTGTGTGTGTGTGTGTGTGTGTGTGTGTGTGTGTGTGTGTGTGTGTGTGTGTGTGTGTGTGCGCATGCGTGTGTATACAAATAAGGTTATTAATTTTTGATTATTATCATTATACTTTTCAATTTATAATTCATTATGACACAATCAATTATCAACGATGATAGTTAATAAATAAAAAGTTTAAACCTCTTCAGTCTAAATGCTGACAGAGAGAAAAGAGGTTCAATACTTTATTTTATAAGCTTTTTAAATTTTGAAATGAATCAAATTACCTTTATTGCATTGCCTTTGAAACTTAAACCATCAAACATATAATTTTGTTGAGATATGTGCAAATAGAAAAAAGTGTACAAAAGTTACTTAATATTCAAGATATATCATTTACCTGAACATTTATTTTAGTCTTTAAAACTTGATTTTTGTGGTACTAGGCTTGTTTTGCTTTCAAAAACCTATCTTTCTAAAATGTTTAAAATATCAAACACATCTATATTAAAGTCAAACACAAGATATTTGCATGCGGTCAAATCTTTGTATAGTGGAGAGAACTTTTTTCCAGTGAAGACAATGTGACAGTATTATAAAGAAAAAAAAAAGAAAAGAATTCTGAATGCAGGATATAGCTGATGACCAGAGTGGCAGTTACTACTGAAAGTTGAAAATGAGTTGCAGTTTGTTACCCAAAGGTTGATGAGATTTATTTTAAAATACCATAGACTGCCAAAGTTCAAAAAGTTTCTATTTTTCTCATTTTTCATCATATCTGGTGACCTTTCATCTCAGACAGAAAATACAAAAGAATTGGATATTTCTTGAAATTTTTCATCTGATAAGCATTTATGATATAGAGAACAGTTTATAAAATTTGAAAATTGGTTTTTTAGATAAAAAAAAAACAATAATTTTCAAAATATTTCCATGAAAATTTAATCTAATTTCAAGTCTTGATACACTACCATAATACAAAATATACTGATTGATATATAAGTGTCTATTTACATAATAAACATGATTAAAATAAATATTTTAAAGTACCAAGTTATTGTTCAAACACCAAGCATATTCTTATTTCCAACAACAACAAACAACTCCAACAATATTATTAATTGTCTTTTCATTTATTCCTGGTTCAGCAGAAAACCTGTCTTCAGTCCACTTGACTGCCTTGATGTAAGGGAAGCACAAGGAAAAATTAGGCTAATAACCTAGTTGCACTAACAAGAACAATATGACCTTGAGTTGGAGTAGTGCTGTTTACTTAACAAAAGACAAACCCTGTTGTTGTTGTTGCCATTTCAGAAGGAAAATAATAGAAGAGATACAAGTGAGACCAGTTCATGAAGCAAAAGAACTGGGTCTTCCTGAAATGGGTAAAAAAAAAAAAAAAAAAAAAAAAAGTTTTTAACATCATCATCATCAATAATAAAGAGAAGTCATTGTTGACAGTTGAAAAACATTTAATAACAGGTGGGTTGTTATAGCTGGAGGTCCCTCACCAGTCAAGGACTTTCAGTAACACACATTCTTTAGAGAAAATAAATCTCAGTCAAATTGTCTTAGAAAGCCAAGTCATTTTTAAAAAAAATTAAATAAGAAAAAAATAACAAAGATTTATTCAGATAAACATAAAATACTATTTATAATATTCATTAGCTAGTATTTAATATATATAACAATTGAAAATCCACAGGGTTTACATAATAAAAAACAAAAACATTGATGTATCTTAAAGCATATTTAATGTATTCTTCTCATAAAATCTTGCAATCATGTGCTGTTTTGCTGGCTTTTACACACACAAACACTTAGACTTAAACGAAACATTTTGAGAAAAAGTTAGTTGGGAACTATGAAAAGATGCTGAAAAAAGCTAGGCACTTGTAGAAAAGTATAACTCAGAAGTGGCATTGTCCTATAGACTCCTACACATAGACAAACTGGTGTTGGCAGACCAACAAAAACTTACAAGAGAGAGTAAAGGGATTCCATCCTGTTGACATGCCTTAATGAATATATGAGAATTTTAATCTAGATACTATAACTTTGAAAAGGAATTTTGTTTTGGATTAGAACAAGTTTTATACAATCAAGAGATTATAAATGTAATCATAGCAAAGACAAGATTGAAGAAGATTTACTTTTTACAAATTCACACACACAAACAATATATATAATGTACAATCATTCTCAAATCAGAAAATAGTTTAAAATTCTTGCTGTGAGAAATGATCAATGTCTGGTCTGTGGTAAACTCTTGCTGACTTAAGTCATCTTGGAATTCACCAGTCGTAGGTGACTCTTGATACAACATTCAATATGGTAGCATTCAAAATCAACCTAACAGTTGCCATATATATATATATATATATATATATATATATATATATATATATATATATATAGATAGATAGATAGGTAGATAGATAGATAGATGTGTGTGTGAAGCTGCTGTGACAGTTTGGGTTGAACATAAAATTATCTTGCCAAAACAACTGCTTCTTACCTCACACAAGTTTCTAAATACTCTGCTATATAACTTGATAAAAGTTGTGATTTTTTACATAGAGGGTTAGCTAATTTTCATATTTTGTTTTGAAAATCAGTTATTAAAAAAGAAAACCAGTTGTTGAAAAATATTGAAAATGAATAACTGTTTTATTATTCAGTTTTAATATTTCATCAATGAACTTTATTTTTTCTTACAATTGATCTTGGTTACAATAATATTGCAATCAACCTTGATCCTTCTTTGAACTGATAACATTAACCTTATTAATTGAGCTACGCTTGTTGAAACTTACCTAAACTTTTCTCAAAAAGAAAGTAAATATATTTATCGACAAAACCGAGATGCTAACTTCATAAAATTGAATCTTCATTTTCTCCATTTTATTATAGTATGTACTTCTCAAAACTCCTGTCATGAGCATGGTGTGACACATAGTCAATATTTAAATGGAGTTTAACAGGTTTTGAATTCAGAGTTTTCCTGAGCCAGTCTTGGTTGTCATACCAAGGTTAAAGAGTTTAATCTGCTCTATTATTTACCCATACTTGGAGGGAGAACCGTTGAATTCATACCTTTTCCAAAAGTATTAGTGCTATGTGAAATGCAAACAGCCTCATACAGTAATTGAACTAGGGTCACTATGTTCATTTCCTATAAAAATAACCATTACACTACAAACATCTCATTTCATTATTGTAAAGTTAGATTTCATTTACTGTTGTTACTAATACTTTTGGAAAAGGTATGAATATATATATATTGTTATTACTTCATTAAATCTTAAAATAGAAGTCAATAGCAATTTATCACTGTAAGGTATTTACAGTTTAAATTAATGGAATCATCATGTATTTAGTGGAATTTCCATGAGTACAGCTAGTATAAATCAGAATGAAATCTTTTAAATAAATCTTTGTTTTCTGATCTATTTATAGAAAGTTGGCATTGGCCATTTTGAAATATTCCTGGTGATATGCAATTACTGGACAGTGAATAGCTTTCCTGTTCTTTTTTTGTCTCTAAGTGGCACTACTTGTGACAAAAGATGTAGAACAGGCTGCAAGTTAAAAATAGAAGTTAGAACATTTCATATTCTCCCTCTAACACTTCAGAGATGCAAAGTAGTAAAAAAAGACATTAAAAGAAAATGCTGGACATAACATTGCTTTAATCTTTAAGTTAAGGCATCTTAAGTGTATAGTTTGAATAATGATTTTACTGAAATGTGGTATTTTTTGCTGGGTTATGATTATATATTTACAGACACACACACACACACTTCTCTTGTAATGGCTATCATCATAAAAAAAATTAACAAGGTGACCTGAGTCCATATCCTGGGCAAGACTATATGCATTTCAAATAGTACTAATACACCTGGAAAAGGTGTGCATCAAACTATTCTCCTACCAGCTATACATAAATGGTAGGGCAGATTGAGCACTTTAACCTTGCTATGAGAACAGGTCTAAGGAAAACTCTAAATTCAAACTTGTTAAACTCCACTTAAAATTGACCTTGCATTAGGCTCATGCAAAGTGGTTGGATGGATATATATATATATATATATATATATATATACACACACACACTTTATATATATTTTCCTGAGGTGTTTTTAGACTAGAGCCTTAACTGCCTTTATTTTCTTTAGAGCTGCAGATTATTTACTATCAGAGATGTTATCACTGTATTTATGTATAACACACACCTCTAACTTTGCACAATGGAATTGGGGGTTGGGGATTCCCATATAAAATACACACTGACTTAAGAATTTGTAGTGGCTAAATTTAACCTAAAATCAGTATTTGTTCAACTTTTTATTGGTTCCTACTGACTAAAAATAAATACTGTGTATAACACAGTATTTACAGCAAACACATGGACATGTTCACACAAAAAGGAAACAAACTTGTGACAAAAATAAGCTCACATAAAGAGAAACAATATCATAAACAAATATACATTTCAGATGGTATGTCTCTTTAATGGCATAAAACACATTAACTTGGACTATAGATATAATTTACTTTTGGTAAACCTGTCCTGAATATAATGAGACATGCAAGTGGCCAAATCAAAAACAATAAAAGAGGGGTTTGAAGGTTGCCTTCAAAACATTCCTACTGTTCCACAGAATACAAACATATTCAATCAAGATAAATCTAATAGTATATTCAGATGATAAAATATCATTCAAGGGGGGATATGATTTTTTAGTTACTCTAGTAGTAATAGCAGATAGTAGGAAATTCCTAATTCAGTATTCTCTCACACAGTAATGACATGTGTATGCATAATTTTCTGAACTAAAAAATATCTTTAAAATTTGGCTTCAGGTTACCCATACTGTGCTATTAACCTGGACAATCAGGAATATTTGTAAAAGAAAAGGCAGAAGAGGTTACACTTATTGTTGGGTCTAATCATCACTTATAAAACTATGAATATTCAGTGAAATCTATTCACCAAGAGACGTCATAAAGCAGATGGTAATATTTTGTTTTTGAAACCATTTGGTAGTAAGTTCAATTTTTACTGACTTTTCTACAAATGAGGCCTTTAACTAGACTCTTGCTCTTTGTAATTTAAAACTTGAAGACACCCACCGATTTACAGTGTTGACATAAGCCACAAAGCACTATATATCATCACACAGAAGATTTGAACACAAAACCCAATGGAATACATGTACAAACACACTTGAAATTCCAGGCAACAATACTTAATTCAATATTCTCTCACACTGTAATTACACATGCATGAGTGTTGATGCTTAAGTAAATACAAAACATCTGACTGCCATATACAGACATCACTTATGCACACCAATATAACACCCTACTTAACTAGACATGGACACAAACGTCATCCATCAAGATACACATGTAATTACATGCCTATAAACAAGTATACAAATGCACAATACACACACACACACACACACACACACACATCCATACACTCCTTTATATCATCATTGTGTCCTTGTGAGAGAGCCTAAGGCAGTTGAAGCAGTTGGAAAGAAGGAGAAGCACTCTCAGAAAAAAGAGCAAAACATCTTCATTCCTCTATCTGTTTTTCTTCTTTCTTTTCGCTCATTAAAATTAGTGAAGCAACTAAGGAACATGAATGCCAACCCTGGAAGAAGACAATGTTTCACCCTCAATTCTTCTTAAACTATCCAGAATGGAGCAAACCTGCAACAATGACAAGAGACAGTTATTTATTCCAACCAATTCAGATTCACTGTCTACTTGCCTACCTATTTATCAAGTAATTGTACTTTAATACTGACCAACATCTGATTTAGCATTTTCTAAATTAACAAGCACAAAATCATGAAAATAACCACAATTGGATTATTGACAGGTCATAAATCATGTAAAAGAAATTTTTTCTATTTTTACTTAAACATTTCAAAACATTAAAAATATATGCATAACCAAAACAATCGTTTAGATGATTTAGTTTACCTCATACAAGACATTGATGTGTACATTTTATTGATAATCAAGATAGAATCAAAACCATGAGTATTTTTTAAAAGATTACATTTTAACATGTAAGAAATGCCAGCAGAATTTATTCAGTATTAGAGTAGAACCTTATCTGCAATAAATATACTCCAAGATGCCCACTACCTGAGGGTGAAATTTCAAAGAAAACAGCAGAACCATATATAATATGTATGTATATTTACCAAACCACTTTGCTACAGAGAAGATGAAACAGAAAGTCAATCTTTAAAAAAAAGTATGGTTGGTTTGAATTCAGAGGTTTTTTTTCCTCGTTAGACTAGTTTCTTTACCAAGGCCAAAGAATCTAGTCTGCCCTACTTACCCATAACTGGAGGGGAGAAAAGAGATGGATTCATGCCTTTCTCAAAGGCATTAGTGAGAAGTGCAGTCTCATCCAGAATTTGAATTCAGGTTGCTGATTCCATTAGCTATTATGATAAACATTACACTAACCACAACTCCTTACATAGTAGAATGTCAGAAGTTTTGCAATATTTTCATACAAGTTTGTTAGCAACACATTATTCTACATGACCAAAGCAGTTCAAGCCATGTGAGGTACCTGCTTTGGTTTATAGTATCGTGGTAGTTGGTGCACTGATTCTATGTGTGATTTGGAAGCCACATAGATGAACATGCCACAGTCTAATTCAAGAATTCATGCTTTATAAATTCAAACTGGCTTATAACACTATGGAAGCAATCAAAAACATTTATTGTAGAAAAGAGGAAGGCACAGTTGATCACTGTACAGTAACCAGATGGTTCAAGAAACTTTGCTAAGGTTATAAGAACCTAAATGATCAGGCAAGACTAGGTAAGCCTAAAACCAAGGATTCAAAGACTGTGCTCCAAACCATATAGGCAAATCCAGTGAGTAGCACTCAGAGTATTGAGTGAGCTCAGCATCTCACAGTCAGATGTGGTTCATCACCTTCACAACCTCAACAAAAGCATCTGGAGCTACCTAATTGCCTTGCAAAACCAGAATATTGCATAACTTTTGACTCGCTCTAGTAATTAAGTTAAGATACAATAAAACTGCAACAAACATACATAACTTTTTCATACAACTGCAGATACACCATATCATTCTTCTTCTATCACCAATCCTATTTATGGAGACAATTATTCATTGACCTTCTAAAAATATAACTTTAACATTAAATAACCCATGAGGTTGTTATTAAACAAAGAAACCAAACCAATCAATAAGTTATAACAAAAGATTTATCTATAGATACAATATTATACATAAAATCATAGATTTAAATTTTTTGAGTATGGTCAAGTGATTTTTTAAAAATTTGGAATTTTTTTTCCTTCATTGTTAAGTTTGTCTTTCTAGCATTATTCAAATCTTACCATTTCAGGTTTCTCCAGATCTCAAAAGCCAAAAATATTGAAGATAAAAATAAAAGAAAACAATTTAATTCAATCAAATTGTTATACCAGAATGGCTTCGTTCAGAAAGAAAGGATCTATAAGAATTATTAGATAAACTGACTTATTTTTGATAATTTCATATGGTATCATAATGTATTTTCTCATTCACTCCATGTATAGGATGTGACAATGTCAACTTGTAAGAAGTGTACAGCTAGTTTGAATTCAGTTTTCCTTCTCCTAGACTGGTTGCTTAATCAGAGGTAAAAAACAGAGACTGCCCTACTATTTTCACTATAAAAGATAGATTCATATCTTTCCCAAATGAAACACAAAAAGCCTCATCCAGAATTTAAAATCTGGCTGCTGATTCCATTTTCTATGATAAGGGCACTTTGTAAACAATGTATTTCATATCTAAATGAAATCTTCATTCCTTTAAACAGTGTTAATTCTAAAAGATAATGATATTCTTTACAAATACTTGTATAAACAGACAATAGCAAAGAATAATATAAAAATGATACAGAAATACAAAATTCATGATCAAGATACATTGCTAAATATCATTCAAAAACTACAAATAGGAACAGACTGATGCATGATATCAAACTTTTTGCCTTCAAAACCATGACTCAGTAGAGAGCATGTAATTAAAAATCAAATACATATTTTTTAAATGTTCAAATGAACAATATAAGAGAAAGTTTTCCAGTTAGGATGTAGAATGATAAATAATGTATGCTGAAAAGTATAGTATATAAAAGTTGTCATCAAAAACAAAAATATCTAAGTGAAACATTAGATGAGTAAGAGTTAAATCAGCCAAATTTAACTTTTAGATACCAATTAAAAAAAATTGAGGAAAATGTCAATTCTGTCCTAAGAGTAAAAGTTATCTTTGACTTTTGTATTAAATTGTTATTTACATACCAACAAATTTGTCAAAGTGATGTAAAAGTTGGCCCAATTTTCTACTTTTCCTTGTTGCATTTGAGGGAAAAAAATGCATGCTTATTCACTTCACAAGTATATGTGAGTAAGGACAAAAACAGCTCCATCAGTATGTCCTTTTAAAACAACTATATCATCAAGGTTTGCTCCTATCATGTTGGATACAATAAGGTGCAACTTGTAGGGGAGGTTAAACCTAAGCCACATATGCTTACAGCCATAGATAATCAGAACTTCAAGATCAGAGGAGAGTGAAGGATGCATTTAAGACAACTTTAAAAATCATGTAATTATCAATTAACAGAAAAATTTTTTATAATAAATGAGGTATCTGTCTATCTGATGAAACAAAGAAAAAGAAGGTGGGTATAAAAACATAAACTTCTGAGACTTGCTAAGACTATTCACTGCTGATTATCAGCAGAGAACCAGTTAGTAGTAACTCTCATACAGAATAGAGAGAAAGCAGATTGCAAGGTAGAAAGTAAGACTGGAGAGGAGACAAAGAAAACAAGATGAAATAGAACAAGTGAAAGATTATTATCATTTAAAATTAAACCCTTTTCTAACATTAATATTAAATTTATTTTTCAGATTGAATCTTATGATATTCAGAATTTCATTTACTTTTTAAAAATCTGTCAATGACAGCAATAGAAGATTGTTAAAAATCATATTTAAAATAAACATGGTACTGAAATTAATCTTATAAAATATTCAAATTTTTATTGTAAATTACCATCAGAAATTACAATGGAAGAAAAGAAAGCAGCAACTGTCCATTGAGAAGTTGCAAGATTAAGACAATAGACATGGAGGCTAAGGTTTATGCAAGATCAAAAACAATTTGTTCATTAATCTGATGCTGTAAGGTTCAGAAAAAGGCACCAATTTCTCTCACAAGAAAGAGAAATCTTAATACAAGCTGTACATTGCATTTCTTTTTAGATTGTTTTGAAACAATGTATCAGTTTTAATTACCTTTTAAGTATAAGCAGCTGTTTTACATGACTTTAAAATATGTTAATTGAAATCTTTAATCCTAATTGCATTTTATCTCTGAAAAATAAAATAAATATGTAATACTCATAAAAGTGAAAACTGGAATTCAAATTGATTCTTTTTTAGGATGGTTATAATCTAATTCATCTTTTTTATAAAGGATGTTCATTTTTAGTAAAAATGTAGATAAACTAGGAACTTTTTAATGAAAAACATTCTTTTAGTAAAGCCCATGCCATATTGGATATTAAAGCATTGAATTTACTCAAGTTTTCTGCAATGGTAATTATTAGTCTTAATTAGTATCTTATATTACTTATGCTTATTCAAAATACAATTCTAGGTTTTCTAGACTATCCATTTATCAGCTAAATATTTATAAGTATATTCAATTAAAATATCCATTAGTTTACATGATTTCATCTAAATCTAAATTCAAATTTCAAAACATGTACAGCAGACCACTGACCTTGCAAATTTTGTTAAAAGAAACTTAACCTTTAAAGCTCCTACTAACTCAAAAGGCACATACCTTCATATAAACTAATATTTACTTGCTAGAAATATGCAACATGAATATTTAGGTTTTTCTCTAATTTCAGCATTAAATCAAATTAGGTCTTATATAAAAACAATAGTCATTTACAAACAATCATATATTACTTCAATCTGATTGCTAAATTTGAAAAAGTATTTTGAATAACAATCAAATGGCATTCTGGAATAATTTTGGATGAACAGAATATAGCAAACAAGACTGTCTTTTTGTTACTGTTAACTAAATTACCATAAGAAATTACAATGGAAGAAGAGAAAGCAGCAACTGTCCATTGAAAAGTTGCAAGATTAAGAATAAAGAAATACCTTTGAATGAAAATAATGTCAATTATATTTAAAATCCAAAAGTCAGATAGAAAAATCTCATTTATTTAATTAAATTCAAAATCATAGTAAAAATATTTTTAAAATTTAATTTATAAAAAAATAAAAATTCTAAAATTAAAAAAATTCAGCTAGTACCTAATGATTAACAATTTCCTTTTTTTTTCTTCTTTAAAGTTAAATTTTTTTTTTAAAGTTAAATTTTATAATTTTTTAAAATAAAACCTATTTTGCCTACTTAGGCAAAATAAAATAAGTTTTATTTTTTAAAAAAATCATAAAATTTAACTTTTAACAAGAATTACAAAAACCTAAACAAAATCTAAAAAGAATAGCTAGTAGAACCAAGTTTTAAAGAAATAAAGAGCAATCTAATAAAAAAATAAATATCAATAAATAAATGAATAAATAAATAAAAAACTTACCATGAGAGATTGGCATGCAACATGATTAACTTTTTAAAATTGCAGACAACGATCTAATTTAAAAAATAAGAAGTGATGATTACACTGTAAATCAAACTTCTGTGGTGGGTAAGGGCTAGTTTTGTAAAAACTTGTCCAGGTTATCTCTTTAAAAAGAATGATTGTGACTGTTGGTTAACTGTTGTTGTCACTGGTTACAACACCCCTGTCACTCCCAGTCACCCCGACCACAAATTTAAAAAAAAAAAAAAAAAAAATTAATAACAGCGGGTCAACACAGCTACTTGAGGGTTACAGCCAACTAACATTTTTCCTAATGATAGACAAGTTTCTGCTCGCCCCCCCCCCCACATAGACACTTCCTTTCCACTTTTTTCCTCTACAGGAATGTTGCGTAATAGAAAAGTTTCCTACTTCATGTCTACAAAGAACACACAGAAACACACCTATAAAAAACATGATGCAAGTAATTACATAAACACGTGTCTACAATGTACAGATCACACACACACACACACACTAAATACACAAACAATCACAAACACAAGAACATTACCACTCAAAAGAACTGTCATAGGACAAACAGGGACAGCCTCAGGAGCTTCAGGGCCAAACTGGAAACATTTTTTGAGGGCCCTCAAATACATAAGGTCCAACAGAGAGATATAAAAGTGTACATGATGAAATTGAAAGCAATTAAAATATCTGCTTAAAAAGTACAAATGAGTTAAGGCCAAGCACATAATAAATAAATAAATATATATTTATATTGACTTAAATTATCTTTATGTGTATCTGAAACACAGCAAAAATAGCACATTGTTGTGAGATTTTCATTAAAGCAATACACTTAAAATCCTCTAACTTCCAGTTCGAATTGCATCAATAAATTTTTGTGGGGTTCAAGTTCATACAGAAAGTCATTTTTTAATTCAACAAATTCTTAATATATATATATATATAATCATGATAACTATGAAATTCTAATTCAAACTTTTCACACATTCCTAAATAAAAGCATCAATATTAAGAACAGCTGTTAAAGAAAAAAAGAACCAAATGGGTTCATGGTTCAAGTGAAGATCTAATTAGTCAAACTGAGTACAAATACAGAAGTCATTAGTTTTTAAAGTCAATTGATTCTTTAAAACATTGGATGCATTAATTCATACAAATTTAAAGAAAGGAATAAAACTACAAAACTCTGTGTGTGTGTGTGTGTGTGTGTGTGTGTGTGTGTGTGTGTGTGTGTGTGTGTGAATAATAAAGATTATATACTATACAAAAATAGATGTATACCAACACCAACTTACATTTTTGAAAGATTGAGAATACATTACTGTAATTAGCCATGTATAATACACAACCTTAACTTTTGGCTCCAAAATTCTAGAAAAAACATTTGTGTATAATACAAATTGACTTTTTGGGGAATTTGCAGATGCTAAATTTCAACTAAATTTAACATTTGTTCAACTTTTTACCTGGTTTACATTAACTAAAAATAAGAACTTATATAGTTTATGTGTTTTGAAGCAAAGACAAAGACATGTTCGCACAAAAATGTAACCAACTTTCAGTGAAAATAAGTTCACCATAGAAGAAACAAATTATTAAACATGCTTCCAGAGGATATTTCTATGTAGTGGTATATGTCAGAAGTTTTTGATATACATTACTTAGTTTGAACCATAGATTTAACTTACTTTTAGTCATGCTGTCCCAAACATGACAAAGCATGTGGCTGAGAAAAAAAAATAGAGTAATATTTTGTTCTCATGCATAACACGCACACCTAACTTTTAGGCTTAAAAATCAAGGTGGGAGGTATTATACAAAAATAATTACAGAAAGTCTTTTTGAATTTATCAATTAAACTACAACTGTAGACATGTGATTTGATAGCAGGACACAGCCAGAGTAATTGCTTACTCCAAATTCAATCAAAAGAGTGAAGAAGTAATTGGTTCATATTTTATCCATATAAAATTTAGGGTAACTCAAACTTTCAGTCCACCTTTAAACAGAGAGACTATATGTTCATAATGTTAATTCTACCAAATTGATTTCAAAATAAAATATCATGCCTAGGATTATATTAATAAAAAAAAGTCTGCTAAATAAACTGTTTCTTTTACATTTTATGAGTGGATTTTTCCAAGATAAAGAAATACTTGAAAATTAGCTTTTTACTGAAATTCATCAAAGCATGATATCAAACCGAATAGCTAAACACACAAATGACTTTATAATCAAACATAAAAAAATAAATGCCAACATTGACAGAGTTTGAGAGATTCATTCAGATGCCATGTTTTTGTCAATAAACAATGATACAAACAAACACATACATACATCTGATAAGTTGAAAAAGTTATAAATTATCATATTAGGAAGGACAAAGAAAGGGTGTCAAAAGATTATTTTATTTTTTCATCTGTTGTCAGTCACACTTGAAGGCAGAACAAAAAGTATGACCAAATTATTTATCAGCTCAATTTTTTTTTATTTCCCTCCTCCTTCCTCAAAGAACAATCATAAAAACTAACAGAACTTGGGGTAGGCAATCATATTGAGATCGAAAGCTGTTACATAATTTCTGAATTATCATCTGAATTCTATATCTTGGAGTAAACAATGAAAGAATAGACTTGTAGAATAAATGATAAAAATCAACAGGAAATATCTTAGATTGTTTGGAAAATAATGTCTGATTTTACATCTAAATGTAAAATAAAATCTGTCATTAATTTCTCAACCTAAGATGCTGATTCAAAGAGAAAAAGTAAATAAAGAAAAATAAAGTCATATATTTGCATTTTGTAGGTGTCCTTTAGACACCTCATGGTCACATTAGAATCTCAGAATTAATCTCAATCAGAGAAACTAAAGTACAAACCGAAATTTTCTGTTACATTGGCAAACTTAAAACAGTAATGAAAATTTTCTACAAGTAGATCATTACAAAACTACAAACTTAGGAATATATTCTTGCTTATCCTAACCACATTGAATCACTACAATAAGTTATAGGTAATTTTTTTCAAATGTGAACATGTAAAGCTTTAAGTACTAAGATATTGAAAAATTGGTAGTATATATATATATATATATATATATATATATATATATATATATATATATATATGTGTGTGTGTGTGTGTGTAAAACCTAACAAAAACAGCACATCGTTGCAGAACTTTTATAACAGCAACACACTGACAATAGAAACTTAGAGAATAAAACAATTTCTAGTCCAGCTGAATTTTGTGAACTCTACATTTGAACTGCATTTTAATTCTTTTTTTATAATCATTTAAATTATTGATATAACAGAGATAATTGTAAATCATTAATGAAAATCCTTCACTCCTTAAATGGAAACAACATTATCATTATAATAATGATCACCCAGTATAAATAAAAATTTTCCAAAAAATAACTAAACATACTAAAACACTAAATTATCAAAATTTAAATCTTAAGATGCTTAAGGAAGTCAGATTCAAGTCTCATAGCCATGATAACAAGAAGCATCTTTCTACTAAATAATTAACTGTTAGTTTTCAAAAAAATAATCTAAATCCATAACTTAACTAGAGTTAATTGCTAGTTATGAAATAAAATTGATTTATTAAAAACATGACTTGTGAATATCATTCAAAATTTGGCTTGTTAAAGACATCTTCCCATCTCTTGTTGAGTTAGATATTTCTTTGATTAATGCAAGCAACAACTCACTTAAAAAAATGACCTGTTTGGAATATCAGATTAAATTATTTCTGATAAGCTCACATACAGGTACCAGACCCAGTATCAGAATTCCAGAAAATCAATTATTTTTTAAAAACTACATAGTTTCGCATCTAGCAGGTTTTTGAGTAGTTTGTCACTATACTTGTGGCAAAATTGAAAACTATCAACAAAAAAATTATTCAGTCAATGACTTAATCAGTTTTCTTAAAATTTTTAAAATTTTTTAAAAATCTGTTACAAAACTTATTTTCTTCCATCATATAAAAATTAAGTTATTTGCTTTTGAAATATGTGTTTACATTTGTAAGATTGGGAAAAATACAGAAAAATCAACAGGAAAATATTCAGTGCCAAACAAACATTTGAAAAATCTAAAATTGAAACTGAATAAAATCTTTATTAGTGCAAAGATCAGCAAGAAATTCCAAAGCAAAATGTTCAATCTGAACTCCAACCCTTTTCAATTTATAATACCAGTGCTACTTCTGTTATATCTCACCTGTCCTGTCCACCACATGTTAAATCATCTATTGATTAAGATTAGTGGATTAATATTGATTGAACAGATACTGTCTTAAGTGGATTCATTTTTATCAAAAAGTTTCATTATTTATATTCCTTTATTTACATCACAATTAAATAAATTCTACATTTTAAGAATTTTAAATGGATTGAAACAAAATGGATAAAAGACTGAAACAAAACTAGGATGCTGCATGCTGTTTACAACAAATCCTGGAAGCAGCACCCTAAAAGACATCCTACCATCTCATAAACCATTCAAGTAAGATGAGCAAGACATGCTGGGTACTGCTGGAGAAGTAAGGAGAAACTTGTAAGCAACATTCTCCTATGGACATCTACACATGGACACACTAGTGATAGCTGACCAGCAAAAATCTACATTCATCAGCTTTGTGCAGACAATGAATGCCGTCTAGAGGACTTGCCAAGAGTGATGACTGATAGGGATTGATTGTAAGAGATAGTCAAGGAAATTTGTTCTGTCAGCATACTTTGATGATGAATAAAAGATTAAACAGACCTATATTTTCTATTTTACCCAACACCCACCCACCCACCCACGCCTTTTTAATCTTAAGTATATTTTAAGCTTTAGTCCATAAAACTGAATATTCCAGATCATCTTTGATCAGATCATTTATCTTGTCAGATAAATGATAATAACCAAATCTGATAGAAAGACAGATATTAAGAAATGTTTGTAGACAGTACTGTATTATCCACAATCGCCAATACAAAAACAGTCTGTATCCACACTTTTATAATAACTATCTCATAAAAGAAATATTTTCCAATATGACAATTTAAAAAATATATATTTTTATAATGAAAACAAACATCTTTAAAAGTAAAAAATCAAATTGAGCTTATTGGTTGACACTTATTTCAATTCTGCCAATAGTTTAACATCACTTAAAGTATAGAGTAAACAAATTACCATCTTATAATATTGAATAGAATTGTGTATACATTTAATATATAGCCATACACTTAATGTAATAACTAACAAATACCATTCATTTCATTAAGTTGTTTACTTAAAGGTTGCAATGAAAACAATATTGATAAGTTCACATCCTCTGCTCAAGAGTCTTAAGCAGTACAATTTTTAAAATGAAGTAGTTCTTTTCTGAAGACCAAGCATCAATCAAGTTCTGTAAACTGATATTAGTTCAATTCTAAAGATTCTTCAACAATCCCATTTGTAATGTTATTTAGTCTAGCCTATTATAAGCTCTGGCAAGTATACAGTTCTCTTCTCCTACAAAATGTAACAAAGGATGGGGTGGAGTAGTAGCTGTAGGAGAGTAAGAACACTAGTAAACACCTATACACACAATCAAGTAATGCAGCTGTTAGAATGTACTTTAACAAATAAATTAAGAGATTTAAAAATAGTTAAGCTTCCCTAATTTTACATTCTAGCAATCTAGGCAGACATACTACAAATGTCAATGGATCTAATGAAAGAAAATAGTTTCTCCTCACTAAAAAAAAGGCAAGGAGCAGATGATATCTTGCAGAAACAATTACTTATGCAGACTATGCAGATGATCTAGTTCTTTCAAATAAACCTGCTCAAGCTGAATCTCATCTGCATAACCTATAGCAGACAGCAAGAGACATTGGTCTCTATATGAACTCAGATAAAACAGAGTTCATGTCTTTTAATCAAGATATTGTCATCTCTTCATTAAATGGGAAGCCTTTGAAATTTATAGAGCTGTTCACATACCTCAGTAGTAATATCTCTTCTACTGAAAGCAATATCAACATACACATAGGTAAAGCATGAACTGCTATTGATAGATTAATGACTGTATAGAAATCTGATCTCTGATTAAATAAAACAAAGATTCATCCTTGACAATGATATTTTCTAAAATAAGATTTTTTTTCCTTACAGATTATAACACTTGATGAAGGCTGAAGGATAGATCAGCTGAAATATTATGGTAACAACATTAATAACATGAAAGAGTTTCATCATCCTAACAAGATTTGCCATCTGTCCCTATTGGTCATGGCTCTATGGACACACCAGTGTAGGCTGATCAGTATTATTCATAGTAGAATATTATTAGATGTTATTTATGACTGAACTCTAAACATTGAAAACCGGTAACCAAAATATGAATGAATTGCAGTTAAAGAATAAGTATACCAATACACAAATTTCTAGGTAGCAAGAAACCATATAAAAAAGATTACATTTTTTAAAATTATATTTAATTAATTTCTACATAAACTTATACATAGGATTGCTTTTAATATATTTGAGAATAATATTAGAAATCAATAAAACTAAGTAATTATTTATAAAACCTAATTTGTTAAAACTAGAATGCAAATTATCCACACCATATACTATGTAAACCTTTATTTCTTAGTAACATATAACCGACATTGCAGGATTTTAAATGAATTAATAACATGAGCTTTTTAAAGCAAATCTAATTCAGCTAAATTTTAATAAAGACATAAGATACTAAATAAGATAAAATAATTAAGAATATAATGTAAACAACTAAGGGAATTGTGACATTTGTGGTAACAGTTTTGGTTACAGACAGATAATCTTCATTATAATAAGATACATTATGTAAAACTTTCTTAAAACTTAAATACAAAGTGATAATTTTATTTCTTAAAGATAATAATTGAAAGTTTCTAATTTTAAGCAATTTAAAAAGTCTGTTCAATTAAATATCTAAAATAATAAAAAAGCTTTCAGAATATTTCAGTATGCATTTTAACATTGATAGATTTAAAAACCTATAACTCAATACTACTGCACACAATACATGTTATTTTACATTTATCATAATAAATGCCTTTATAACAACTTTCATGACATCTTATTTTTATACTTATTTAAATATAAACTATATTTTTCATTTTCTATTAAAAAAAACTAAAAAAAAAAAAAAGCTGTAGGAATGCTCACTTAAGATGATTTATCTATAACTATCTCAAATGTTACAACTAAATAATATAGTGTCAAGAATTTGTGGGCTTGCTAGCTCTGAAAATTCAATGTCAAATACTGATAAACCAAGTTGAAATTACACTTGACCTATGAGACCTATGTAGTTTTTAAAAAAAAATGTAAATTAGTATAGATAATACTTGGTTACTTAGGCAGTATTTTGTATCTTCTCTGATCATTCAAGCCTGCCTGATACTGAGCCTTATTTTGTCTTGCTTTTTCTAATATTTGATATCTTGCTTAGAAAGAAATTCCCAACACTTGTTTTGCTATGATAAGATTAAAATTGCCGTTTTATTTTATGAAACATCAAGCCATGCTGATAGCAGAGATTCCTTTGTATCTCTCACCATCAATCCCTATTAACCATTACACTTGTTAAGTCTTTCAGACGGCATCCAGTGCCTGCACAAAGCTGATGAGTAAGTTTTTGCAGGCTGACCATCACTAGTGTGTCCATGTGTAGGAGTCCATAAGAGAATGTTGCTCATGAATGTATCCTTGCTTCTCCAGCAGTGCCCAGCATATCTTACTCATCTTAGTTAGATGGCCTGTGAGATGGGAGGTAAATGGCCATACAGCTGCTGTTTAAAAGGGTGCTACTTTCAGGATTTGTTAAAAACAGCATGCAGTATCCTTGTATAGTTCCCATCAAGTTTTTTCTTCAAGTGTTTTATTTGAGTGAGAGATGTAAACCTACATTAATACTGACATAGCTATAACTTGGAAGAATTCCTATTTTATCTTATCACAGAGATCAGATTTCCATATAGTTGTTAACCTGTCAATAGCAGTCCATGACTTTCTTATACACATGTTGACATCATTTTCAGTTGATGAGACTGCTACTGATGGATAGGAAATGGTCTACTAATTTCAGAGACTAAGATAGTATTACATAAAACTTAGTGCTTCAATTTTTTCTCTTTCATTTCAATAATATTCAATGTCAAGTACATCTTTATAACATTTCCTGGATAGGAAACCAATTATGTGGTTAAAAAAGAAAAGTGTTTTTCCTTGAAACTCAAATAATTTTATGTCTGAGGCATTAATAACTTTCCTGCTTGATGAGGTTATGTCATTGATAATGAAGAAAACTCTTACCTTGGAGGAATTTGTAATTAATCATTAAATAAAAGTGAATGAGCTGTCTTAACAATAAAAGCTACAGGACTTTCTTTCCAACCTAATACTTTAATAGAATTTTTATTGCAGATACTCTTGCTAATTGTTCTTTAGACTAATTGTTCAAATTACCCAAATTTAACTAGAGTGTACTTAAGCAGCAATTTTTCTTTTAGGCATGTTTTATTTAACATAACAGGCAACTTAAATCTATTAAACTTTTTATAAGCTTTATCTGTTTTTGTATTTGACATTTCAATGTTGTCAAGAACTTTCTAAAGTTGATAATACCCATAAAATGTGTAGATTTTCAAGAGTGTTATTTAATTAAAAAAAAATTACAAGCAAAAAGGTGAGCTATAAATTTTAAAAAAATTAATTAAAATATAATTATTAGTAGTATAACAAAAACAAAATATAATAAATAATAATCGATATATAATAATAATAATAATAATAATAATAATAATAATAATAATAATAATAATAATAATAATAATAATAATAATAATAATAATTGAAAATATATATCATAATAAAATATGTATAATGATAAAAAATAAAAATTATTCCTTCAAATACCAGGAGGCCAGTGTTTGAAATGAGAGCTTTCTGTTGTCAGTTTTTAAAATCTCCAATACTTAAAGATATTTACATATGATCATGGGAAAAAATGATTGATCATTGCTGTTAACAGTTCCACTACAAAGAAATCAATCAAAAGTTGTTTCAAGTTTTTGGAGTGCAAATGTTTCAAATGATAATTGGTAACAATTTAGTTGGTATTATCCATTGTTTTAAACTCGATTAAGGGTTATATACATGATCTATAAATTTTGTATCAGACAATAAATAATAAAAAAAGCAAAACATTTTACATGTATTTAAATGTACAAACCTGAAAACATTAGGTCCAAAGACAATAGCTAGCACCATAGGCCCCATTTTGTTCTCTTCCTCATGTTGTGACACAAGCACAAGAAAGTTCAACAAGTACTTCAACAGATCATAATTTTCTTCAGGCAGCTCACTGAACTCTTCCCTCACTTTTTTCACATAGTCCTCTGTATTTGTATTCAAGCCTGAAAGAAAAGCACAAGGATGATTATAATAAGAGAAAATTAAAAATAAAAGCATTATTTATTTTAAAAAACTATAAATTGGCTACCCAAAGCCATGCTATATAAAAAACTGAATCACATTTTAGCACAATCATAAATTGTTGTTTCCATTAAAATATAAAGCTATTTAGATTTTCCCAATAAATTAAATCTTGTAATATTGTTCTTCATCATATGGCTTTATATTCCCATTAGGAAATATAAGAATACACTCATGACAGTCCAGAGAACTCAGACAGTAAAGATTATACTTACAATTTCAGGCTAAAAATAAAAGCAAACTAAAGTTAAAAATGGATATTTTGTTTATCTTGACACTTAGGATTTTAACTTAAGTTTGTGCCTTGAGCAAAAATTTACTCAATTCTGTTGTCTCATGCAAAAGATAAATATTTTTCATAATCTGGCATGATTGAAATACAAACATAAATAACTGAATAAATTTGCAATTGTTAAAAAAAACGTCAGCTGTAAAGATTATGAAACTTGACAACAAAAGAAAAAATAATTTTATTTTAAATACTCAGGGGAGGCAATTAATTCAGGATCACTCACTAAGAGATATCTAGTAAATGAAAAATAAATTGCCTTTTAACAAAATAGTGAATGCAATGTTTACAAATGCAATTCGGTTTATAAAATTAATAAAATAAACATTAATAAAATATTTTTAATCCTAAAATATTTTCAAATTAAATAAAATTTTATTAAAGAAAAAAGTAAACAAAACAGATAAATGTAGTCTAATTTGAGAATTTATGCTTTACAAGTTCAAACTGAGCTATAATGATGTGGAAGCAATCAAAAACATTTGTTTTGCAAAAGGAAAAGGTGGTTTTGGTCACTAGAATAACCTGATGGTAAAAGAAATTTCAAGAATCTTGACAATCAGAAAAGATCAGATAGGTTTAAAACCTTGGATTCCAAGGCCATTGCTCCAAGCCATAGAGGCAAATCTGACAAGTAGCACTTTGAGAGTATAAGGCAAGCTCAGCATCTCATTGTTAAGTGTGTTTCATCATCTTCACAATCTAGGCAAAAGCATCTAGAGCTGCCAAATTGTGCCTCACATTATCAAAGTATTACAAAACTTTTGATTGAATATCTATAACTGGAAAGAATTTGTTATCTAGATAGCAAAACAATTTAATGTAGAAAAACCATATTAACAATGCATATTTATTGAAATTCAGAGAAGGTTTAATAATGTAAAAAAAATGTTTTGTCCTTCATAAGGAAAGCAGGTGTCTCAAACAAACAATAATTATTACTGCAGGATGTCAATAATTTGTACAAGATTTAAATATCCAAAGTTTAAAAAAATTTTTTTAAATTAAATTATTTCCCTTAATAAATTGATTATTCATATTTAATCAAACATAACTACTTAGTTACATAGGCAATTCTTCAAAGAGGAGATGTAAAATAATGACGAACAATCCAGATGAAAAACAAAAATGCTTAAATTGATAAATCTCTCACATGTCACTTAAATTAACATTTCTCTTCAAATCTTTGAAACTTTCACAGAACAATGTTAACTTTAAAGTATAATTGGTAAATCTCTTTTCAGCTGTGTGGATTTACCTTTCAAGAAACAATTACTGCTTTATATATATTTCTTTATTTGACAACAAAGATTGTGAAATAAAAAATGGAAGGAATAGAAGAGATTTTGCAAACTTATCTATTAGTATTGCCATGTCAGTGATTTAAGTCTTGACCATTAATTGAACTATTTAGAATGGGTACTTCCGTTAGAGTATAGAAATATGCTGAATATGATCTATTTTCTAATTTGTATATAAACAGTATATCAGTGTTCTTAAGTAATACAATGACTAAGTAATTCTTTGTACACACATACAGAGTGTGATGAATAAATTATCACCATTTTAAGTTATTAATTTCACATATGTGTTTTGTTTCAGGTTTTGTCTACTGTGCAGCAAACTACAGTCAGTTGGGCACTGTCTGTGAGAAAAGAAGCAACATGACACAATTTACTTCTCCAGAAATTTGGAAATGGTATGCTCCAACTTCTTGGCACTCATGCTGAAAAGCTTCAATATGAAAATTCCAGAATGTTTTGGGTGTTAATCTGGTACCCAGTCTTGACCATGGTGTTTGGGGTTTTGCTTCCATTCATCTTTCCACAAGGCCTCAGACTCAATACAGATGCTTAAATCACATGTCTGGGGGAAGTAGTGCCACCCTGGATCGAAGGGGTGGCTGTTGATAGACCATACATCTGCCAACAGGACTGAGTAATGCCACAAAAGCAGAAGAATCTAGTCTTGGTTGTCAGGAAATTTCTGCAACCACATCACCCCTAACATCTGGCCACCTAAAAACACCTAATGAGTCAAATATATGCAAAATTGTATATATGTGAGAGTTGGAGGAATGGTTAGAAATATCAAAATGGAAAAATACTTTCAAAGGAGACAAAAAAAATCTTATGATGATCCCCGACTTGAACAGAGTCATATATGATTGTCAACTGTAATTATCCACTGGAACCGAAAGAGTAAAAGCAACTTTTACTCAAAAATAATTTTGTCAAAAAAAAAATTCCATTATGTCAGCATTAGAAATTACCAACATCTTCACAATTATATATAAAGAACATTTTAAACTTACTTTCATGTATGTTGACAAATTGTTTGGTCATGTGTTCAGGGATCACAGAATCTGGAAGTTCTCGAAGAAATAACTTGAGGAGTCCAGCAACAGCCATCACATCCCCATCTTCGGCCAGATCTGCATCCCCCGTTTGGTCAAAGGATGTGCGGAGCTTTTCAATGATGCGAGCACTACCATTGACCCGGAAGATGCCCTCTTGGTCATACCCTGAAATAAAATCAAAAATTAAATACAATGAATTATCTATCATTTTTTTATATTCTAATTTTTGTTATTTTTATAAAAAGAAATAAGACAACATAAATCAAAGACAATTAAATGATAAAATGGTTGATTTTAGACAAAAAATTTGGTTTGGGATTAAATAGAAATTAGTTTTCCAACAATCTTTTTATTATGTATTAATTCTAATTACATAGATGATAATGGTTGATTGATTTTAACAGCATGTTAACCCATCAAGGGTTATTTTATACTTAGAAATTAGGGAATGCATTCATATTTACATTTTTGTGCAGTTGTTTAAGATTTTTTAGCACAGTCCTATAAAATACAAATAATCAAATATCAGATCTATTTGACCCATAGATAGGACTATTAAGGTGAATCAGAGAGTAATGGAAATGTTAAAAATTGCTGCAGAAAAGACTTATTTAAGATGGAATGATCCTTTATTGCAAGTCTCATTTTTATTTATTTTCAATTTTTCAGAATTGTTCAAAAATTTGTAGGATAGTATGATCCATTATTGTACTTAATTGGGTTACAATAAACTTTCCATTGTATATGAATACTACTTTATGAAAATTGACATGTAATAGAATGGGGGCACTATATCATAGATTGGGGGTGGGGCATGAGACCCTATCATCAGCTCTGTTTAAAAGATGTTCATGTCTTGCTTCAAAATCCATAAACAGTAAGATAAGATTTAGAAGTTAACTGTCCTTTTGAAATTAAATAGAAACACTTTCTATATTTACTGTTGAAATAGCACAATTATTTGACCAAAAATTAGTTTTTTATTATTCAATTTAGCAGACAATTTTTGATTACATTTCCTCAAATGAGAGTAAAAGTTAAGAATCTAAGTTTTGGTATAAGTTCTTATATATTAAACTCTATCTGGATTTGTCCAAAAAATATCAAAAAACAAAAATCAAATCAACCTACCTTATTACCTATACCATATTCTAGATTAAATCAATTTTTATTCTTTGCTAATAGATCAAAATAATCATGTTTAAAAGAATTCAGAACTAAAAACTATACTTTCTGTTTTGGGTAGTTTTAGAGTTTCTCTTTCTGACTTAAAACTGAAAAGGTTAAGACTGAATGGATACTCCTCCACAAAATAATTTTGTCATTTCTAATTCAAACACAAATACCAGTATGCATTCTTACAAGAGTATAGGTGTAAGTCTTAAGGTTCAAGCTTTTCTCAAGAGCAAGAATACAAAATATTAGCAAAACATCTAATTTTTTTTCCTTTTTCTCATGCTCTTGAGTCAAATGATGTTTTATTCTAAAAATCTTGATACTTAAATTCTCATTGAGAAAAAGTCCCATGTATATTGAAAAACCCGAAATATTTCTGACCAATAGGATAAATTCAAAGATTATCAAATATATCTAATATTAGTGAAAGAATGTAACTTCTTTTTTTATACAATGCTGCCCAAATACACATTTCTAGCTATTAAATACATATTTGAAGTAATCTCAGCTTACACAGTGGCCTGATTCTTTAATATATTGCAAGTCTGATAGAGACAACTAGAACAATTACAAACAACCATAGCTATTTGTAACTTCCTCTCACATAAGACTGGATTCTAATAATAATTTGCCTAAAAAGTCACACAACTGAAAATGGAACCAGAAAAATAGTTTTGATTCTAGTTGCTAATTAAGTATTGTTCCATCAGTATTAATGAAAAACAAAAACAAAATTGCTAAAATTGCTATAAGATGTGGATGTAGATCAACTCACTATTTCAAAATCTTATGTTGGAATTTAGTATTGCTATAACAATTTTTAAAGGTCTATTCTTATGATTGATACTTTAATAAATCTTATACAAACAATTCATGAACTTTTCTGTAGTACGGACAATTTAAAAATGATTTTTGATTCATTATATTGCTATATTAATGTTTTCTTTATATTTAAATGATCAATGATTTTTTTAAATTTAGATATCAAAGATGATACAGCTTATCACTTAACAATCTGTCTTTGAAAGATGCATGACAGGTTTAATATAGCAAGAATAGCAATGGCAATTCTGTAATGTAACAAATGCAATTTTAAGTAGTTTTTAAAGTTTTAGTATAATTTTTTATTTAGTTATAATAATACAAGAATATGTGGAAAAAAAATAAATAATGTAATTATTGATAGAATTTACCATTGTTTTCAATGTGTTCACAGATCTTCTTCACAATGAGAGGCACTTTTAGCCCATCTGGAGCTTGTCTTACAAGATCTTCCAAAGGAACTCCAAATGTCTTGTTGCTGCCGTGAGGAACTGTCTTCTTCTTGGTCCCGGGGCTCAGCAGCTTCCGCACCCTATCCATACAGGCATTAACACCCTCCGCCTCGGTCTATAAATAAATAAAAAGCAATTAAACATTGGAAATAAGTAATATTTTCTTTTATGAGGATGATCAATCATCACAAAAAGAGAAATACTAACAGGAAGAATAAAATAGTCAATTGTAAGAAGTCAAAGTAAAAAAAAAAAAAGAAAAAAAAAAGACAGTTTTCAGATTGGCTTTCAAAAGAAATTACAAAAGAAATAATTTAAAACAGCATAAGATGAAAATATTAAAAATGTAAGTGAGAAAATATAAATAAAATATATTTTGAATTACGGAAGACTTAAAAGTAAAAAAAAGAAAGAATGGACTGTCATATGCATTCTAAATCTCTTCCTTGATTCAATGTAGTAACATTAGAGTTTAATCTACTTTTATATCATGAATTCTATAGGTAGCTTCAGTCTTTTTACACTTCTCATTTTCTTAGTTGTCATTCCCATCAGTTTGTGAGATCATTTTCATTTAGGGGGGGGAGAAAAAGAATATCTACACCCATTCTTATCTTCATCTTCTTTTAGTAAATATCAACAAATTTACTTAACAATATTCAGAAAACATTGTTACATAAATTTTAACTTATTTACAAGGCATAACATTAGCTCTTTTACAATACAATAGTTAAGATGAAATTTTAATCATCATATAGAAATTATATATTTAACAACTATAGCTAGATATAAAGAAGATTATTTGCAAACAACACAAAAAAATCAATCATACATTTAACCTTTAGCATTTTGGAACTCTTAAAAATTCCAATATAATATTTAAGCTAACATTAAAAAAAAAATTAAGACACTATTTTTATAAAATCATTATAATGTCAAATTAAGTTTATAATGCTAAAGAGTTATGTCCCCTAGATCCCATATTTTCTAATGGAAATTTTAATTAGTTGAAGTTTAACATTATTACATCTTGAAGATTTTTAAAAGTAAAAAAAAACATCAGATCGGTTCAAATTTTAATGGCTCAAGTTTCAATAAAACAGGTAATTACTAATTATTTAATGATTACTCAAATTAAAATTTTCTATGACAGTTAATAGTAAAAAAAATTATACAACACAATTTCAAATATTCATATTGCATTAATGTTTAAAAATTTCAATACAGCATTTACATTTTTTAAAGTAAAAATCATGGCTCCTTAACACCATCTCTATTTTTTCTTCTTTTTGGTTTATACTTGTATAAAGCTTAAATAAGTTTAACAAGCCCTTCAAAACCTTTTAGTTTAAAATAATTTGATTGTTAAATGTGTTAGTATTAAATGTGCTAACAACAATAATTAGACATCAAATTAAAACTAAATTTAAATCAAAAGTGAAACAATTTGGTATTGTTGTATGTGTGTGTAAGAAACCAAGTAACTGGTTCTTTTGAATAAATTTCAATGAAGCTCAAGTTTTGTTTTTGTCTTTAAATATTGCCTATGTCAGTAATACAGAGTGTTTTTTTTAAAATGGTAACATTTCTATGGAAGTTCCTTTATGATATTAAATTCTCTAGCTGTTCACTATCCCTGTTAACACATTACTGGAATCTTCTTCAGGTACTCTATCAATTCTGTTTTTCTAATAAAAATACTCCCATGAAAATATTAACATTTTTTTTATAATCCATGGAAGAATTAAAGAATGTGTTGACAAGGATGGTGAACATGGGGAGACTATATAAAATTATATAATAAAGGAAAGGTACTCTCATAAGAGTGATAGCATTTTTTCCTTAAAAAAGAAAAAAATAATAATATCACCCTGTATTTATGCTAATTATTTAAAAATAAATCCTAAAGATTACACAAAAGAAATTTCCTTTAATGATTATATATTTTTTATCTTATATTTAACTTGTATTCACATTTTAAAGCAGTAGGGAAAAATTCCTTGCAAATGTTTATTACTCAGTCACTATGTTAGCCCTTTAATAATACTAGAAAAATGTTACTTCAGTATTAAGTGCTTATACTATGATTGGTTTGTAACTGACAGTAAATGATAAAAAGACAATTTATGATAGGATTATTAATATATAGTTCAGCATTTGATTTCTCACTTTTTCCTCATAATTTTCTACACTTTATCCTTTTCTACACAAATTTATATTCTTTCTTTCTCAATTTCACTTTCCTTTCACTTTATTCTTTCTAGGTTTTCTTTTGATTACTTAATATATCATATTAACTATAACAGTGAAATTTCTCTTTACTCTCATGAAACCAGATTGCATGACTAATAAATATAAAGTCACATTGTAGTTTTGTATGTAAGAAGGTGGTTGTTTTAATATTTATTGTTAAGTAATTAATGTTGACCTAACATTTTTTCCTAGCTATTAAAAATTTATTTTTGATATTTACATTCAAGCCAAAAACACTAGAGAAGGGAATATAATTAAATCTTTAAACTTAGTACATCTAATTTAATGTCCCAAATGTTTCTAGTTTGCGTGTGTGTGTGTGTGTGTGTGTGTGTGTGTGTGTGTGTGTGTGTGTGTGTGTGTGTGTTTCTCTCTCTCTCTATATATATATATATATAAAAGAGAGAGAGACACACACACACATACAGTACTGGACAAAAAAAACAACTGACATTAAAAAATGTTTTAATATAGTTTATGACCACTTAATATTTGGTAGGTATCCATTAGTTAAGGACTAATCACAAATTAAGATATCAAATGAAAAAAATTCTAACAATTTTTTATTTTTTTGAGAAATTTTTTAAGCAAATTATGACTTTTTGCTACAACTAAGGGAACTTTGACAACAATAAGCAAAGAAAATAATTACTTCCAATGTGTGTCCAAGCCATTAAAGTTTCATTAAAATTTGTCACAATAAAAGATTCAGGGTTTTGGGGTTTGTTTGGTTTTTTTTTTGTTCAATACTGAAGATATCTATAGACACACACACACAGACTAGTAGTTTTATAAAAAGAGAAAAAATACCTCATATCAATTATTTCTTATCAGAAACACTTGAGAGAGTAACTAAACAGATCCTTATTTAAAAAATAGAGACTTTTAACAGAGTAAATACACACATCTATCAGAAAATTTGTCTATATTTTATTTGTTCTGTAAATCTAAAATGAATAATCAGAATATGAGGTTTGTTAAAAATATCATAAACCGAGGCCTATGACTAACAGTGATAATAAAAATTTTATAAAGTATATTTAATATCAAATAAGTGCAGGATCATACATACAAGGATCCACATTTTTTTTTTACTTTTTTAAATAAATACCCCCTGTTGACTCAACATCTAAAAGAGAAATTTGGATCTTTTGCTATGGTACCAATGTTTACAAGCTGCTTGTAAAAAAGCTGTTCAATTTTTTTCTTCAACAAGAAAATGCCAACATTTGCTGACATTTTCTGGTAACCCAGAATTTCAGATTTTTTTTTTTTTTTTTTTGTTGAGAAGGAGCCAAAGGATCGAATAATTACCAGCTGCCAATTTTGCCTCCAGGCAAAGAATTTTTTGCTCTGAATGTTTGGCATGGCACAAACTACATTTCTTACTTTCATCCTTATACTTTTTAGCATTTACATTTACCAGTACTAAAAATAGAGGAAGGGGGAATAATAAAAAGAAAATTAGAATGAAATCGTGTTCCAATTTTTTTTTCTTATTCTCCAGGTAAGAACTTCTGTCAATATAAACATAATCCTGTTTTGTTTAACATTATATTCTTATTTTATCTATTATACATAAGCTATCAATTTTTAATTTGCATTTTTAGTTTTATCAAATACGTTGACTTAATTTTGTTAATTTTATTGTTTGTTTTTTGGGGGTTTTTTGTTTCTTTCTTTGTTTTTTTACACTTTCCATATTTTATTTTTAAACAATGCCATTTTACTGAACTTTCATATTTGTTTTGATCTCAATTTTTTTATTAACCCATTCATAAAAACTTTGAAAGATATCATTTTTCAAATTACTTTAAATGGGGGAGGTGTTGCAGGAAGATGAAATTGGTTATCTGATTTTATCCTCTTTTTTTCTTGAGCAATTCTTATCCCCTGCTGGCCTACTAAATCTGTCACAGCTGGTTTAAGTAGTCTTTCCTTTTCCAATACTAATTACCCTACCAAGGCTTGAGAGCCTGCCCTATTATTTACCTATAACTGCGGAGAGAAGAGATGAATTATGCTTTTTCCAAGGGCATTAACACACACACACACAAAGTGAAATGTAAACCCCCCCATCCAGAATTTGAATTTGGTTCACCCAATCCATTTACTACACCAATAACTATTATATTACCTACGCCTCTACAAAAGAATATCATAAGTTAAAAGATTAAAAAAAACTTTTATTCTTATGCTTTTCTGATCATTTGATAATTGATGAAACTTTAAATATCTATTCCTTTTGCTATTATCTTTTTGAATAAATCCCAATTGCTCCTATGCTTTCAAAGAATATATTAGATTAAGTTTGTAAAATAAATGCCCAACTTTGTTAATAGTTTAAGTAAAATGACAGGATGCATTTCAACTAAGAAATATAATTCATCAGAAGTTAGTCAACTGATATTTAATTTCTAATAGTGAAAGACCAAGGCTACAAAAGGTTTGCAAATATCCAACATCTGACTAGATTAAAAACTCAATTTACTGGAAGGGGGACTGCATATTGCACTAGTTAAAAAAAAAAGTGTCAAGATTTATCTAAGTATCCAAAACAAAATTCATAAGCAATAGTTATTAGTCCAGGTTTAAAGCACAGTAAGGGTAAACCGCAGCCAAACTTTTTACAATCTTATTTTTCTGATGTGGGAATCATTGGAGAAAGAGAAAAGTTTTGATAAATGGGCCAGGCTTTGGTCCATTTATCTAAAAAAAATAAGATCTAAATAAGTTTGGGTTCAGGTTACCTTTACCAAGTTTTTAACAGAACTATATATGGCTGATTAACAATGTCAGAAGCAACATAACACTGACTCATAAATAACTAATTTTGTTAGGTAAAAAAAATAAAAATTAAAAATAAACAAAAACATGCAACTTTACATTGACACATGTTTTGATCCTATCAATTGAATGGTAAAAGTTTAGTGAAGAATTTTTTTCTAGGGTATCAAGAAGTTAAGCCAATGAATCACCTTTGATAACTGAACACCCAACTTTCTACCAACAACACAGAGTTACTGGTTATATTGAAAAGGGGAAAAAAAGTCAAAGTAAAGACCAAAATATTTGGTCTGCATCAACTTCAAAGTTTCACTCTCACTCTGAAACCCAACCAAAGACCCAGTGGGAGCTGCCAGGCTTCTGATTGAGAACTTATAAAAGAGAATAACAGAAGAGAAAGGAATGTTATGTTCTTCAACAAGAAGAGGGAAAAAATACAGCTGTTAAGCAGATCACAGTCAAAGACAGCAAAATACATACACATAGCAGTCCACTGTATATGACATAAAATATATATTACACATAATACATATAAGCCTATTTCTAAAAACTTCCACAAAGCTTAGTATAATTTTTTTTTCACCTAGAATAAATAATATGAACAGGGATTTTCAAAACACCAATAACTGGAGCATGCACAGCAGCAAGCATTAGTCTAATTTATTTTGCATCAAAGCTATCATCAAACAAGTAGCAAACAAAGTTATTAACATCTTTGGATAAGACAGAAAGACATTGCCTACATCCTTAAAGGCTTTAGATATGACTAAGAACATAAGATAGTGGGAGAGAAACACTGGCCATCACAACTACTACTAAAAGATTTTCCATTACTAATATTATTACCACTGCTACAACTACATCAAAAGACAAAAGGCAAAACACAAGAGCAGACTGGTATTAGAAGCAACAAGAAAAGATGCTTTCATTGTTTTTTGTTTGTTTTTGCCATCTCCACCTCGTACAGAACTCACCGTTATAAAACTTACCAAAAATCATCTAAAAAAGGAGAGGAATGGTGGCTGTTGGAAATGTCAGAAAGAAAAATTGGAAGATGGAAGTAAATCAAATGAAAAGGAAATATCAACAGGAAAGACATGATAATTGTTTTTTAAGGGAACTTATTTTGGAATAAAACAATTTCAAAACATTATCAATAATGATAATATATCAGAATATGTTTGTGAGAAATTAAGTAAATTTTAAATGGATCAATACACTTCTTAGTCATTCTAAGTTTGTTTTTCAAAAATATCAAAATAACACTTGAAAGCAATCAATTTGTAACTAACCTATTAGAAATGCCTTTTTTTCTGATTTCAGATTTCCATATTCAATAATAACATATGATAAAGGGAAAAACAATCAAAAGCTTATCTACTTTCTTTATGACATATCTATATTATATGCTGACTTTAATTTTGTGTGAGAGTCCCCATGGCATAATGAGATAAATAGCTGGACTGCAGCTTCGAAGTAAGTAAGTTTGAACAACAGTCATGTTATGTTTGCTTTTGATCAATATGAACACCCTTACCACCTCTTGTTATGGGTTAAATAGTATCACTGCGGTTCTTCTACAAGGATGGTTTTGGCATCAAATAATCCACAAAAGTTGATATGCCACTAAACAAAGGAACCAAACCAAACCTTGATTTTTGTATGTATACTACCAGAACAAAAATGGTGTATTGTAGCAAGATCTATATCACTGCAACACCACTCAAATGCTCTAACTGAAAGATTAAAGCAATTTACAG
Organism: Sepioteuthis lessoniana; assembly: GCA_963585895.1. Classification (NCBI taxonomy): domain Eukaryota; kingdom Metazoa; phylum Mollusca; class Cephalopoda; order Myopsida; family Loliginidae; genus Sepioteuthis; species Sepioteuthis lessoniana. The sequence goes on from OY757927.1 coordinate 32,707,572, forward strand.
TCCAATTTGTAACATAACTGTGTGTGGAGGTTATCAGCATTCATGCTCATCTTTTATTTCTCATGGGAGGTAACTTAAATGCTAATTATAGAGTACTCATCTTTATTTGCATTTAATTATAATACAAATTCTATGAATAAAATTTGACTTGACATTGAGGAAAATGATTGTTAAAAGTAACTTTTAAAAAGTTAAAAATCAATGTCTTTGAATGGTGAACTCATAATTTTTATACCATACAATCAAGGTGCATTATTTAAAACTGAAAATAAAATCATAGTACAATACTTTCTCTTAAAAAAATAATGCCAACAACACAAGATCCACTGCTCAAAAGCATTTTATAAACATCTTTGCTTTATAACTTTAAGTGACACAATAATCCAAAAACAATCTTCATTGTATTAAGATTTTAGTATACAATGGATTTATAACCTTTTTTATTACAACAGCATAAAAAATAGGAAAACTTTTCTTAGTTCAGTTTTACTGACCTTTGATTTTAAATGTTTTCTAAGATTTTTTAGTTTAAATTTGGATTTTTTTTTTAAATTATAATTTTCATAAGTAATATATCCATAAACTTCTCATGAAGTCTTATAAAGTCTTTCTATTCATGATTTACAGTCACACAGATTTTTTCTTTAAATTAAACAAAAATTCTTATGTTATATCCAAATAATTATTATCCAGTTGGTCTTTAATCCTACCTAAATAGCGATTCTCAATACCTCAAATCCATTTTTTCCTAAACAAGTTGCAGAAAAAATAAAATGCACCAACTTGCAAATTTATTACAACACATAAAAAAGAACTCTAATATAAAATTTGGGCAGGGTGCTGTAATTCAACAGGTAGACATTTTTTCTAGGACCTGTTATATGAATTTTGAACCAAAAACTAGCAGCATACTCATTTTTTGTACAATCTATCACGACAATATCAACTTTATCAAGAGGTTCAATATTCATATTAATTCATCTATTGGAAATCCAGCCGCAAACCGAATTACTTTTATTTTATATTCCTATATACAAATATGATTAAGAGTGATTCATCACAAATGTAAGGGAGGGAAAAAGAGGCAGAAAAATAGATTGCAAAAATGAAGACAAGAATGAAAGCTGACTAATATTAGTCATTTTTTTTCTACAACATTAATCACATTACACAATCTCATGCAACAGTAAAAAGGAATGATGCAATAAAATGAAGAATCAACAAAAACATTTTAATGCGTTTGTTCATTTAAAAAAATTTTTTTTTGTGTTTTTATAAAAGTGATTGTATCTATCAAGATTGAAAAAAAAAAAAAAAAAAAATTATTCCCTTTGCCCAAGAGTGGATTGAGTATCTTAGAAAATTTCAATTTATGAAGGGATAAAAAAGAATACATGAATATAGAATCCACTATATTTTCTCAACTTATTTTCATCCCTTACATTCTAATAACACTGCCACCTTCATTTCCTCTTGAATAAAACAATTTTTTTATTCAATTGTAATGCACTGTATTTGTTAATTATAACTAAAACTATAAAAATTATTTGACATTGCCCTGAATGAATATAGTTCACTATAAACCTTGTTATAACTTTCCACTATTCAAGTCATCTCTCTTCCCAAAGATAAATTTAAGAATAAAGATATCCAGATAACTAAATGCCTGTGAGAAATCTACTGCACAAAAATTTTAATCAAATACAATAAGCATAATCAGATTTATTCATAATAACGACAAAAGGCATTGTTAAATTCTGAATAAAGTCTAAGCAATCTTAGATATGTATTAAGTAACTTGTGAGTAACAATTGCCTAAATGGTTTTGCTTTAACTGATTGTGTTAAATATATTTGGCAACAAATTATATAAAAGCAACAATAAAAGATAGATACAGAATTACCAATGCAGACAAAATGTGTCTATACAAAGAAGCCATTCCTAATGAAAAAGAGAGGCATCTACAAATGTGTATATATGCAGCTGAGGATCAAGCTACATCTATATAGATGAAGATGTATTCACAATAATTCATATAGATTTATGCAGTTGTAGCACGTAAGTTAAAATACACAAAATAAGCAAAGATAAGCTCACAAATAAAATACTATGTACACATGATTCAGATAGATAAGTATGTAGACAGATGTGAATCTGGATAGATGTAGAGGATAACAGCCTTTGAATGAAAGCAAACTGCACATTATTGGCAATATTTTCCTATTGCAACAATAAAGAATAATTTTGCTTCTTATGTAAGAAGTTTTTTGTTCATTCCTTTTTGCTGATTGGAGCCAAGATGTTTATTTTATTTTCTGCAACAATATTGATATCATGAACACCATAAAGTTGGTGTAAAGGCAAGAGCAATTAAGAGGAATATGACAAATGTTGACTGCACTAGAAAGATATCATTAAAAGAGGAAGAAATAAAATAAACAAATAAAGATATAAAGCAAATTAGTACATAAAGAAACAACATTTTTTGATACGTCAACATTTATACAGATTATGGCTTACATTTAGTAATGAAAACCTGAATGGGTGAAACATTAATACAAATACATAATTTCTTAAAGATACAAAACATTTAAGATGTTATTAAAAATATTGTCCATCTAAAATCATTTTTACATAAAACTTAAAATTAACATTATTTTCAAAGTCAATCAGCATTTGAAAATATACACAAATGGAAAATTAAATTGCATCACCTCGAAGGATGATGCCAATTTTGACCTTAGTACAGTATGAGGATGGAGTTTAATTATTGTTGATACACCCCTTATTTTGGAACCTTTGTTTATTTACTGTAATCCAGCAATATTATCCATACATTTAATCTTGAGTAAATTGAAACCTTTAGGGTGTCAAAGAAAATGAGAAGAAAAATTAAAAAATGATTAACATTGCCTAAAGAAAAAAATTAATGTGGTCACATATGTAAGTTGTAATCTTAGAGACTAAATGAATTAGTAATGCTGGCAATAAATTTGAAAAAGAAAAAATTTGAAAATTTGAATAAGACTGCATTCATACATTTCGAAGAATAAAATAAGAATGCAGTATTTTTATAACACATGTATTTACCCAACTTCTGTTAAAAGCAGGATGTGACACAAGGCCAATTTTTTAAAGCAGAGTACAGCTGGTTTGAATTCAGAGTTTTCCTTCCCAACTGATAACCAAACAAAGGTTAAAGAATCCAGTCTACCAACTAATTAGCTAGAGCTGGAAGGGTACAAGTAGATTCATCCCTTTCACTAATAAGTGCAACATAAAACAATCAGCTTCATCTAGAATTTGAACTCAAGTTACTGATTTTATCTCCTATAATGATAATCATTTTACTAAGAACATCCCCAATTATAATACATGTAAGTATAAAAAGAGAATATAATAAATTTATTATAAGATTAAACCCAGTAAGATACTAATATTAGCAATAGCATGATAATACCAGAGATTTGAATAAAGGCAACAAATAGTAAAATCCCTTTCATATACACAATTACAATGCCACTTAAGTGATTACGCTATATATTCACTCTCACACATGTATATACATACAACTTCAGCAAAGATTTGCCTTTTTATAAAGTAAATCATTCTTATAGAATTCCAACTTTAACAATATGACCACAACCAATCATTTTCGAATCTAGTCATTATTATGTTCACATTCGCTCCTCCTACCCTTCTTTGAACTTGTCAAGCAACAAGTTTGAGAGATAAACCCACTGAGCCAGAGATAGTAAAAAGAATGCTGTATACATGAAAGGTACATTTAAAATAATGAAAGTTACAAAAACGTAAACATAAAAGACACAAAAACATCAAAAAAAAAATTGAGAAGGATAGTGACATAACTATTTCATAGCTTTATGTATATCAGGACAGAAAAGTAGGTGAATTTTAACAATGTACTTACAAACCAAACCTGATTTATATTATCAAGGGATATGATGATTATTTTATTTCAATTGTACTTGCAGTATCCTACATTACTTTTATATTTTTAACTATGTAACAAGAAAAAAGTTATTCAATGTAAAACAATTCAAGTTTCTATTATTAAAATTTCTTACCAACTCTGATACAATAATATTGTTAGTTTTTTGCATACATTAAACAAGATTTAAGATTCCTTTTATGCAACTGACCACTTTAACATTGTGAGGAAAAATTACAAATTAATATTCACTAACGTGAAACAGATTCATGAGTTTTAATCAAAATGGTGCCCTCTCCTAATCAAATGGCAAGCCTCTGAAATTAGACCAGTTCACATACCTTGGTAGTAAAGTCTCATCTACTGAAAGTGATTTCAAGATATGGAGTATGGAGTACTATGCACAGGTTTATAATCATAAGAAAGTCTGATTTTTCTAAAAAAGATAAAGCAAGAGTTCTTCTAAGCTGTAACCATATTAGTGCTATTGCATGTTGTGTGTTTTGAACAAATCCTTGAAGCAGTACCATACAAAACAGCCATTGTATGGCTATTTACCTTCCATCTCACTAAACAATCAAGTAAAATGAGCAAGATCTACTGGACACTGCCAGTGAAGTAAGAACCAACTTATGAGCGACATTCTCTTATGGATTCCTACACATGGACACACCAGTTTTAGCTGACCAGAAAAAAAACATACATTCATCAGCTTTGTGCAGATACTGGATGTCATCTAGTAGACTTACCATGAGTAATGGCCTATAGGGACAGTGGGCGAGAGAGAGAGTGAAGGGAATCCATGCTGTTGGCAAAACAATGATATTTTCTAAAATAAGATTTTTTTCCTTACTAACTATAACACTAGGCCACTTATTTTGGGGCAGGGGGGATTGTGATAACTTGGTTTAAAAAATGTTTATCTGAAATATTCAGACACTAAGACCCCTTAAGTTTAACATTTATTTACTGGCTTTACACAAATTTAAATTTTCTGGAAGACTGCAAAAGGTACTTCAAGAAGTTCTTTGCTGAGATAGATTAAGTTCTAAGATGGAATTACAAAGTTGGCTAAAATATACCAGATTATGATCCAATAAAATGGTAAATAAAGTTAATACTGAATTTTTTTTTTTTAATCATCTTTACTTAAGCCAAACAAACATTTCAACAGCCCAATAGAATCCAAGAAATTAACCCTGACACAATTGCTATACAATTACAAATAGGTATTGTAATACTTGCAGTCACTAGTTAAATTTTCAGTATGGCTTTCTGATTATATTTAAGAAATATCAAGATAATTCTGTGTTTGTACAACAATAGATCATAAACCTGATTTAATTCATCTGCTTTAAATTTTATTAAAAGATTATTGAAAGTATACAAGACTCAGGAAAATAAATCCCAATGTTCCTATCATTTATATCAACTCATTGGTTCAGCAATAATAAATACTATCTTCCAATAATCCTGATAATAACATTTAACTGGATGCCTATGTTTATCAAATGACTACAATAATAATTACAATTACCAAATTTCTGGTTTTATCAATACCTGAAACTAAGCTTGACATGATAGTGGATATAGTCATAATAAGGGGGGGGTAGATATTTATAAGACACAATCTAGTGGGGGTTGTAATGTTGTGGCTTTTTAGTATTTACATAACAGTCTGCTCTTTAGACAAGATAGCAAATTTGTCATTAAAACCAATAATACAGATTTTAATCTTGGTTCCAAACAATTTCTTTTAAATTTTAACAATATATTTAGATTATACAAATAGCATTACCTAATCTTAATATTCTATAATCATATACTCATAAAATGGCAACAAACAAAATGACATCTCTTACAAGTACTTTAAAAGTAAACAAATGTATAATTAGCAATAAGAGATCAAAAGACCATTTTTCACTGCTAATTGCCAGTATAAGATATTTAAATAAATGCAATATTTAAAAAAGAAATTCTAATGCATTCTATTTGCTTGAATTTATCTATATATTGGTAAAATTCTTGAGAGTATATGTAACCATAATTCAGCAAAAACAGAACATCATAGCCAGATTTTTATTAGAGCAATACCCTTAAAAAGAAGAATGAAGCAATTTCCAGTCCAATTTGCAACTAAATTATAATTGTGAGAAATTTGCATTCATATTTAATGTCATTTTTTAATCATCTAAATTCTCAATATATGATGACAATGAAATCCTAAGAATTCTTCATTCATTCCTAAATAGAAGCATCAATATCCCTGTGGACTGCTGTTAAAATGGGAATGCAACAATCTGATGGGTCATCTAATTAATATTAAATGATCAAAAAACACTTCAAGTAAGTCTACTATACAAAATTGATTTTACTTTCAATCTGGGACATGCTGATTCGGATAGGGGAACTACCTTCACCGACTTCCATCATCTCCAATTTCAGTTACTTTTCCGTTTCATATCTTACTGCCATCTCCCATCCACTTTAAGGATCCAGATTCTCTCTATAGTTTTATATATCTCAATCCTATAAATGATTTTTTTTCACACATCTGCTATTTTAAAAGCAGGTTAGACTGAAATAGAATGCTACTTCTTCCATTATTGTAATGTTAGGCTCTCATTTTCACAGCTTTCCCTATCCATCCAGTTTCTTTCTTTTTTTTTTTTTTGGTGCTTACACTCTTTCCAATTCAGGATATGTGAAACCTTCCACATCCCAAACATCTTTAAAGATTATCTAATATATTGATTTATTAATGTGTATAGAATAGCAAACTTTTTTTTTCCAGGCATTCATGATAGTTACAGATACATGTTTTTCTCAAATTATGCAATGTTTGAGAAACTCTTCTTGGACACAAAAATAAAAGTTATACAAATATCTGAAAATGACAAACATTACAATAAGAAAAAAAAAGTTGTTTCATGTCACAAAATTTGGAATTGTTTAAAAAAGAAATAGATTATAAATTTGGAAATACTGTAAACTTTACATAGGCAACTCCTGAGAAGAGAACACTTTGAATTAGTTTGTGATCAGTTATCTATTTTATCAATTCTTGCTGAATTCACACTTACTTTTTGCCAGCAACTATATGGTTTCAAGTACCAAATGGTAATTATTTTTAAACAGTCATAACTTCAAGTAACAATTCTTAATACAAATAATTAGTACTCAGTTATATGACTTGAACTATTTCTATCTAATAGATTTGACCCTAACAGGTACTATCACTGGGTCAGAGTTGACCTAGAAGCAATGGCAAAGATACTCCACACTTTCCAGGATTCCAGAATTGGAGCCTCACCACCAGATGCTGTTTAGTGTTGTACTGCTATGTTGCAGGTGTGCTTTATTGCCACTTTTTCTTGGACAATGCTTGAAAGATGTTAATCAGAGTTTTACATTCAGGTGATCAAAAGAAGTGATAGACATTTTATTATTCTAAATTGTCACTTTTATTAAGGTGTTTTCATATTTGAGCTGACTCTTATAAGTGGGTTTGGCTTCAATTGTCATTTTAGAGAGAAGAATTTTGACAATTTAATAAAATTGTCAAAATTCTTCTTGAGCCTCCTGTAATCTTAAAGCCCCAGTGGTGGATTTAAATGCCTCTGAAATGAAACTACTTCATTCTATATCTGGAGCCCAATCGCTTCAAACTATCATGTGCCAATCCTATTCAAGAACTTACAGCTATTTTCCTATCTCATTTTCAATTCCCACACTGGAACATCCACTTATAACCTCTAGCCTGTCAATCACTGTTTCCATTGTCTTTGCAGGTGTTGATCTCAGGGCTATATCCACCACAAATGTTTTTACCTAAATTGGCCCATTACATCACAATACCCAGGGCAGTAAATAAAGAAATGGAAACAAATCCTGCGGTATATAAGTATAAAAAAATAAACAAGGATGTATTCAACTATAAATAAACTCATCCTCTGAATACCTTGTTTTAAGTATATATATCTCAGTAATCAAAGAAAATTTCTACCAACTGCATAAAAAATTATCCCAAAATAATTGTCAAATCATGATTTTGGTAGATTTATTTAAGGACAATTCCATCTCAGTTCATTAACATTTCAAGTTGTAAAGTTATTTTCAAATGGCAGTATGATTGATGCACATGGATATAGTTAGAAAAGTATAGAAATAACAGTTTCAAATCTACTCTTCAAGCAAGTAAAGTATGAAATATATATGATCCCACCCTGTTTGGCCTTTAAATATCAGATACGACTGAATTAATTCAGTTTTTAATTTTTTTTTTTTTAATTCAAGAAAAGAAAAAAAAAAACAAAAAAAAAACAACAACAACTTAATGCTGGTATATACCAACATTGATTAATATCGTCAACTATACTGTGTTTACTTTTATTATTAAGCCCCCAAACTACCTTATGGTCAACAAGCTGTATTCTGTCTGTACAAAATGTTGAACAGCAGCATCTGCTACACCAGTTTGAAGGTTAACCATGAAGCAATCTTAATTCTCTTTGGTATGAAAGTCTGTAAATAATAAGCCAGAAGCAGCTAATTTATTTGACATTTGTTTGCAAATTTGATGTATGACTGTACATAGAGGTAAAAGACTTATGGCAAAATAATCATACCTATCTGTTTAACATTTGCATCAGACAAATGTTGAAAAGATTTCTAATTTAGCTATTATATAACCATTCCAGGATGGTTAAACTATTTTTGCAAGCTTTTTTGTAGAAATATATATGTAAATAGATCTGCTAAAAAAAATAAAATAAAAAATAGGAGTGGGAAATAATAAATATATCAGAAGAATTTTTTTTAAACAAAAAAGATTATATATATATATATATATATATATATATATATATATATATTCTCTCTCTCAAATAAAAATAAATGCTAATGTTTATATAGAAAGACATGTTAATGTAATGTTTTATAAATGTGAAATACTTAAATAGTTATTGATCATTCTTCATATATTCTTTCTTGGGTATAGTTTAATGATTTGATACTACACCTACTCAGATGAGGGGAATTCTTTACCTCCAAATACTAACAAAGAGGAAGAAAAAAAGTCACAGGCTAAGATACTTAATTTGTTAAAGTAATAAAAGAAATGGTTAGCATAATGATTTTTCTTTTTTATCACAACTCACTCTAGTCACTATGTCAAACTAAACTCAGTGAAAATTAATGATTGACAATACTTTCCCTAGAAAAAATATCTAAGAAATAGAAAAATTTTTAAACTTGTTTTTAAAACTCACAAGAGAATAAGCATTAAAATTTACACAAAAAAATTTGCAAACTATTGTTAAAATTGCTCGATCTATATACATCTTTATGTAGTCTGAATTTATTCTAATATGTTTATTGATTGATTTTAATGGAACTTGTTTAGGGTTAATTTATTGTTATACCTAAGAGTTAGGGAATAGCATTTATTGACGTTTTTGTGTAGTTGTTTCTTAAGGGTTTTTTTTTTTTTGCACACAGCCACATCAAATACAAATAATTTTTAAATAGATTTACTTGACCTATATATGGAACCCTAACAAATATCATTACTTCATCATAGTGGATCTGAGAGTAATACCAATGAAGGAGTAATCCACACTCCCTAGAATTGTAGAATTCACCATCAGATGCAGTTCCGTGTTATACCCAAGACATTCTTTTTTTATTTGGAGGTGTCATGGTCCTACTGTTCTGCAGAGGATAAATGGCATATTCTAAGCCCCAACTGACAGGGCAGTTATTTTAGTATTACCAAAATAGCAGCTGGTGAGACAATATATATGCATCCAAACTGATTTCCCTAAAGTTAAAAATGCACTTTAATGAAACTGAAACCAGTTCAAATAATTTATATAGGAAATGTATAAAGAAAAAATTCTTGAGTAAACTAAATGCTGTTTAAGTGATTCATTCAAAGTTTATTCATTAAATCACTCAGTGGGAAAGTAACTAAAAATCAATGCATAGTATTAGTTTAACAGGAATAATTTGTTATCTTATTCTTTTGTCAACAAAAATACTGGTCAATAGTATTAAGACAAAATTTTAAGATTTATTACAGAAGAAAAATATCCTTTAATACATTATAAAAAAGGTTTTGTTTACTCAACTTTATTAATGATAAAGAAACTCAATATTAAGGACATTTCTTAATGATGCAGAAAAAGAACTTTGAGGCATGGATGAAGTATTTCTATGAGGAAAAAATTTTCAAACTGGGCAATGAACTCCTTTTTAGAAAGATATTACATGTAGAATATCTTAGATAAAAGACAACTTAAAATCTAAATGAGCAAGTAGGTTCAATTTGTTTTTGTTTTTTTTAGAACATCAACATTGTCTTCACACAAGAAAATATATATCTCTTATGACAACCCCACCTCACCATTTTTTGTGTATATCCAAAGAAAAACAAGTTTTTTCACTCTAAAATTTAAATGTAACAGCTGTTATTTTTTAAAGAAATTTTTTTCAATTACAAAATGGTAAATCTTATTTGCTCAATTAAAAGATATATACATGTAGAAAAATTACATTTTCATAGATAAAAGTAGAAGATATGAAAAGTTCAATATATGTGCAATAGAAAAGAAACTTATTCATATATTATCATCAGCCAGTGTCATGTCTTTTCAGGACTTTAACAATGAAGACTTTGCCAAGCTTCCTTTATCTGTAAACTGAATTACCATGACTGTTATTGGAAGGCAAAAAGTTGGGGATCACTCTGCATTTCTTAAAAAAAAAAAAAAAAAAAAAAAGAACACCTTAAAATAAGATTTTTGTATTTTTTTTATAGAGAAAAGAAAAAAATTTCAGTTACTACAGTGTATTTGCTTTTATTTTTCAGTCTTTCTCCTGGTTTTCTTCTCATCTACACTCCTCTTATGACGAAAAAGTTTAAATTTCATTTCTTCTGTCCACAATACATTATAAATAAATAATATTTTCTTTTCACCATTAATCCTTCAAAAGACTTTTTGAGATTACCAAAACTTTCAACTAAGTTAAATGTTAATACAGGTGAGAGCACAAATTGAAATTTTATTCAAAGAAGGCTACTCTCAAGACCGATTGCTAAGAAGTTGAAGATTTCTAGACATGGGATGCAATATTCATTACAAAAGGCAGTTAGAAACAAGCACAAATGTTGACAGAAAAAGAGCTAGAGCGCCAAAAGTGACAACTGCTCCTGAAAATAAACACTTTATTATTGAGAGCAAAATACATTGAAGGAAAACTGCTCTAAAGTTGACAGACTAGTGTCAATCAACTGTGAAAAATTAATTTAGAAGAACAGGACTACAGAGGTGCATAGCTATCAAGAAACTCGTTATTAAAAGTGAATAAGCAGAAAAGACTGAGGGACAAAAAAAACATAAGAACTGGACATTGAAAAAGTAGCAAAATATATTGTGGACAGATAAGTCCAAATTTGAATGTTTTGCTAGTAAAAGAATAATATCTGGAGAAAGACTGAATGATTAATATGTGGTTCCAACAATTAAACATAGTGGTGGGTCTGCTATCGTATGAAAGTGCTTTTGTGGAGATAGCTGGATTTGATTCAAATCAATGGAATTGTGAAAAAAGAACAATATCAATCAATTTTGTAAAGACATACTATATCATCTGGTTTAAGTAGATTAAGGGAAAAAAGAAAAAGTCATCTTTCAACAAGACAACAATCAAAAAACACTCTAAATTATGTCAAAATTACTCAGAGTCAAATAAAAAAAAGAAAGAGGGGGATAAATTATGGCTTGGCTGCCTCAATCTCCTGATCTCTCTCTCCCATTGAATTAGTATGTGATGAATTACACTGGAGAGTTGAAAGAGAATACCCAGAGTGATTTTTTTTTTTTCAGTGCTCGAAGAATGCTTGGGAATGTCTGCCATCTACTTTTTTTCAAAAACTCTTGTAAAGAATGCCAAGAATTTGTAAAGCAGTAATTAAGGCAGGTGGTAGTTTTATTGACGAAAACAAAATATGATGACATAATTTCTTTTTTATAGTTAAGTGCTTATTTTTTATAAAAATAAAAGCCAATACATTGTAGTTACTGGAATTCAGGGTGGTCCCCACACTTTTTGCTGGTTGTGGAGTGGTTTCTTCTGGCGTTCTCCGTGGTTTGAATTCAGAGTTGTCCTTCTCCTAAACTGGTTGCCTACTACTATGGCTAGAGAGCCAAATCAGTCTTGGCATTTTACTGGGAGAAGTTTATTCATGCCTTTCCAAAGAATATTAGTACAAAGTTAACACCAACAGCCTTGGCTAGAATTTGAACGATTGGACTTGTAGATGTAGTTTTTAGGGGGGGGTCAAGATAAAAAAGTTTTGATAGAATTAAACTGTTAAAAAATTCATTAAAAGCAAATATAAGATATAAAAAAAGATTTTTAAAAACACTGGTCAGTTATAAAACTAATAATGGACTATAATACCATCAACATGAGGTTTCTATTATTAGATTTCTATTCAACATTAGATACTGCTAAATCAACCCTTTACTCCCACCAAACCAAAATGCACCTGCTTTGTAAAGATATCAGTATTCAAATATTGATGTATAGAAAGAAAGGTTTCAGCTTGAACAAAAGCACATAAATATTTGGTTTATGACTGATCAGAAGAATTTATATATATTACACACACACATATACATACATAAGCAGCAGTCAATAAATCTAACAATAGTGTTCTAGGGTCAGGGACTAGCAAGAATGAAAGCTAACTAGCAGAAGTATAAAAGCAGCCATTTTTATCATCCCCATAAAAACAAGTGATTGATGAAATCAATCAGAAGATAACACCAGACAATAACAATCTTATACATAACAGGAAATTAACTTTTTCTTAAAATAAAAATACAAAAAAGAAATTTTAAAAATAAGAGAAAATCAAGATTAGAATAATACTGTAGATACAAAATTAACTCATGGTCAATTGTAAAATAGATTCTGCTTATTTAAATTACTCAGCATTAAATAGATGACATCAACTGTAACTTTTAAACTCTTCTTAAATCAACTATTTTACTACAATTTTATCCTACTTTAAATTATCCGTAGTATCAGTATCACCAGATTGGGCAATGATTGACAGTGCAACTAAATTTTGAATTTCACTTGGACAACAAATGAGAAAAATGACAATCATTGGTTATTTAAGTATTTATTTTTGAAGAGACACAGTAAGTTTTCCTCTTCTAAAATTTTTTAAATATATAAAGTGATGATATTAATAATCATCAAAATTATTTACCGTACTTTGTGTATTAAATTGTATTACACTGAAAAGTGTACTAATTCACTATATATATATATATATATATATATATAAGGGTAATCTCCTCATGTGGTGTAATGGTCATTAAGCTAGACGAGCAGACTATTGTTAGTTTGATTCTTATTGGGTGCCCTATAATTCTGGTCAAACTAAGTTAAGCTTAGTAAATGACTAATTTATTTCCAAAAATGTTTCTTTTAGTCCTTCAGTTCATTACCATCAACAATTAAGATCTAACAACCCTGTGTAGTACAGTTTATAGGATTAAAGATGTTGCTTGTAAAAAGTTTAACCTGGTCATGGATATCCAAACCCACTAAATACAACTATTAATCATACTACTTCTTTAATATCCATTTATAAAAATACATCAAAAGTTGATAGAATTTTCAAATGCATAATGAATATCTTGAAAAGTTCATGGGAATCTCTTAACACTCATTAGTTAATTGTTTTTCTAATTATCAAGCGCAGCTGCTGAATTTAACTTGGTACAATTACTGCTATCATTAATCTTGAAGATAGAATTTTTTTAATAACTATAATGATAGATACAGACAGACAGATGTTACAGAATAGAGAAAATGTTGGCAAATAAAAAAAATCTTAAATTGAAGATTATAAATGTCATACTGTCCCAGTTAATGCCAAGCTACATTGTTCGTAATATAAAAGATATAAATACAATTATCAAAAGCTGGAAATATTTTAGATATTTCTTTTAAAAATGTGCATCATGTGATACATAACAGATTCCTTAGAAATTATTTAGAATTAATAATGCATCTAAATTGAAATTCAATGGAATTCTGCATATATGAAAAAAATAAAAATAATAAAAAGGAAAGATGTACATCAAATTATCAATACATATTAGAAAAATAAAAGAAAAAACAAACAGAATACATGACCAATTTTTTACATTGATATATAAACATACAGCTACATAAGACATCTTTAATACACTACTGATATACACTCAGTCATAGCACCTTTTATTTTTCCTGTTTAATCAAATATTCATTTACACTTCAAAATATTTTAAAATTATTCTTCTTATATGCATAATTATGTTTCTATATACTTTTATTTATAAAATACAATGAAAATGACAGCATATATAAAATTGGTTTAAATCCTTACTATTATTAAAAGGTTTTAACATTCAAATACATCTTTACATATATTTTCCATTTATTTCACTTTGTGAGTTTTTCACACCAATTTTGATGGCTGGTTTTTCACTAGTGCCTGAGGGATAGCAAGTCTCTTCAGGTCTCTAGGACTCTTCTGAGTATCCTAGCCAATCTTAATGCTGTCATTTGTATGGTTTCAATTCTTCCTCTGATTTCCAATTCCTCCAGTCTCTTATCCAAGCTCTTGGGGACCATTCCATGTGCACCAACCACAAGTGGTATCACCATAATGTTCCACAGCTGTTTTAGCTCTCTGGCAAAATCCAAATATTTATCTTTTTGCTTTTTTTATTTTCTTTCTGTGGTCTGCTGGAATAGCAAAATCCACTAGATGCCCCCCTCAGTTTTTTTCCGTTTAATCAACACTAGGTCTTGGGTAATCTGTTTTTATTTGAAAGTCCAAGATGATTATTATAATAAGTTCCTTTCATGGGGTTATTAATTGTTAATATAGACCAACATTTTGATACCATAATAACTAAAATTGTTAGAGTAAAAACTCATAATAAACAGACAGCTTTGTGCAAATCTAAAATGAAGTGGATTGAAAATATATACTTGATCTTGCTAAATAAAAGACAATAATTATATTGCTTACACTCAGAGTAATAATTATCTTGTAACTATAAGATCTATCTTAAGTTACATATTGATATGTTTTTGTTGCTGAATTCTTTCTTTTGATTTATCAAGTCACATAAACCATTTGATTTTTACCTTTACTGTAGAACTTTTATTTAAAAAATATCCTTTAATTAATCAGAAAAATGCTATCCATTAGTATCAATATGATCCAATTTCAAGTAACTACTCCTGTTTAGTTATAATTGTTTGCTCATTAATATAGTTTACAGTATTCCAATCTAATACAAATAATTTCTGAAAAAATCTATTTGACTAGTAGATGGAAAACTAACAGGTACTATCATTCTGGGTCAGAGTGGACCTGGAAGTAATAGCAATAAAGGGT
The DNA here is from genome assembly GCA_963585895.1 of Sepioteuthis lessoniana. Lineage (NCBI taxonomy): Eukaryota > Metazoa > Mollusca > Cephalopoda > Myopsida > Loliginidae > Sepioteuthis > Sepioteuthis lessoniana. The sequence goes on from OY757927.1 coordinate 32,723,000, forward strand.
TACTCCATATTCCCTAGAGCTCCAGAACTTGGGCTTCACCACCAGATGCAGTCATGCTCAGGACACCTTTTTTTGGGAAGGTGATGCTACTCTTCTGCAAAGGATGTAGTCAACTTATTCTAAACCCAATAGACAGAGTGTGATCCATTTTCGTATTCATGATTCAACACTATACTACTTAAGGCTTTCATAAGTGTATTATTAAAATTGTCATAGCAGTGATTTATTTTGCCATTTGATTTGAATTAAATTAGTTTCCCCAGAGGAATAGCGTTGCTTTAATGTCTCATATGAAAAGCATTGTATTAGATTTTCTTTACAAATAGCATTAATTTAATTTTCAAAAGAAACAGCATTGTTTTATCAAATAACATGAAGACATCTTTTAATTAAATCAAATTTCACTATACTGATCACTTTACTTTGTTACTCTTGGCCGCCACTTCAATGTCATGGATATTGTAAAGCTCTTGAAAAAAAATTTTTTTTGAGTGATTTGGAATTTTGCAGACAAAAATAAATATATAAATATATTTGTATTTATTTATTTTCATTAAAAGGTTGGATCTAAACAGCAGCAGCAAAGCCTGTGAAAGTGTGCCTGCAAAAAAGGTTTGTATTTTTTTATTAGCTTTCTGCTTCTAGTTACAGACAAAAAATATACAATTACATTGGGTTTTTCATTATAAGACATTCAAAATATGTTTATATAAATTTCCAAATAAAAGTAAAATCTCAAGAAGAATAGCTAAATAGAATTCTTTTTTGCAATGAACTGAAGAAGAAAAAAAAAACTTACTTATGTATTGTGTTCCTATAAGAGCCAAACAGGAGAGGCTTTTTATGGCTTTCAAAAAGAGGGACAAGAAAAAAATTTTCAATTTAAAGACGCAAGCAAAAATAACATTTGATGTACAGGTTGTTGTTTTTTTTAAATAATGATTCAATAACATTTACTTTGGTAAAAGAATTTCAAATATATTTTATTCCCAACTTACTAAGGCATCTTTGGGGAAAGTAGAGCATGATTATTCCAGACGTAGAAAACAATTCAGACAATTCAAAACATCCATCATATCAATGAAAAAATTTTAAATTTAAAAAAAAAAAAGAAAGAAAAAAAAGTCCTTTTTTTTCTCTTTAATCTGACAAGACACCTGCTAACAACAAGGAAAGAAGCAAGCAGACCTATGCTTTTAATAACGAGATTTATACTTCTGTAGATGCCAAAAATCTCTGCTCTGCATGTAAACACACACACACAATTTACCCATTGGGCTGGGCTGAGTGACCCAATACAAACAATAGCAGATTCTAAAAGAATCCTTATGCCTAGTTCCAGCTCTGCATGGTTTACAGGTTCAGCATAGAGTAAAAATGGTGATCGTAGTAGTCAAAAAGCAGGTTTTCTTGGGGTGAGGAGAATATTATTTTATAAATAAATCATTAAATCTTTTAGAGCATTAAGAGACTTAGCAATGATGACGAAATACAAAAATGTAAAATAAATCAATGACTAAGAGTTAAATAACATTCAAATTTACTGTATTATAACAGTATCAAGTTGAGTAACATGAAAATTTAATCTTTGACAATCTTTTCTTTTTAATCATTAAAAATGTAATAAATTTTACATTGATATATTCTACATTTCATACAACCGAAAATTAAAATAGAATTCATTACTAAATTAGCAGAATTTTTTTTTTCCAATTTTTCTTGTACTTAGATTTTTAAAAAATGAAGTTTTATAATTTAATGATTTTTCTAGACTTATTTTTTCATTATAGACTTATTTTTTATGATAGAAAAAAATCGAAAAATAAGTCTATATTTATTGTAAAGCTTTCTTTATCTCCTTATCCCTATATAAAATCTTTTACAATTTCTCCCCCACTCAAAGCACATTCTTTCTACCCACTCTGATTTTATTCTCTTCTGTCACATTTCCTCACATTCCTTCCTCTCTGTGTGCACTGTTTATATTTTCAAGCACTCAAATTGCACCAAGCAGGAAAGCAACCAGAGAGAATAGGAGAAAAACAAAGAGAAAGCTTCTTCCTTTTCTCTTTAAGAAAATAAAATTAATAATGATAACAATATCAGAAAAGAAGAAAAGAAAGTTTATAAAAAGAAGAGGAAGAGGAGGAAATGAATGTAATGGAGTTTCTTGAAGGAGTAATGCATCAATAATTTGCCATGTTTTCTGATTGGCCATTAAGTCAGTCAGATGCTTCGACCTGTGAATTAGAAAAGGCAGGAAAACCTCCCTGAGAAAGAATCACTTATTTCGGTGCTATAATCTTCAAATATATAATGTAAATGTCCTTCCTTCCACTATAAAGCAATCAAAATATAGCTACACAATTATAAGAAATAAAGAAATATTCCTAATGTTAAAAATTTATATCCAAAGCAACAGAAGCCAGTTTTTATCTTCTCAAGTTGAAAGCAATATATTACATAAATGATATAATGTGTGACAGATTTAAAATTGGCAAGTGGGTGGGGGGAATACCAACAAAATGTCAATTTCAAACAAAAGACTGAAAGTGTTCTTTTAGTTTCTTTATTTAAGCCATGAATTATTTATATATTCATTTTCTTCTTAAACAGAACAAAGACATACAAAGTGACATAGAAAGGAAGTGAAAACAGACTGGAATGAGGGGGGGGTGATTGACAGCCCAAGGAAGATGGAAGGAGGAAGCACTGAGATGAAGGAAGTGGACAGAGGAGGCAACAAGAAGAAAAAGAGACAAAACTCAAATAAGAGAGACGGTCAGTTGAGAAAAAAGCCTAAGGAGAGACAAAATTTTCTTGATAATGATATAAACATTGAATTTACAATACAAATTTGTTCCCTGTTTCTGAAATCAAATCAGACATCATGAAACTAAATTTTCAAGAAAAAAATGTTAATCACTCAGAATCAAAATGATTCAAACACACTGAAATTTAGTAAAGCTATTTCATCAAATCAAGTTTTGCTTAAAATTTACATTTGTAAATATAAAAAATTTAAGAGTCTGAAATGGTACTTATTCATAAACATTTTTTTTTTTTAATTCCTGCCCCTTTTATAAGTTTTAATCAAATGTTACCAGAACAATAACATTTTTAATTTAAGGAATTAATTTAAAAAATGTTCTTTCATCCCTATCAAGGAATAGAAAATTATTAGAGAAAAATCTTTTTAAAAAATAACTGTATATCATGACATGTATTTACGCAACACCTCCGCTACGGACAGGATGTAACACAAGGTCAAATTTTAAGCAGAATAAAGCTAGTTTGAATTCAGAGTTTTTCTCCTGGTCTGGTTGCCTAAAGCTAAAGAACCTAGTATTTAGCCATAGCTTAGGGAAAACAGATGGATTCATGCCTTCCCCCAAGCACATTAACTCGAAGTGAAACACGATTTCGTCCATAATTTGAATTCCGGTCACTGATTCCATTTTCGACGATAACTATTACGCTAATGACATATACATCTGTCTACTTCCATATAAGGTGAAATCTTTGGTTTTGAATTCTGTCAGTCAAATATCCAGATTTTGACTGTATATAATGATGAAAATATATGCATATAGGTTTGAATGTACCACTTCTAAATACTTATGTGAACACACGTACTTGTTCAGATAACAATATTATACAAAGCCATCAAGTGGCATTCTTACGTCTAAATTTTTATATAATAAGCCTATGTGGTAAAATAGGTTTTTAAGATTGGCTGAAGGATTAGATTGAACCTAAAAATGTACTATATATATATATATATATATATATATATACACACACACCAAACATGCTAACAATTTTTTTTTCTTTTAACTGAAAAATTCATTGCAAGTTATCAATACAACTAGAAATGTTACTTCTATGTTCTTTATTCAAGTAGTAAATTAAGAAAATATTAGTGAACAGATTTTCAGATATTTTTTTGATTTAGAAGTGGAAGGGTTTCCATTCATTCAGAAATATCCATTGGTTAAATAACACTATGTAACACAAATTTTGTTCTTGCATAGTATGTGCTATTTCTCAATTGCTTATGTTGTAAAAGTATAGAAAATAGCTATTACTTTCTTCAAACTTTACTTTTGTGTCCAGGATAATAAAATTCAGACATTGTGTCAATTATATTGACTTTCAGGGACATCCTGCAGTTCATTTTGTCATACTTCTTCAGAGTCATAACAAGTTTCACATACCTTTCACCCTGGAACTACTTTGACAACTCTCAAGCTTCTTTTACCTTTCTACTGAACTTCTTAGGGAATTCTAATACTGAAAAAATTTGGTCTCGACTACTTAGCACTGAATCTACCTGGAAATGTTCTGGAAATGGGTTCATTTGAAAATTACCCAGGTCACGAAAGCAGTTTCCATTTACTTTAGACATAAGTATTAGGGAAATAACACTTTCTACTCAAGAACAAGAAAAATTAAATTTTGTTGCATAGTGTAATTGGAAATTCAAAATAAATAACAAAAAGGAAAAAAAATTTAATAATATTGAAAACTAACCTTATACGGCAGTTATGTAATACACAAGGAATCCTGAAAAATAAAAAAACAAATTTTAAACAAATTGCAACTTTTAAAAAAAATCTCTCATGTACAAAGTACATTTATGAAATATATGCAAAAGCCATGGCTATGGTTATATCTGCTAGCTTTAATGAACTCAATTTTGAACTTCAAGTTAGAATTTAAGTTTTAGATTGTAAAAGCTAGTTTTCTTACACTCACAAAAGCAAACCAAACAGTAAAATTTTGATGAACAACATTTTTCTAATAGGTCAAATTGTTCTAAAGTACAGACCCAGAGAACTATAGGGATGCTATATTGAAAACTAAACAATTTTGATATTTATGTACATCAGACTGAATACCTAGATAATGACCAAAACAAATGTTTGTCCATTCAAAAGAGAACAAAAACTTACTAATAACTTCAAATATCAAAGTAAGGCTTATGTAATTTTTAAAGAGCAAATATCAATTTAAAAACACTCAAGCTAAGTCAGGTAATCCATGTCCAATAATGTCAATAAAAACTTAGAAACCAATATATCCAAGTCTATTCCCTAAAATAAATAATAAAAAATGATTTATTTCTAGTACTGTATTTTTATTAAGGTTTCACAAAAAGTTTAATGACTCCGAGCTTGGAAAAATACTGAGCAAGGAAAGAAAAGTTAAAATGATAAAAATTAGTGAAAAATGCTAACACATTTACTCGACACATTTTAGTGATTAAATTTGCTTTCATTTTTATTTCTTTAGATTGATATGGTTTCTTTAAAAAAAAAAAAAAAAAAAAAAAAACTAAATGTTAGACACCTGGTATAATCTCCTAATATTATAAACAATTTGTGTTTGCATATGAAAAGTTTAATCAGATTTCAATCTTTGAAATATCAGAAATTGGTGAACCAACTAGTTTCAACATGGTTACACTGTAGCTAATACAGAATTTTTTTTATCTCTAAGAAAAATCAATAGCAGAATAACCAATCTCAAAAATACTCATTATTCTGAGCAAAAGGACTAAAAATAAAGTTTAAAAAAAAAAAAATCAACATTAGGAGGCAGAATCAATATTTGACCAACTATTCTCAAAATTCAAAGATTAATAAATGTTACTTTATTAAACATTACAAAAAATTAACGCAAAATTAAAAAAAAGTCATGAAAAACATTTTTCTTAAGAATTACGTAGTGCACTCAATAAGTTTCCAGACTTTATTTGTACAGACATTTAAAATTATCGTAGACTCTTGAAAATTCAGTATCTTATTGCTATATATCTTATGAGATGACTGACCAATTTTTATGATTTCAGGTTCAAATGAACAGCTACAGCAGCAATTGGAATATACCCTACTAAAGCCTGATTGTCACAGCTGGGGAATTTCAAAAATGCAATCTGGATGTGAGGACCCTTTGGAAGAATGATATGCAATAAAATTGTTTTAAACTTGGAAAAAATGCAACAGAAACATATTGAATGCTTTAGACTGCTTTTCGATCATCTTGCATGAATCGAGCATCAGTTTTTGAGTGGCACAAGAGATTCAAGGAAGGCAGGGAGTCTGTGAGGGATGATGAGAAATGTGGGAGGAGTAAGCAAGTCAATATACCAGAGTTGATTGGCCAAACGGTTAGGGTTAGGGTTACTATGTTAAGGTTTTAAGGGAGTTCAGGAAGAGATTCCGTCGGAAGAGGCCAGCACTCTCCAAATCGGGTCAGTGGCATTTCCACCAGGACAATGCTCCAAGATGGGCATCAAAACACTTCCTCACCCTCCCTATAGTCCAGACCTTGCTCCCAGTGACTTTTGGTGATTCCTTAAGCTCAGAGGCTGTCGTTATGAAACAATTGAGGAGATGAAAGAGGCTGTGACGAAAGTCATTGACACGCTCACAAGAGGACTTCTATGGGGCTTTCCAGAAGTTGTTGGAATGGTACAACAAGTGCATTACAGCCGGAGGATATTACTTCAAAGGGGACTAGAGTTTCATGTGTGTACTATCAATAAAAGTGCCCATACAAAAAAAGTCTGGAAACTTATTTAATGATCCTTGTATGCTATTTAAAGCAAAAATAAATTAGAAAAACAACTATTGTTTTTAATATTTTTTATCAATCCGATTTTTTAGAGAGAAAGTTTTTGTGGAGAAAAACTGGTGCAAAATATAGGGGGAATTGTCACTTTTTTTTTTAGAAGCATACTATAGACCAGCTGATTCAGCAGTAGTTAAATTGTTAATAAAAATAATTTGGCTATAAATGGTAACAAGGAAATTTTGCACCATGACACCATATTGGCCATGTTAGCCGTTCTTTTTATAAACTTTGCTTCTTTTTGTGGCTTACGACTGAAATCTATTTGAAGCTTCTGAGCAATGATAAGAAAAGAAAATATTTCAAATCAAACATACAGAGAAGAGTAGCAAGCCAATAATTGCGATTAATAACAAAATCAATTGTTCACACAGGTTGCCTGAACCTTCAGAGTTTGCAAATATTTTTTAAAAATCAATTTTAGCAAAGAATATGCTTTTCTGAAAGAAAATGAGTTATTCAGCTAATTATAAATTTGTATAAAGACGAGTTACATAAAAAATCATTTTCTTCCTTTGGTAAATTTGCTTATATATATTCATCTAATAGCAGAATTTAAAAAAAATGACATACCATATTCAAATATTCATAAAACATGGTAAATAAAACAATTTTCAAAATGTGCCTCATAATTAGGTACTAAAAGAAGAAAACTAGAAAAACAGTATCTGTATTAATTAGTAAACATTGTTGACAAAGCTACTATTGTTATTAAACAAAATGAAAATAAAAAATATATACTTTTCAGTATATTTATATAGATAATATTTAATTGATTTTTAATAAAATTTCTCATTTCTATATCATGAAAGAATGAGTTAATGTGTGAAATAGAACTTTTTAATTAGTCTATGTGCATATAGGCGGCAGTGTCATCCAAGACTTGCACAGTTTCTCCTACTAAACAACATCAACCCATATTGTGTTTATTAAGATATTAGTCAGCCATGGGTTTTGGTTAAAACCACATAAACCATGGGTCAGCTCTACAAAGAAAAAATACAAACCCAAGAATACACTTGTTTCCATAATCACTGGTGGCAGGGGCATGACACTTCACTTTCCAACCTAAGTGAGTAGACCCAGACTCAAACTGCTACTGGACTTGACTCTTCTTGTGACCAACTATAGTAAACAGTGAGTAAGAGTGAGGATCCCAGTCCAACAACCAACCCAACTGCCAATGGTGTAAGTCCCGAGTGCACCCTTGAATATATGAGGCTCTGGCTTCTAGAAAACAGACCTCCCAGACCTAAAGTACCTTAAAAACTAAAACTAAATAAAAGATATCATTGTCTACTAACCTCTGACCATATTTGAGTTTATTATAGGAATTCAAAAAAATCTTTTATCTCCATTCTTTTTCTATTTTATTATCAATCAAAATCTGCCAACCTCCTTAACTTGTTTAGCTATTCTTTTGATACTACTATAAACACATCCTTGTACATATATACATGCTACCTATTTCCACTAACACCCATAGAGATACACTCATATACATACTCATATAGACACACCCACAACAACATGCATAATTATTGCGTCTAAATATATGCATCCAGAAACAGAAAAGCTTATAGAGTCACATATATACATTTTGTTCTTTAAATTTTTTTCTTAAATCCAATTTTAAGTTTGTATAAGATATGGCATATGAAAAGGATTCATTGAAGAACTTTAAAGTCATGTAACCAAATTGTATGAGTATGGACAGTCTTCATTTAAAAAGCAGAATGTGAAATATTGTTTGTGAAGGTTAAAAACCAAACAGCTACATTTCAGGTCAAGATTAAATTAACTTTTACTTCACTTAGCCATTTCTACAAGAGGATCACAGCATACAGTGTACATAGTTCAAGAACAAGTCAAGAACTTTTGAATTATTAAAGGTTTAATAGAGCACTTCTCCCTATGATACAAAAATGCATTTACTCAACTGCAGATTTCAATGCAATAAAATAAACATCAGATATATCAACTTCCTAGAAGAGAAATGAATACCAAACATCTCCACAAGTATAACTGACATCTGTGATGAGAAGAGAAAGGTTAACTGTCTTTGACTGGATACTTAAAGAATTCATTAGGAGGTGAATCTACCAGAAGGTACAATCAAATTTCAACTTTCCTGGGTTTAATTATTCAGGAATTTGCCATCAGTTTTTGTTTTTAGGGTTACATTGAAAAATCAGAAGAAGCACATAAATAAAAAATTATTCTTAAATATTCAAGTCATAAATGCATAAAATGTATATTATTAGTCTATTTTACCATTTACTACCATAAATATGTACTGCATATATATTGCATAATATACTATAAGCATACTGTATTGACTTCTTTATTTTGTCAGCCAATGTAATTGATATTGTATTTTTAAATTTAAAAATAATCATCTTTTTGTACAGTGATTTATCTTATTTTTTTGTCTATAATGCTAAAATTGTGGGGAGTGCAAGAGATATTCAAAGGTTTTCCATTTTTATAGGGGTCCTGCAATTCTAAACCCTACAAATGTAAAGAGATGACAAGATATGATCAGAATATAGTAAAAAGATAAATAAACAAACTTTCCCATCCTTTTTTTCTGCCTTAAAAATGTCAAAGTTCTTTTCCAGTTGAAGTTTTTATTTGGTATGTGAGTTTATAAATTAGATCTGATCAAATTTAGAGTGATGATTATTAAGATCATTAAAATTAAATCAGATTCGCTATCATCCTTGAGAGATCTTGTTATTATAAATAGTGAATCAATTTTCTCAGTTCCAATTTGGAGTTTGTCCACAAAAGAAACTTGATTTTATACATGATTCACAAGATACAAATATTTGCATAATTATAAAACTTTTATCTTTGATACGATTATATAAACTATCAAATCTCGCACAATAACATTTCATAGGAACCTGCTTGGCAGGTTAAATAGTTGCACATCTTGCACCAGTACAAGTAGCTAATGTTCTAGCAGAGGTTGGAAAAATAAATAAAATCCACATTTCTAAGTATAATAATTTGTTTTAATACCTAAAAATAAATATAATTCAAAATTTGATGTAGGCTTTAAAAAAAAAAAATGTAGGCATTCTATAAAGCTGAAAAAGCACTTTATTATTTAAAAAAAAAAAAAAAAAAAAAAAAAACTTGTTTGTTAACACTATTATTTAAACATGAGATCAACAAAAAAAAAATTACAAGTTTCATATTGAACTGATCATAAAAATCTGGCTAGGCAACTAATGTTAGAAAGTAATAGGTAACTGGATAAACGGCAATTCACCTAAGTTATAAAAGTATAGAGAGGAGAATAATTTGATAACCCTGCTGAAAGACATGAAAGACAATTTGATATAAAAACCAGACTGAATAGACACAAAATCACAAACATGCTTAGAAAAATACAAATGAATTCAGTCTTTAAAATTAGAAGTGGTATTTTATTAACTGTGTCACATTATTTCAATTGTTAATAAACCAATAGACATTAAAACTTAGTTTTCAAATATATCCATGACTAGACATTGCAACATTCTGTTGCATAATGCATATATAAAATGCACAATACAAAATACTTTTTTAAAAAATGGTACTTTGTAAGAGTGATCTCAGAGATTAAGAAAAGTTTTAAAATCCTTATCTACAAAAATGATACATACAACGGATTCCACTCAAGTAGAATATTTTAGACCACAAACTTTGGTCCCTTTTAAATGAATTTGCATAAAAAAAAACAAGACAATTTATAAAGTTGATTCTATTCTTATACAGTTCCTATGAAGCAGCTATTCCTATTTAACTGAAATCCACAGAACTATTAACCATAGAAAATAAAATATCATTTTCAAGTTTAACATCTATTGAATTGAACAGCTTTTTTTCATATTCACTAAAAGGTTTTATACAAAACTAAAATGTGGACTTATTAAATCTTTTTTTATACCCATAAGAAATACCAGATACACAAGAATAGTCATAAAATGACCTTGGTACAAAGAAAAAAAAATTAATAAAGAAATTTCATAGTACTTCATGTTTTTTAATTTTGTTACCAATAGATTCAATGTTTCACCATGCTCCAAGAAACACTGATGCTATCCAAGAGGCAGGCATAAATCTTGCAACACGGTAATCAAAAATAGAGAAATATGGTTTACTTGGCCAATTCTAAGATTGAATTGGATGGTTTCAAAAATAATGGTAAGAAAAAGAATTTATGAGGGCATTTTGAGGAATTATCATATGAATTACTAAACAGAATTTAATCTGTATATAAATACTGTATCAATAGTGTATATGTTCTGTAGAAGGATTCTTTTTTCAAGGTTAATGTGAAAAGATAGTAAAAAGGGGAGATGCCCAAGGAGGCATAACAAATGATAATAATAATAATAATAATGGGTCAAGCAAAACTGGAATATTTTCCAAGAATCAAAATTGACATGGTAAAAGAAAAAGAGCAAGACAAAGTTTTGGCATACTGACAACAACATAAAATTTCTTATTAAACTAGAATAGAATGTATTAAGTAGTTCTGCAAATCTCCATAAATAGAAAAAGAGCATTTTACCAATTAGCCCACATTAGAAAAGGATTACAACAATACATTTTGAGTGGCTGCCCCTAAGTTTTGAGTGATGGCAATTTTGGATAGTATCACAATCAAGTGTTGAAAATGATGGCAGAGACAGCTGACAACTATCTGAACTAAAAGTACAAGCCAAGAAAAAAAAAAAATCAAATTCAAGGCTGGAAAAAAATCTTCACAACAAAAAATCTCTCTCTGTCTGTCTCTCTCTCTCTCTCAAGACAACTCAAATTCCCAGAGCATATATCTTCAAGATCATGCACAGACATAACAGTATTCGCTGATTCCATCAACGAAGTAATAATGTTGGAATTGGCAGTCCTTTGGGAGGAATATTCAGAGGAAATACAAGCAAAAGAAGTGAAAACATCAAGAGTTGGTGAACCAAAGTAAAAGGTTAGGCAATCTGTTTTTCCTCTCTTATAGTGAAATCCCAATGTAAAGCGTTAAACAGTATTGGATTGTCTGGAGCAGAGAAATGCAAAGCAATTCAGAAAATATTCGAAGTAGCCAAAAAAGCTGCAAGAGAGCTGTGAATCAAGAGAAGATCTTGAAATATGGGAATTTAATTTTTTAAAGTGAAGTGTTTAAAAAAATAAAGAGACAAGAATTATAGTGGTGGAAACCAAACTGAGATAAAGCCATTTGTTGACTGCAATAAACAAGAGCATACAATTTCATAATTCAAACTTGTAGTATCCAGCTATGGGTTTGAACAAGGGTCTCAGAGATGGTTTGATACTGAAAGACTCCCTGATGATTTGAACAGAAGATAAGCACAGAAGAATTAGCAAAGGTATGCTATAATTTAACAAAACATTTCAGATAAATCAGCAACATTTACAGAGTTTTATTTTTTTGATATACCAACACTTTGGGGTTAATGTTATTTACAAAAACAGAAGAAAAATCGATGAAAATTCCAATGTCAAAGTTATGGTCAAAAAAAAAAAAAACAGAAGAGAGAGACAGACAGACAATCTCAAGCAAACATATCACAGTTACTGACAATTTTTTTTATAAATCATTTAAAAAATTTTTAAAAGCCAACTTCATTTTTTTCTTTCTTGATTATTACTTTCCAAGTTCAAAGTTGAAATTTAAAAATTACATAATATATAGAGTAGATGTATGTCAAGAGCTGGATAGAAATCGAAACCAATCTTAGCTGGCAGCAAGATCAGTCAACTCCAAAGTATATTGTAAGGTTATCTTCCTAGAACATGAAATAGTATGCTGGTTTCACCTTCTATAGCTTGTATTACATTTTCCAGTATTTAATTCAATTCAGCAGGACAATGACAGAAGAATAACACAAGTGATTTAGAGTGTTACATTTCTACTGTATCTTGTGTCTCCTGACAATATTTTCTTTCCACCACAAAATTTGATCTTAATACTGACAACCTCAAACTTACACCTTACCAACATTACATCATAAGAAAATTAAAACATAGAAAGCAAAAAAGGATATATATAGTACTAGTTGGACAAACCTACACCAAAGACTATGATTATGAATAAATAGCATACTGAGCACAAGTTACTAAGTTGGAAAACATTATTTTCTTAGGTAAGATGAGTTTCAAAATCAATAATGTTTGGGTAATTTCAACAGAATAGTTTTAGAAATCTTAGATGAAATTCGACATCAATATTCATATCCCAGTAAATTAATTCTGTTCTGTAACAAAGTCAGTTTCCTCATTCTTTGATGAACACTAACTAGGAAAATGTTTTTATCTGTCCAAAGCCAAAGGATCTTATAGAGCTGCCAAACTGGGTATATATATATATATATATATATATATATATATACACACATACATACACATATACACCCACACGTGGTGCATTCAATAAGTTTCCAGACTTTATTTGTACAGGCATTTAAAATTGTCATAGACTCTTGAAAATTCAGTATCTTATTGCTATACATTTTGAGATGACTGACCAATTTTTATGATTTCAGGTTCAAATGAACAGCTACAGCAGCAATTAGAATATATCCTACTAAAGCCTGATTGTCACAGCTGGTGAATTTCAAAAATGCAATCTGGACGTGAGGATACATTGGAAGAATGATATGCAATAAAATTCTGTTTTAAACTTGGAAAAAAATGCCGCAGAAACGTATGGAATGCTTCAGACTGCTTTTCGATCATCTTGCATGAATCGAACCTCAGTTTTTGAGTGGCATAAGAGATTCAAGGAAGGCAGGAAGTCTGTGAGGGATGATGAGAGGTGTGCAAAGAGTAAGCAAGTCAATATACCAGAGTTGATTGGCCAAACGGTTAGGGTTACGATGTTGAGGTTTTAAAGGGAGTTCAGGAAGAGATTCCGTCAGAAGAGGCCAGCACTCTCCAAATCGGGTCAGTGGCATTTCTACCAGGACAATGCACCAGTCCCCACAACTCCATCCTTGTCACAGACTATTTGACCAAGATGGGCATCAAGACACTTCCTCACCCTCCCTATAGTCCAGACCTTGCTCCCTGTGACTTTTGCTTATTCCCTAAGCTCTGAGGCTGTCGTTATGAGACAATTGAGGAGATGAAAGAGGCTGTGACGAAGGTCATTGACACACTCACACAAGAGGACTTCCTTGGGGCTTTCCAGAAGTTGTTGGAACGGTACAACAAGTGCATTACAGCCGGAGGATATTACTTCGAAGAGGACTAGAGTTTCATGAGTGTACTATCAATAAAAGTGCCCATACGAAAAAATAATCTGGAAACTTATTTAATGATCCTCATATATATATGTGTGTGTGTGTGTGTGTGTGTGTGTGTGTGTGTGTGTGTGTGTGTGTGTGTGTGTGTGTGTCAGATTATAAGAAACAAAAAGAAAATGTATTCAATTTTTTGGTCTGTCTGGTATGTACTTTATGGACCAAAATGATAGACATAAAATAGAGCTAATTTTACCAAAAAATGCCTATGCAACATACATATGAAATTTTTTTATCAACTTAAGAGAGTAAGATAATGATATACTTCATAAAAGATGGTCTTTTAAATAATTTGAACGTTTTTTTTTAATACAATGGAAGATACAAACGGAGAAAATAACTATCACAAAATCAAAAATAGCTTGTCTATTTTAAATTAGTCTGTTAAGGAGTACCAGTATCATAAAACATCATTGAATAGAAAAAGGTAAATTTTAACATAACATCAGAAGTGAAAGTCCCATCTTTGTTAATAATTGTCTTCCTTTAAAGTTGAATATTTTCATGACCATCTTCCAACAAGATCTTTCAAGATATTTTCACATTCTGAACACCAGCACATTTTAGTACATATACCATTCTTGTTGCATTTACATCATAATGTTGAACCTCTCGTTTAACTTGACAACTGACTGATGTAGGACTTGAATTTGTTATGACAGGTTTGTTCATCTTTCCATATCCACCCATACGTTTTTAAGCTCTGGTTCATTAAAAAATAATGTTACCTATAAACTATTCACTTAAAAAAATTTTTTTAAATAAATAAATACTCACACACATACACAGACAGGATTTGGCATTGAACACAAAAAGGTTTATATGCCATAAAACACAACCAAACCAATCTCTCTCTCTCTCACACACACACACGTGCATGTGTAAATATGATTTCATGTTAAATAACCTACAACAGTTGATATACTATAAAACAGTGTGCAAATAGAAATATTAGTGTTAGCAATACTTGAAACCATTAAAATGCATACACATAAATGATCTATAACTCTTAAAATAAAGAAACTATTTACCACACACACAATCATTTTGCATTAAATAACAAACGGTTAATATGCCATTAAACCAAATAACCTAACCTATTAGTGTAAAATAGCAGTACTTGAAACCATTTAACTGTGTGAAAACAATGAATAGCAGTACTTCAAACCATTTAACTGTATGTAAATGAATGAATAATATCAAACAGAATTGTGTTAGATACTTAAGTGCTTTCAAATATTGCTGTGTGCAAACAAATGAACTCTGGCTCATTTCAAAATAATGTTACTTACAAATCCTATATGTAATATGTATAAGATTTAGGATTAAATAACCCACAAGGAGTGATATGCCATAAAACATAACAAAACCAAAAATCTTTTTTTGAGTTTCAGTCAGAATCAGATAAAAAGAAAAGCAGAAAGACTGTTACCAGTCTTCCTCAAATGACCTACTTTATTTATTCCATTAAGATAATTGAAAATCTTAAATGTAAACCCACCTTTGGTCCTTAGTATTGAGTTATTAGCAATAAACATTCTAACACTATGGATCCTTGACATGGTAGTAGAAGAATTAAATGTACATGTACATGTCACAGTAGATGTATGAGTGGGTATGGGTACATATATACATGTGTGTGTCTGGGTAGATGTATCCATGCAGTATGTGACAAGATGAGAAAGGAGGAAGAAGTTTAATCTACCCACCACCAGCCTGGCAAGTCAGTAGATCAACCATGTATTTGAATGAAGAGAGTTTATGACCTTGAATAAGTGTGGCGCTAAACAATGTGCAAAAAAAGGGAACAAAGAAATATGAAGTGACCAAGCATTTCATGTTTTCTCAAAGTACTGAGAGCCCAGCGTTAAAAAACGCTGGGCTCTCAGTACTTTCAGAAATGGCTAGAAAGAGTACTTTGAGGAAATGGCTAAAAGTGACCATAGAGATGCATTCGAAATCTGCTGAAACCCTTAGAGCAGGAGTCATCTGCTAGAATCTGGCTAGGTCGACTTCACGTCAGACTCATGTGGGTAGGAGAAACAGAGCCAAAGTAAAGTCCAAGGTAACACACACTCCTCCATTTGTGAGAGAGTCTAGTCCTTCAAACGTTTTTTTTTGTCTTTTAACACCTCCCACTAGTTCCATGCAACTAACACAGACAAACCAATGATCAGATACATAATAGAGCCGAGGCATGCTGTCACAACGTAAGGTTATATTAATTTCATAAGAGTTAGTGTCATTGAAAATGGACTCAACAATCCAAATACAAATCCTGGACAAGACTTTTACATTAATTCCTTAGGAAAGGCATAAATCTATGTATTCTCCCCTACCAACAGCTATGGGTAAATACAAGAGTTTACAGGACTTTTAACCTAACAATCACAACTGGTCTCAGATAAGGAAAATTCTGAAATGAAACAAATTGAACTCCACCCAAAAATGACCTTGTTGAATCTTGTCTGTGGTGAAGAGGTTTGGTAAATACATCATCATGTCATGCCACCAGCACGGATATCCCTGACCCTCTCTCGCCACTTCTCTCTATCGTTCACCACCTCTGGCAGGTCTTCAGGGCTACATCCCGTATCCTCACAGAGTTGCTGTATGTATGTTCGAGCTGGTCATCCTACTTTTGCTCGGCCATATGTGGGGGTCCATAGGAGTACATCACTTATGAGCTCGTCCCTGCTTCTCCAGCAGTGTCCTGCATGTCTGGTTCGTCTAACTTCAATAGTTTTCATGATGGAAGGTATGTGGCTGTATAGTTGGTGCTTTGTGGTGTGTTGCCTCCAGGACTTGTTCAATATTGCTCACAGCATTCTTGTGTAATTGCCGTCTAGCTTCTCCTCCAGCCATTTTGTTAATGTCCAAGTAGTGCATCCATATAGCAGTATCAATACTACTGTTGCTTGGAAGAAACTGCGTTTCATTTTATCGGTCAGGTCTGACTTCCATATGATCGATAGTGTATCGATAGCTGTCCATGGCTTCGTTAGCTGCGTGTCAATATCTTTTTCGGTAGATGAGACACTGCTTCCTAGGTAGGTGAACTTGTCTACCAGTTTCAGAGAGCTTCCGTCTAGTGTAGAAATGTTGCCTGTTTGATTAAAGCACATGTATTAAGTTTTGTGTGCACTGACATGGAGGTCAATGCCTGCGGTGGCTTGTTTCAAACTATGCAGTAGTGTTTTGGCTTGGTTGGGTGTATTTGCCAGAATCGCTATGTAGTCGGCGTCGAACAGAAAGATTTGAGAGCAAAAGTTTTAATAAAAGCAAAGATTCTTCAGTGCTGTGGGAGTTTCCATTTTTCTATGTATAGTATGAAACAAAATTGAAAAAGAAAATTAATTTTGAAATGTTGACTTCAAAATAAGTTCTCAAAACTAAAAAGCTTATAAGATGCACAATGGTTA
This sequence comes from Sepioteuthis lessoniana, assembly GCA_963585895.1. Taxonomy (NCBI): domain Eukaryota; kingdom Metazoa; phylum Mollusca; class Cephalopoda; order Myopsida; family Loliginidae; genus Sepioteuthis; species Sepioteuthis lessoniana. The sequence goes on from OY757927.1 coordinate 32,740,374, forward strand.
TTAAATAAAAGTTCATTTAAGTCACACACACACACACACACACACACACACACACTGACTATGTGATCCATGAACCAATCAATGATGATACTGATTCTTCTATTTAAATCTTTCACCGTTTTGAGAATCACATGTTGCTTTCAGTGTTTCTTGCAACATGTTTGAAGGCCATATGTGGCATTTAAAATAAAGAATAAAATCTTATGAAAACATGTAAGTAAACACTTCTAATTTACCTTGAACAGTGAAAAGGTTAAGGAACAAAGGATTTTTAATTAGCATTTAATAATTATTTCCATTATATCAACAATATGGATGATTAAAATATGATGTTCAGTATGAACAAAGACTACAAAATTATCATTCTGTTGCAAATTGGACTGAAAATTACTTTATTCTCTAAAATTATTTTAAGTATATTATTCTAATAAAACTCTCCTTATGAGGAGATGTTTTTATAGAGTTATGGCTACATGAATATACTAACATGCTTATTGCCTATTTGAGGCTAAGTATTTGATGATAGATAATCATCAAATACTTAGCCTCAAATAGGCAATAAGCATGTTAGTATATTTTTTTTAAGCATGTTAGTAGTTTTTTTTTTTTAATGTCTGATAAATGATAAAGTTGACTCTTCAAGACTAATAACATCAAATGCTAAATAAATCAGTTAAATTTGAATTTTTAAAAATGAATATTTGTAGTATATTTAGTATATTTTCCATTCATTAGTTGCTAATCTAAACTAAAATCCCTGAAAACTGACCGATTAAGAATAGGATCAAAACAGGTTTTCAATATTACTGATATGGTTTCCAAGCAATAATGCATTAGGACCTAAGACCAATAAAATGTATTTTGGACCAATTACCTGCACCTAATTTGAGGTTTACTACAAGTGGTATCATAGAATATCTCTTCCAATGGTTCTAGAAGTGTAACAGGCAGGAGCATTGACACAAACTGAGTCACCTATACCAGATTGTAGCAGCAACCTAATTCATAAAATTTATGTGTAACTATGAATCACAAATACATATTGCACTTTATGATAAAATCATGACCAGTTTATTAAAATATTAAAAAACAAAAAAGCTAATCTCCCATTCAACATATAACATATACTAGTAATTGATTTCCAGTATAACCAACATTTGTTTTCCTCAAATATAGCTATATACCTACTCCTCCACCACAAGCAGGATGTGACACAAGGTCAATTTTTAAGTGAGGTACAATTGATTTGAATTCAGGGTTTTCTTTCTCAGCCGGTTGCCTTACAAAGGCTAATGAACCCAGTCTGTCCAACAATTTACTTGTAGGAGAAGGGAAAACAGATAGATTCATGTCTTTCCCATGTGTATTAGCATGAAATGAAACACAGATAGCTTTGTCCAGGATTTGAACTCAGGGTGTCAATTCTATTTCCTATGGTGATAGCAGTTACAGTAAGCATGCCTCCTCAAATATATGTAGTAAAGAAGACAGCACTTTTATAACTAACATCTGCAGAGAAGGCAAAAGAAATTAATTCATATTTATACTAACTTTAAAAAAAAAACTCCATGTAAATGAAATACCAAATTTTGTGAAAATCACCAAGATTTACAACTATCAGTAGAGCAATGAAAAAAAACAAAAAAAACACAGCGATTATCAAACACTAGCATTTAGGATTCACCAAACATGAAAATCATAATCCCAAGTACTTCTAAGAGAATATACTCACAAGAGGTCTAGGAGACAGGTATTGGTTTATATTGATTAACTTAACTGCTCATACAGAATTATAAAGACAATTATACAATCATCTATTTCAATTCTTTATTGAGTTATATATATATATATATATATATATATATATATATATATATATATATATATATATATATATAAGGTAACAGAGAGATTAAATAAATCAATCATGTTAAATGTATGGAAGTAATTTTGTAGAATATAACATAAGCTATAATGTTAAGATACATTTCATAATATGCTTTTATATATGCATTAAATAGAAACCACTTGCCCAATAAAGAAGTATTTTGAACCAATTAGCTGCACTTATTCTGATACCTTTCCTTGAAGATTGTTTTTTAGCAATGATTCAAAAAGCTTAACAGGCAACAGCATTGCTACAAACTGAGTCACCTATGTTAGATTAATCCATAGATAAGAATCAGACAGCCAAATTGCTAGTTAAGCTACAAGCAAACCATCAAGGAGGTGTTTGCAGCATAATAGTTATCATTGTAGAAAATGGGCATGGTGACCAGAGTTCAAATTCCGGACAAAACGAGTTACATTTCACTTCATTGATGAGAAAGATATGAATCCATCTTTTCTCTCATCAGCCATGGGTAAATAGAAGAGTAGAGTGGACTCTTTAACATTGGTAAGGCAACCATCTAAGAGAAGACTTGATTTAAACCAGCAATAGTTCACTTAAAAAAGAATGACCTTGTGTCACATCCTGCAGTGGAAGAATTAGGTAAATACACACAAGCAAACCAGATATTTAGAAAAATAAACATCACTAAACAAAAAAGAACCAATAATTAATTAGCTTCACTAGACTAGCAGTTAAACCACTTAAATTAAAATATCAATTACTAATTGAAGAATATACTTAAGTACATTTTGTCAAACAAAAATTCATTCTATTTGCTAAGAGTCTTATTAATTTTCTCCCCAAAACATCCCTTGTGAGTGGGGGGTAAGGCTCCTGCAGATGGCAGTTTTATTTGCTTTCTAGATGATATAGACCTTCATGATCAATTTTCAGCTAAAATGTCCCTGGCACTTCCTCTACACTACTTTCCTTCTCCAATGCTCTTCCCTACTTCAGATATCTTTAAATAAGTCAACAGACTTGTCCTAAATGAACCAAAGATCTTTTAAATCTTTTCAAGAGATAGAAGAGTTGAGGACTATATCAGAGACACATAGGAAAAGATTCAAAAGATCTGAAGATCAACATTTGAATGATATTCACAAGTGGTTCAACACTTCTGAGTCAAGCCTAATATAGAAGAAAAAAATGACTAAAAACTGTATGGATTCCATCCCATGCAGTTATGACAAAGAATATGAAGGCAAAACCTATCACCCACTAAAGGTAAGACTAGAGAAACCTTGGAGACTTTAGTTCAAGTCAGACAATTAAGTCAGGTATAGCTAATGATGTATGGAGGGAAAATTAAGTCCCTTAAATCCTATTTTGAATTTATATAGAGCATAAGGATCTTCACATGAAGACATAATAAATTTATTCATTTTAAAGTGAACCTTTGATTTATAATTTTGTTTATTTTCTTTAAATTTACATTCTTTATATTTTTATTGCTTTTAAATAATTATGAATGATTCTTGAGACATTATATTAAAATGGATCATACAAGAATTTCAATATTTTGTGCTGACAATTACAAAGATATTTTACTGAAAAATCTTAAAGAATATTTTTTAAATACAAATTCAGACTTTTCATTTGCAGATTTTAAAATTTTAACTCTTCCAAGCATTGAACTTACAAAACCTACCATCTCTTGTGGAAAAACCAATTTAGCTGCATTCAAAATCTTTTACAGGTTTTCTAGACATTTTTTCTAATTCATAATCTCTGACATAATAACCATTGTGACCAAAATACTAAACTGCCATTCATTGGTTGATTTTAACATCAACAACTTTGTAATGAAAAATTTGTTTTGAATTTCCTATCTGGGTTGACCTAAAGTAAATGTCGGTTTCTTTTTCTTTATTGAATACAGTAAAAAAAAAAAAAAAAAAAAATGGAACTGCCAATTTCAATGCCATTTGCCACAAGTTCCTCATTCCACTTTTAAATAACCAATATTTTACCTCTTTTTTAAAATATGACATTTTCGTGGCATCTAGAGCACAAGGCATTAAGTGGTTGTATAGTTATTTCTCTTGTAATTTTATAGTAAATTCAGTACTTGTCAATGAATATATCTTTTTTTGATGTCAAACCCGAGTAAAATATTTTTATGTCATACCACTTTATGTACTTAAATCATCAGAAGAGAAGCCCAGCAATAATGAAGATATTTAAAACTTAGAATACATAATTCTATATAACTCCATATCAAACCAATTCCAAGAATAAATAATCCTTTTCAATACAAGTCAAAGATACAAATATACACACCAAACTCTTTTTATACAAAATGTATTTGGAAGTAATGGAAATGAATTCGACATTATAGAGAAAATTGAAAAACAAAGTATTCCAAAAGTGATGAATTTATTCTGAAGGAAAGTTGATGTTAAAACCTTTCGGCTTTAATAAACCTTCATCAAGACTTTAAGATGGTGAAACAAGTGTTGATAGAACAACAATGGATGTTTTGATTAAATACAACAGGGAAAGAGTATATATATATATATATATATATATATATATATATATATATATATCTTTAAGAAAAAACCAAAGACCGGTTAATTCATGATTATAAATTTATTTCAATCCCATATTTTCAGTTTCTGGTGTGAACCAAAAACATGAAGAAAAAAATTAATACAGGACTTCTTCAGACCCAATGGATAATTAATTAAATTTAAATTTAAAACCAGAATAAACACGCGAGGTGTAGGGGGGACGAGATTTAGGAGTTACCTATATATATATATATATATATATATATATATATATATATATATATATACACACACACACAAAGAAAGATCATATAACCATTCAGTCAGTTTGCCCAATCAGCTGAGGTTGTAGAATACAGTGACTGCTTCTCTGCAGAGAGGTAAGATCTCCTCAAAGAGTGTCCTGAATATGACACTAAACAATTTGATGCTGAGGTTCCAGGAATGCAGAGTATCCCTTCATTGCCATCGCTTCCAGGTCCACTCTAGCCCAGAGTGGTAGTACCTGATAGGGTCCTATCTATGGGTCAAACAGAACTAAACTGTGTACTAATGCTAAACTGTTTTGATATTTAACTGTGTAAATGGCTTGAAATCGAAATATTTTTGACAAACTTAGTACTTATGATAAACTGAATTGTTTGAATAGAACTGTTTATTTGTATAAAAATGGATTTGGCATTAAATAACCAACAAAGGTTGATATGCCATAAACCCCAAACAAACTAATTGACATTTAACTGTTTGTAGAAAAAAAATAAACTAAAGTGAATTGTTTGAAGTTTAATTCAGCTTTAAATGACCTGAAAAGGGTGATACACTGTAAAACAAAACAACCAACCAACCAGCATTCTTTTTTGAAAAACTATCACATGATTGGTACAAGCAATGATGTTTAAAAAGTATGGAACTTCTAGGAGATACAATGGATTAAACAGAAAAAAAAGAGGAAAGGAAAAAGAAAGAAAAGAAATAAAGAGAAAAGAAAAGGAAGAAAGGGAAGGAAAAGAAAAGAAAACAGACATACCATATGTAAATAAATTAATAGGGATAAATCATTAATATCAACCGATTATTACATCTATTAGTAAAATAGTAAGTTATATATAATGGCGAAAGAAAACATAACATATCAAACTTTAATTATCTTTCCATACATATTTCTACTTCTTTCATAGGCTTTCAGTGTAGGCTCCTGTTATATTCTGAGTTGTGGGCAAGAAATGCGTATGGTTGCAAAACAAAGAACGTATAGATACTCACAATAACACAGTAATGATGTTATAGAAAATTTTTTATAGATTAAGTACAGAGAGTAGAATGGAGAAATATGTTCACAGTTGAAGAATGAATTCAGTGGTAGTAGTTACAAAGTTCATGTACCGTACTTGTCTCGTGGTGAAGGGATGGTTTTCTCGGAATTAGGACGGCGTTGGTAGCTGCGGCGATCGTTTGATGTATCGGATGACAGGCGCCGCACGGTGCGTAGAATCCTTAACACGGGTCGTGTGAAGGAACAAGTCTGACTGATGATTATTTGGTCCGTCTATTTATATATTTTTTGTAGGCTCACAAACGGCAATTTTTGTGCCCCGCGGGAAGTGTTCCGATTGGATATTTATTAATGTATTTTTTTTTTTGTTAATTTATCGCAAATGGAAGTTCTGCGCGGAGCCCATGCGTGAGCGACTAACTTTTCATTTTCAGTTGAGAACTCGAAGTGTTAACTTCCGGTTTTTTTTTTCTTTCTTCTTTTCTTTCTTTTTGTTTTTTCAAATCAAGGCAAGATCTCGTCTTGTAACAGCTCCCCTAGATCTTACCATGATTTGAGGTTGCTATGTTGTTAGTGCTTGCTTGCGTGCGTGTTTTTGTTTTGTTTGATGGTGTGTGTATTATTTATTTTGTTTTTTGGCACATAACGAAGTCTTTAAAGCGTGCTGGGAGTTGCCCTCGTGTTGTTCGTTTCATTGGGTTTTGGGTATTGTCTCCGGAACTGCAGTCATTTGCGACAAGATGCTCCCCTGACGAAAGTGTAGGGAGTTGTGACAACGGGTGATGGGTAGGTTGCCGGGGTGGACAAGGAGGTAGGAGTGGTCGTGTCGACGGGTGATTGGGAATTTGGTGAGGTGGGGATAGAGCTGGAGGTGGGGGTGGTCGATGCATGTGTTGCAGGTCATTTGGTCGTGGTACGAGTCGATGGACGTGTCCACGGTGAACCCAATGCGTTTCACAGTTTTCGTTTTTCACTTGAACCACCAAACCGTTCGTTTTGGTGACCTCAAAGTCACCTATCCAAGGCAGCTGAGACAAGTGGGCTGTTGCGGATTGCGGTCGGTGGAGTAGCACCTTGTCACCGACTTGTATCGGGTCTTTGAAGATGCTGCGGTTCAGTTTGGCTTCCATTTTGTGGTCAGCCTCATTGTTCGCCAAGGCGACTCTTTGATGCACCTGTCGGAGCAAAGCGTTTATCTGCATACCGTAAGCACCTGGGTTGTTGTTAACGATGTCTTGGCAGGGGATCTTCGGTAGACCAATGTTTGGTTGGCGGCCGGTGATAATGTAATGCGGGGATGCACCAGTGGCGGTGTTGGCTGTGGCATTCATTGAGGAAACTGCCGATTCAAGAACGTCCATCCATTCACAGTTTCTGTCTTTGCAGATCATGTAAAGGGTGTTTTTTAAGGTCCGGTGTTGCCTCTCAATGTTCCCCGAGCTTTGTGGTCGCCACGGGCAGTGAAGTTCCCGGGTGATCGAGGTTAGGTCACAAAATTCCTTGTAGACCTCGCCAGTGAAGTGGGTTCCTCGGTCGGAGGAGACAATGCGGGGAATCTCGCGGTGACGAAGAAAGAACTGGTAGAGTCCGCGGGCTGCGTCGATTGCGCGGTCTCTGGCACATGGTATGGCCATGAGGTGGCGGCTGAAGCTGTCTAGAATAGTAAGGATGTACCGCTTGCCCTTTGAGAGGGGCATCGAGACAAAATCTATGTAGACAACCTCGAATGGTTTTCCGCCTCTCTTGCAATGGCCCGTGGACCAGTTTCGGCGCATGCCGTAATTTCCCTTGTGTTTAGCGCAGGTTTGGCATGACTGAACATACGCCCTGATATCGCGATTTTTGAACTCCCACCAGTAGCTGGATAGGTGTTCCTGCATGCGGGAGATCCCTGAGTGGTTGACACAGTCATGGGCTTGGTGGAGATATTTTGTCCGGAGCTTGTAGGGTACTACCAGTTTTGGTGTGTTTGTAGTATCCCTGATCATCAATACAGATGTACCAGGTTCCAAGTAGAATTGGTGCATGTGCTTGTTATATAGCCCGGTACGATGATCTTTGGGGTCGAGTAGGGTAGCGTCCGGTCTTGGGGTTGCCAACTGAAGAGCTCTGATGATTTTTGAAAGTGTGTCATCAGAGGCTTGTTCCGCTGCAATACCCATGTGGTCAGCTATCTCTTCAACCGGGATGGTCGAAGTGGCATGAAATGCGAGGAATGCGTCGATGGCCTGCAGATGATGCTGAATGTTCCGTGTTGTGTGAGTCCCAGGGAGCAGCTGGGAGCTCTTGATCTCGTCCATGCACCAGGATGGAACGTAGATGTTTAGACTGGAGCCTTGGAGTTTGAAGCGCTTCCCTGCAGGTGTGGGGTCTGCCGTAAGCTTGTCCTTGCTGTGGCCATATCTCCGACTGAGCATGTCTGCCCAGACATTCGATTCACCTTCTACATATTCCAGGACGAATTTGTAGCACAATATTTCCTCCTGCCATCGTCGTATCTTCGCATTGTTGAATTCACGTTGATCCAAGTATGTGAGAGATCGATGATCTGTGAGGACGACGAAGGGACGACTACGCAAGAAGTAATCGAATTTGGTGATGGCCCATTTTATCGCATATGCCTCGCGTTCAGTTGTTGACCAGTTGCGCTCCGTCGCGTTAAATGTGTGTGAGGCCACTGCTATTATTTTCTTTTGACCGTGTTTATTCTCTTGCATGAGAATGGCCCCACATGCGATATCGCTGGCGTCGGTGGTGAGGGTAAAGAGTCCAGTGAAATCGGGGAATGAAATGATTGGTGGGGAAGCGAGGCGCTTCTTAATTTTATTGAAAGCCTTGTTGGCCCCTTCGGTCCAGACGAATGTCCATCCGGGCTTGTTTAGTTCGTTTATGGGGGCCATTAGATTGGAGAACATGTCGGTTCTGATGCTCTCGTTAAGGCGTGTCTCGATGAATTGCCGAATCCATACGAGACGTCCGATGAGACTTTGTAGTTCTTTTCTCGTTGTCGGGGGTTTCATGTCGATAATGGCGCGGACATATTCGGGGGTCGGCCTTGAACCCGTCGCTATTCACGATGCGACCGAGAAATTTAGCTTCGGACGCAAGAAAAATGCATTTTTCTGGGTTTAGTTTTAATCCAAACTTGCGTAGAGCAATAAATAATTGCTCCAGCGCTGTCACATATTCCTCGAAGGTTTTGGCGTGGACAAGATTATCGTCGACATATGACGATATGTTCGCGCGTGAGGCCACTGTGTCGAGAGCCTCAGCTATGCATCGAGAGAAGATTTGTCCAGCGGATGTTAGACCGAAGGCCAGACGGGTGTATTGGAAACAGCGTCCTTTCCAAGTAAAGGCCGTTTTATGGCGGTCACGTTCATCAATAACGATTTGCCAATAGCCATTGCGGAGGTTGAGTGTTGAGAAGTACTTGTTACCTTCGCCAATCTTGTTGAATGTCGAGTCAATGGTAGGTATTGGGTATGGGTCGAGATCGACTAAAACCTTGTTGAGGGTTCTTTTGAAATTTGCGACCACTCGAATCTTTCCGTTTTTCTTGCGGACGGCAAAAACGGGACTGTTAAATCCTTTAGGGTCGTTGCAAGGTTCGATAACACCCTCACTTGCCATGCGGGCAATTTCCACGTCAACGTCACCCTCCAGTGCTTGGGCTATAGGGTGCTGTTTTTGGCTCCTGGACTGGCCGTTGGTTGGTATGCGTATGGGCTTGATGAAAGTGCCCCTTCTATTGTCGTCGGTGCCGAGAATGTCCGCATATCTGATGAGTAAATCGGCGGTAGCTTCTAATTCACTATGGCTATGATGGTCTGGAAGCGATAGGCCTACGGTTTGCTTAAGCTAATGGAGTTTTTGGTTGAGAGTCAACCCGTTAGGCGATGATCTAGCTGTGGCTCGTGGTTCCTCTTTGGAAATGGTTAGGGCGCCGTGTGAAAGGTTGTGGGTCGGTTTTATCCTTGGATGGAAGGTTGTAGAGAGCGGAACAGTATGTTTTAGCTTGCCAGATGGGAGTGTGCGCGCAAGTTCTACTGTGGCTTTCTGGTTATCGATAGTATAGGATAACAGTGAGTTGTGGCCGAGTATGTTCTGACCGATCAAGATGGGAATGTCTGATGTCGTGATCAGTGTGTCGACGTTGCAGAAAGCGGGGGAAGTATCGTCACCCAAGGTAATATCGCAGGTGAGCTTGCCCAGAATAGAGATGTTCCCTCCAATTCCTTTGACTCGGATGTTGGATTTGGACATGTGTCTTCTTGCATCTTCGGGTAAGCGAGAAATGGGAATGATGCAAGTCGTGCATCCGGAATCCAACATGCCTACACCGGAGAATGTGATGCCGTTGTTGCGGAGGTTGATCTGAACAAGGGGCGATCAGAGATCAGGTTGGATTTGAACGTTAAATGTGTGATGATGCTGAGTGGATACATGGACCTGGGAACGAGTCATCACATCTCGTTCGGTCCCCACCGAAAATCCAGTTCGTCGAAGCGCGTCGCGTGTTCATGGTTGTGCTGATCGCTATCTATTCCAGGTAAACCGGTGTCAGTGGTCGCTATGTGTGCTTGAGCATGAGGGGGGTGAAAATATGGGCACCTGTTGCCCTTAAAGCATGCGCGGCCTCGTAAAAAGTTTTTGCACATTGCTTGTTGGCCGGGTTGGCCAGCGCTTCTTTGTGCCCGGTTGTGCTTCATGTTGTAGGTGGGGGCGGTTCGACTTTTCCAGTCAACAATGGATGGGTTCCGCCTGTGGGTTTGCCGCAGTTGCTTGTTCAGATCCAGCAACTGTAGCTGTACGTCGGCTAGTATCTTGTCACTTTCAAGGCTACGAGGTTTGTCAGAGTGTGTAGGTTGGCTAGCCATCAGCATAGTGGTTTCAGCGGCGGTGGTGATGTCCGTTTTGATACCACGATCAAGATAGCGTTGCGCATCGCTGGCTATACCACCCGCTGAGTAGTGTCTGTCCATAGTTTTGACGAGGTGTGAATAGATGTTAGGTGTCCATGCCTTGATCTTTTCACTCATGAGCATGGCCCCCATTAGGGAAAACGCAGTTTCGGCCGTCATCTCAGCATTTTGTCTGTCCGACTTGAATTTTGCCGTGATGTGGACTGTGGCCTCTCGGATTGTGTTTTCAAGTCGGCCTGCAAAATCAGTGAGTTTCTCTCCCTCGTGTCGCTGAAGGTCCCATGCTCGGCTTAGGTACCGAAAGTTTGTCATTTGGCTCCCGTGGGTGGATATAAGGTAAGCCTTTAGTTCCTCGAACGTGGACGTAGGCTGTCTTGAGTCCTCCATCTGCTGGAAGATGCCTTCGTTCAGTAGTTGCTTTGCCAGCTTGACAAACTCCTTCTCCATTGCAGGATATTCCCTTAATTCTGGCTTAACATGTATGGTGTAAGCCTTATTAAGGTCGGTAATGAAGCGGTTTACATCGCTGCCCGGTTCGAAGGTCCGGATGGATTTTGTGGGTCCCGAAGTGACTGCTGTCACAATAGAAGCTCATACTTTGTGGTGTGTTGTTGCAATGTGTGCGATCGATCGTGTGCGGTAGTTTGCAGAGCAGTTAAAAGTTCGTGGAGGTCTGTTTTCAGTTCACTAATGATTAATTGTGCTTGCAGGTTATCTGCCGGCTCCATGTCAATTTTCGTTTGGAGAATCGCTGCTTTTTGCTGTTTTATAAGTTCCAAGATTTCTGATCGAGAAAGGCCGGAGTATTCCATACTTGTTTTGCTGCACGCTTGACACCAGTGTTATATTCTGAGTTGTGGGCGAGAAATGCGTATGGTTGCAAAACAAAGAACATATAGATACTCACAATAACACAGTAATGATGTTATAGAAAATTTTTTATAGATTAAGTACAGAGAGTAGAATGGAGAAATATGTTCACAGTTGAAGAATGAATTCAGTGGTAGTAGTTACAAAGTTCATGTACCGTACTTGTCTCGTGGTGAAGGGATGGTTTTCTCGGAATTAGGACGGCGTTGGTAGCTGCGGCGATCGTTTGATGTATCGGATGACAGGCGCCGCACGGTGCGTAGAATCCTTAACACGGGTCGTGTGAAGGAACAAGTCTGACTGATGATTATTTGGTCCGTCTATTTATATATTTTTTGTAGGCTCACAAATGGCAATTTTTGTGCCCCGCGGGAAGTGTTCTGATTGGATATTTATTAATGTATTTTTTTTTTGTTAATTTATCGCAAACGGAAGTTCTGCGCGGAGCCCATGCGTGAGTGACTAACTTTTCATTTTGAATTGAGAACTCGAAGTGTTAACTTCCGTTTTTTTTTTTTTTCTTTTTTTTTGTTTTTTCAAATCAAGGCAAGATCTCGTCTTGTAACACTCCCAAGTTCAACAAGAAACACCTGAAGAAGGCCGGAGGACACATTGTTATATTCATAACATTTTAGCTAATCTAAGAATAAAGATGAAGATAATATTCTGAAAACTCTGAATGATAAAAATCATCAAGCTTTGTCTCAGAAATTCAAACAACAAATCTTTCATATTCAATATATATCTGTATGAACAGGATCTGACACTGAATAATCTATAAGGATTGTTATGCCATAAAACCCAACTAACCTACCATTAATATTGATTTGTTGTAATAAGTAATCATTGATATTATTAAGCTTTGTTTACAGGTTGTTTACAGTGTCTGTCAGTAAGTGGTCACCCACTTAAGTACTAAGCAGGTTCCTCACTGCTTAACTTCTGTAACAGGTACTATCACTCCAGATCAGAGTGGCCCTGGGAGTAATGGCGATGAAGAAGTACTCCATATTCCCCAAAGCTCCTGAACTGTAACATCACAATCAAATGGTTTAGAGTCATATCCAGGACACTCGTTGTTGGGAGGGGGATCTTACTCCTCTAAAGAGATGCAGTCACCATATTCTACTAAGCTTAATATCAATAGTGGATTTTAAGATTTTCTAGAATAGTCATGACAGCTTAGAATTTTAAAATTATATATCACTTTGTTTCTTTAATGTACTCATTTTGATACCAAAAAGTCAATAATACAACTTTAATATTCGAAAAAATTTAATATACTTTTTTTTAAAGTTAACATTATCAAGATTGTACAAAGTGCAAGTCAATATAAAATCTTATTCAGCAATATTCAAGTAAAATGTTTGATAAAGGAAAGTATATTCTAAAACTTTATTTCTTTCAAAAAACTTCAATTCTGGAATAGAGTCATTAATACACCACAAATAAAATATTGCTTAATCATCCTGTCTGTATTTTCAATTATGCAATATTGACATTATCAATACATAATGTTTTAATAAAACAAAATTCTTAAAATATGCTTAATTTTTTTGTTTACAACCCCCCCCAAAAAAACACTATTTTTGCATCAAAGACTCATCATTGTGCTAGATTAAATATTTATTAAACAATTCAACACTTTCTAATATGCAAATATGAATTCTTTCAATAAAAGCTTTTTAGTTTAATACAATAAGATTAATATTGTACAATAAATGTGTATGAAATGATCCCTTATTTGGTTATTTCTTACACCATCTATCTAGTTAGGTTTCACGCCTATATATATATATATATATAACGCAAATACATATAAAATTCTTTGTTCACTAAGGAAGGGTACAACAGATGTACTTTAAAGGAAGACAACCGACTGCTCAACCAACAGAGCAGCAGCAGCAGTTGGAAAATAAGGTTTCATATACTTTAGTTTGGCTCAGGGTTGAAGTGACCCAGAATGTGGTGGGGAGGGAAATAACATGGATGAATAATAGTTTTTCTTTCTTTTCCATAAACAGATATTAGATGTTCAACACATTGACTAAGAGTTGGAGGGAGACTATCAGATTTTTGGTCCTATCTAAAAGCAATCAGAAATAAAAGGCTATTACTTTTTTTTATTATATACTTGCTTAAAGGCCACCTTCACTGCCAATTAGGCTTGATATTGATACACATCTTATTTATAGAGTTCAGAGTGTCTTTGATTGTAAATAGATAATCATAGGAAAGTACTCTATAATATATAATAGTTATCTCTCTGGAGAAATTATAATGAACAGGGTGATCATGAACATAGACGCAATGCTATTATCAAGTTGTAATTTTGGTATTCTTTAAGTTAGAGCATTTTAACATTATTAAAGAAAAAAGAAAAAAACACCATTATGTGCTACTTTTGTAGCATGATGCATTCAAAAATATGATCGTTCTAATAAGTCAGAACTGAAGAAGGTCACTTTTATGTAAATTAAATTTCTCATTATGTATGCAACTATAACATGACAAAAACAGATCATAGCAAGATTTTTTTTTTATCCACTTAAAATGTTCTTGGAAAACAAAACAATTTCTAAAGCTTGCATTCATGCTGAACATGATTTTTAATTATCAAAATTCTCAATATAACAGAGATAACTATAAATAATCAGAATCTTTCACTCTTTCCTAAAAAGAAATATCTACATCATCATCATCAACTGCTGTTGTAATGGAGAAACAAGAGGTTCATAGGTCACTTTAATACTAATTAAAGTCTTGTAAATTAGTTTTATTTTGTCCAGTCAATTTTCAAAATAAAGAGGAATTGTGCAGAAGAAAAAGTAATTCTGGAATTTACACATTTTTTAGTTTGCAATGAAGCATATAAGTAAGTAAAGTTGGTGACCGTAGTCGAGGGCGACCAGAAGGCTCCCTTTTCAATAGCTACTACACTGAACCATTGATGAACACTCTACCCACTAGGCCAATGAGCCGGTTAAGTAGTTCTAGAAAATTAACGATTTTTTTACAAATTCCTGAACACACAAAAAAAACTACATCTCTCTACTTATACAAGTGGTAATTCATTATGATAACTAAATATAGTAATCAACTCATTGTTTATTTAAGTCAAAAGTTTTGAAATATTTTAACACAAGGCAAAATTCAGCAGCTCTGAATGCTTTTGCCAAGGTTATGAAAGTGATAAATACCACCGGACTGTATGATGCCGTACTCACCCTATATTCTCCAAGTGTTACTCGCTGGGTTTGGCTATATGGCTGTGACATGGCCTTAGAATCCATGATTTTAAGGCAGACCTGAACTTGTTTGATCACCAAGATTCTTGCAAAATGAGCAACATTTCTTGAACCCTGTAGTTGATCAACTGTGCCTTCACTTTTCACACAACAAATGTTTTTAGTTGCTTCTCCGACATCGTAGTCTAGTTCAAACTTGTAAAGCATAAGTCCCTACATTGTACAATCATCTTTGTGACTTTCAAATCATACGAGATTAAGCAATGCGCAATATGTTAGCACACTAATTACCATGATACTATCAAGCACAGTAGGTACCTTTCATGGTTTGAACTGTTTCAGTTATGTTATACATGCCACAAACTAGCACATAACCAAAATATTGCTAATGTTTGACTCAGTCTTGTACCAATAGTATGAGATTAAAAAAAACAGTTATCAGCTTAATTTCCAATAATTAGATTAATTTTTTTTGGATCAAATTTTCCAATAAATTACAAGAGTTTAAAAAAAGTGACCCTGTAATTTTGTGGCCATTCATTATATGAAAAGAAAAAGTAATTTTTAAACCAGATTTGATAAAAATCAAAAAAAAATTAATTTATGCACAAGCAAAATTGTTACTGTGCATTTTAAAGTTCTTTAAAAAAAATCATTGCATCCAGGAAGTATTCTCGCTCCAGTGTAGCAGGAGTAAGTCAACCCTATTTTGCAAGTGTTATTGGGGAATGACAAGAGTTTTGGCAAACAAGCCAAAGCCTGGGCTATTTACCAAAACTCTTCTTCCCCAATGACACCTGAATTCAAAAAATAAGGCTTAAAAAAGTTCATCTGTGGGTTACTGTTACCGGGTTTTTAACCGAGACTATCTACCATATAAATTTATGTAAACTGATTTTTCAGTATTCTCTATGGTTATTATAATCCATACATATCTATTTATCATTATGATTTGAGAGGATCTAAGAGGATTAACTCAATTTTATTATTTAAAGCGCTCGAATGAAATTGATTTTGCTATTGAATAAGGCACATTTCAGATATCAATTTCACTTCAAGTCTTTTCGGCAGCATCCATTATTATCTTGAAAGTGATATCAGGATGGAATAAGATGACTAACAATTCAAACGTGATATGGAAGTAAAAAAAATAGAGAGAAACTAGATTTGATAGGTTTTATATATATATATATATATATATATTTTACAAATAACTGCTACCATATGCATCTCATGTATGAATAACATTTTCTGTATTTGTAACAATAAGAGATCATGAGTTACATTTTTTTTAATGAACATTTTCTGTTGGAATAGATTCCCCCTCCACCCATTCAAAAATTTAAATACAAATTATGACTGAATTTCTTGTACTAAAGAATCTTGTTCAGATTCAATTACATTCCATGTTTATTGAAAAAAAAAAAACAACAAAAAAAGAAAAAACAACAAACAAAAACACATATACAAGACTGATCGTGGAACACTCACATTTGATTTTCTTTTAAGTTTTTCTCTTTATCTTTAATTATAAGTGCCTATCAAAAACTAATTAAAAGTTCATCATTAACATGGTGACTATTTTAGCCTATGCCACAACTTCTTACGTTGACAACACACTTTTTTAAATGTTTTGTGATATAAGCCAAGCCAAATATAATTCATAATGTAAATAAAAAGAAATGATTCACATCAATACATTGAAGTGTATCAACACACATCTCTAGATTGTGCAGGTATTAGTAATATTGCTTGTAAAAATCCCTTTAAAGTGAAAAAAAATTTTATACAATTTGTCTTCTTTTCTAACTCTACAAAGATAGTCATTGTGATTACTTTCATATTAAAAGATAATTTAACAGCAGCATCTCTGTGGATAGAACAAGAATATTGTGTGCAAAGGTTATTTACATAAGTAAATAAATATAAAGGACATGGCAAAAAATTAGAAAAATCAATATTACTCAATACCAATCCTCTTATTGACCACCATATTACTTCTGCCTCACCCTGTATCTTAAGATATTTGAAGAACTTTATTATTGAATATTCATAAAAACAGTCTTAAATATTTTGTGACAAAGTAAAAAAAAAAAGATCACCTATTTAGCTATGAATACAGTACATATGAGAAAAACAACTAAAAAAACTGTTATATCAGCAGGAGGTTGATGAAAAAAAAAATTAGTAAAATTTGTTCACTGTTAGAGTTTGGCAAATAGAAATATAGATAAAATAAAGTGAACTCAAGTCTACAAGACCTTCTACAATCAATAACACATTTGTCATCTGATTATTAATGTCAAAGAAAAATTTTCCCTTTTAATAGTATCCATCTGTTTTTTTTATCTTAGAGAAATTCTGAGAAACAAGACATTATAACCAATATTTATAATACAAATATATATTTCACTATTAAATTATAGTCCTCTTCATTCCTGTTGAGTAAAACCAAGAATTTATTATATTCATGATTAGATATGAAATAGTTCCAAAAAGCCCACTTCTCTCTCGTAAAGTAAATTGTGTGCTATTCTCTCATGGCTTTGAATAACACCAGATTCTGGAGATTTAATAAAGACCAAGATGAATGAATCTTGTGGGATTTGCTATAAATAGACAGATTCTTTGACTAGTTGATTCGCTAAGGAACAACAGTAATTATGCACAATATACCTTTTTAATTATCATTCTATTACAATTGCTGTTATGACTTATCTATTGTATAAATTACATAATAAAGCCCCTTTGTTGTTATCAAGTTCCACTAACAAAAGTATATTGATTTTATATCTGCAAGTTAGTCTGCAGTTATTTAGTCAGCTTTGGTCCATCATGGCCTGTTCTGCCAGCTTGTAAGTCTTGAGCAACCAAGTTGGTAAATGTTAAGCTACCACCACTTCAGCAATAATGGGATATGGGTAGTTGAAGGAGGGGGCAATGTTTTAACATTTCTGCAGCCAGTCTGTCTTCCTGTCAGATCCTATTGACCTATACCATGTTAAACAAGAGACACTTACATGCATTGATCTATTTCAGTGGTTATAAACTTGAAGTATAGTTCAGCAGTGGCAGAATATAATAACGGCTACCAAGTATTATATTCTTATTCCTAATACTAGTTTGCTCAGATTCTAAAAAGGCAAACTGCTTCAAACCAAAGTAATTATCACTTCCTGGGTGATCAAGTCTATTTATTTTTAGAAAACAAAGAAAAAAAATGGTTTTAATTAAGACCTCTACTTGTTTAAAAAAAAAAAAAAAAGACTTAAGTTGATAAGATATACCACTTAGTACATTTAAAAATGCCTAAACTGATTACTGTGAGGACTGGTGATTAAAATAATTGCTAGATTTAAATTTGAGTATCTTGGCATAAATAATGTCATTAATTGAAGTTATAATACTTGACATAAAAATTAGATTGAGAGTGGAAAAAGATCCAAGAAAATGGATGTGATGTCAGTCTCATAGATCAATGAAATGTCAAGTGATATTTACTATTTTCTTTTTTATATCAAAATTTCACTGGGTGAATGAAACTCACAAAAAGGAAAAAGTGTTCATAGTAACCTCTGCCAAGAAACAGAAGATCAAGGAAGTGAGTACTTGAAATTGTTATCAACCTTGTCAACTGAGCTTAGAAAATGCTGACTACATCATCTACAGAGGGGTAAGATCTCCTCCCAAATGGGCTCTCCTAAATATGATACTTAACTAACAAGGCTCCATTTCTGGAGCTTTGGGGAGTGTTAAGTACTCTTCCATTTTCATTACTCCCATGTCCACCCTGGACAAGGTGGTAGTATCTGCTAGAATTTTATCTATGGGTCAAATAAACCTGTTTAAAAATTATTTGTATTTAACATGACTGAAAAAAAAAAAATTACACAAAAACTTAAATATGAACATACAATGAATCTAATTACCTAACCTCTAGACATAAAATAATCCTAGACAGGTTGATATATAATTAAAATCAATCAATCAAAATGATGCAATATTAGCCATCAAAAATAATAAAAGCTCCAGTTTGGAAATATTTTTAGAGAGATAATAATGATAATTTAATGATCAAAAATAAAATTATTTATCAAGGCCTATATCATATACAATTGAAAAAACAAATGGAAGAAGAAGAAATCTATGGACAGTTGTTTCAGTGGAAAACAACTATGTCCTTATCTTTAGTTTTTATAAAGACAAGGTGAAGACTATAGTAAACAGTGAAAATTATTTACATGAACTCTTAATGGAAATTAATATTTCTAACTTAATCCACAATACACACATATGAGTCAGAATGATGAATCCCAATTTTGTTACAGGAGTCCAAGTATTATTCTCAAATATGGAGTTTATCTTCCTACACTTCTGGTTTGACTATTCTTTCATTAACAATGTCTTCAAATGCTCCTATCAATAAATCCTAAGGTTTAAAAAAAATTTTAATGTTCAGTTTTGACATTTCTTACTGATATCCAATAAAATATTGAATATATATCATTCTTTAAATCACAGTGAGAATTTTAAAATAATTACAAACTTGTACCTGTTTATCAGAATTTAATATCTTCAATACTGAAATAATTTACTCAGTGTAACATATTCTGAATAAAAAGACAAGTTTTTGGTGAGAGGCCCTACAAACTCTTTCACATGCACACACAAAAAAATTATAATTAATACTTTATTATCAAGATCTAGTAAATTGCTATTTCAGTGTTAATTTAAATCATTTTCATAATAATGACAAAGTATTTGATATTACTCTTTATATTTTTATCAAGAATAATGAAAGACTAAACAGAGTAAGTAGTGATAAATAACAACTAAAAAAATAACCATAAATACATGGAAAATTGGATGAACAGTAGCTCAGTAATTTCAAAACAAATGCAAAAGGATGGATCAATTATTAACATTAAGTTATGATCAAAATTTTCAATGTATAATATTATTCAAATTATTCAATTAAGAAGCATTGAGTTAAATGCATTCACAAAAATGAAAGTATGTTGCAAAATGAATATTTCTTGGGTAAAATAAATGCTTTTTATCCTTAGACTTCAAGCTAATATTTAGAAAAATGTCTTTAAAAGTATTAAAAAAAATTTTCTAAATCAAAGGAGTTGGCTTAGACACAAATAGTTATGACTCAACAATATACAGTGCACAAATATTTAATGAATTTTAAGTCTAAAGTAAAAACAAAAACATCAAGCCTTAGACATCTGCAGTTTTTCTTTCAACTGCTTACACTTGCGGCAGAATATAACTTCTCATAAAACTTCTCAATTGAGATAAATCTTAAAAGAAAAATAGAGACAACTACAAAAGGGTTAGAGGCATTAACATTTTCCTCTTAAAAACAGTAACTGGAAAGAAGCTTATCAAATCCAATATTTATTAATAAAATTGGATCTCTCTACTTCACTTGTTGCTTTTCCACTCAACCAAACTAACAAATGAAGAAATGAAAGATAATTATCACTTGTTATATACAAACTTTTTGCAAATTAAATAATTTCAAAACTGGATAGATAAATGGATGTTTTGCATAAACTTTTATATCATCAGGGGGCTATAGCAAGTAATTCCCCTTTTGGCATCTCAAAGCAACAAAGAGTAAAGGTTACTTGGCAGTTCCTATGCTTTCTCCAAGTAACATACAACAGGTTCTATGGGGTTACATAGTACCAGCAGCAAAGAATGATCCCTGGCTGCATCTAAGATTGATTTGCCTTTTACAAATCTTAATGGCTCTGTTATTTACATAAATAGGAAAAAGTGACTGCATGCATTTTCCAAAGTGTAAACAAATGAATACAAACTGTTTTAACAGGAGCTTGAACATAGTTCATTGATTCTATCTTCCACACTATTCCAGCTACAAATATCTCTTCATACAAAACTGTATAGATTTATACAAAATACTTATGGTGTATTAAAAGCAGAAACTGATTAAACATTATTTGAAAATGCAAGAAATATAGCAAAACAATTATAGTTTGAGAGATTGCTGATGTCCAATGACATGAAACATTATACAAGGGCAAGTTTCAGTTGTCTTTTGCTTTCAAATAATCTTTAGGAAATTTTAATTTTTCAAATTTTGAAACACTTAATCAATTTCTTTCATGCTTCTGAACATCAATTAAAAAGAAAAAATGTATATTTTACAATTGTTTCTTACACAATAAAAATATTACAGTACACACAAAATCAACTGACTGCATTAAGTTATCCCTAAAGTCTAAACACATAGGAAATATTACTAACTATAAACAACTATAATTTTTTTTTGCCCCTTCAGATTAATTATGAGTTTGTTGAAATAAAAAATTGAATGCATACTTCTTAGTGGATTTGTCGGATAGTCATATTGAAAGATAAATGTTTTTAATGCATGTAATCCCAGGACAGCATCAATTAGCTTTTCAACAATGGGAAAAGTAGATAGAAAGTTTAATGTGGAGTTAATGCATCAGGTTCACATTAATCTCACAGGAACTTTGCATCCCAATTGGTGGAAACCACAGAATATTAATCAATAAAATCTCTAATTGAATAAAATATTGAAACATTAAATTATGCATTTTGTCTATGTGATAAGACTTTAGAAACACCCTGTATTTAAGAACTAAGTTTTATACAAGATCAACTATAACATTTGCTCTACCAAAATTTACATATATTGAGGAAATATTAGAAAAATTTACTTGCAACAATTACAAAAAAATTTAAAATATAGTGTCATCTGACGTTCTTCCAAATGAACTTATTCATTTTTGCTTTATCATTGCAGATGAAGGTAGATCAATGTTGATTTTGAATCCAGATAATTGAATGGACTGCATCATTTGGTTGAAAAACCAGGGCAAAACCTAAGATAACTTCTATCTCTGGTAACATGAGAACATACAAACAACCATAAACATTCAGTCATCTTGCAGTGTTTATTTAGAGAAACTTATATCAGAATTTGTGAATTGTTCCATCTGGCTCCAACAGTCATTGAGATTAATTTGAGGTCATTGAATTCATTTTAGAGTTATTAGGTGGAATCTAACCTTACAATAATCAAGAAATATCTTTAACCGATATTTTCAAATGAAAAATATCAAAAGGATCAGAGAGAATATTCTAATTGCATTTATTGAAATAAATTCCCAACAAAATATCTCATTGATGGTAGTACCATTTTTTATGTCTATAGCAAAAAAAAAAATTAAAACTATTTTTCTTTTATTTTGGTTTAATTCTGTAATGGTTTGTCTAAATATCAAGGGGAAAAATTTCATCATCACGTGAAATGATGCCAAATACGCTATGTAACAGTTTGATGAAATCTATAATATCATTTTAGAATATGTCATTTTTTTTTCATTTAGTATTTTCTACATTACTGACTGAGAGGTAAAAAGACTACTTATTCAGAAAACTGGGCTTTAAAAAAAAATCAATTAAATTAGATGCAAATTGCCTAAAGAAATGAATCTACAAACTATTTTACTGATCTTAAATATAATACAAATTTGCTAATATCACAAAATATCTTCAAAATTTTATATATATTTTTGATTTGAAAAAAAAAAAATTTAAAAAAAGGCAAATATTATTTTGAAAAAATAAATGGATTGGAGAATTATATAGTCCTCCTACAACAAATTTCTAACCATAAACACCTTAAAGAAATAAGAGATTAGACAAACCTAATTTAATAAGGCAATCTTAATTCAGCAACTAAAAAGATTGAACTTACCAATTGGCTTTTGAAATCAATTCTCTAACCATCATACAATGGGAAAGAAATAGTAATTCTCCTTGGAAAAAAAAACAAAACAAAACAAAACAAAAAAAAAAATAAAAAAATAAAAATTCTTCACAAATATAAAGGAAAACAAAACTTATTTATAGATTAATATTTATAAAGGTGATAAAGGCAAGCATGATGTTTTGCATTGAATAAAAATGTAGCAAACCAGATTCCTCGTAGCACCAAAGATTTGACATTTCCTTAAACCCAATGCTGCCAATTACACATTTCTAACTAGAGGATAAAATATAAAGATTAAATACTTTACAAGCTGAAACAAACACTTAAACCTAGCCAGCAATCCAATGCTCTTTCAGCTATAACAAAAAGTGTAAAACAAAAAGAAAACTTTGTTATAGCTACGTATAACCTTTATGGATATTTGCAGTTATTAGTAAAGTAATTACAAAGCAAACTATAAATAGCAGCTAAAAACATAGCCAGAAAAGGACAAAAAAAGAACTGGAGCAGTCAGGATTGAATTCTAAAGTGAACATTTTGATTTTTAACCTGGCAATGTTAAGCCAAGTTTTAGTAAGGATGCAAGTATCAATTGTTAATGGTTAAAAAAAAGGATTGTGATTAGAAGTACTGAAAAGGAATGGGAGATATTAGAAAATTTGCAAATCTGAAGGGGATGGATGATAAGTGTTAGGACTTTTGAAGTTATTATTTTCATTTTGTCAATGTTATCAATTTGTATTTATATAGAAATTAATTTTTGAAATATCTAACAAAATAGTCCCCAGATTAGTGAGAAAAATGTTTTATCCAAAAAAGTAACCCCCTTTCACTTCTCTCAATATTGATAAAGGAAAAAAAAAAGTGAATTTTCATGAGCTTTTGTGATTATTTACTGAGGTAATCAAATTCTGTTTCAAGATCAGTAAAATGGGCAAAAATATAAATTGAATATAAGATAGATCTATTTCATTTAAAAAATATATTTTTATATACAACATGATGAAATGATTGAGATGCATCATGGCATTGTGGTTAATGTGCTGGACAGTGACATCAGTAAGTTCAAACTCCAGGCACACTATTACATTCACTTTCAAACTAATACAATTGGGATAATAT
This sequence comes from Sepioteuthis lessoniana, assembly GCA_963585895.1. NCBI lineage: Eukaryota > Metazoa > Mollusca > Cephalopoda > Myopsida > Loliginidae > Sepioteuthis > Sepioteuthis lessoniana. The sequence goes on from OY757927.1 coordinate 32,764,002, forward strand.
CCACCCTCATACCTGACCCCAGCTAAGTGTTAAATAGTACTATTACTACAAGGATGGACTTCGCATTAGATAACCCATGAAGGTTGACATGCTAGTAAACAAAGAAACCAAACTAAACTATGAAATGAATTTGAAGGAGAATTTTCAGAGCTTATGAAACTTAACTTCTTCATGATGGATACCTACATTCAAATACAAAATAATTTACATCTTTCTCATGATTTTTTTTTTTAACTAGTCATTGATCTTTGATACAAATATATTGCATTCAAACTAGTGTTTTATATTTTGTAAGATCTATAAAGATGATATCAATTTTAAGTAAAATTAACCATAACTAACTGATCTTTGGCATGTACAATAGTACAAAAGACAAATCTACCTCAGAAACAGTAACATTTAGCCTTACAATGAAAATACTCAACTTCTTTGTTCATAAACAATTTAAGTTTTTGGAGGGACAGCTATTCAGAAAACAAATTCTTTTCTGAATACTTTATGTAATAGCTAGTCACTATCAATGTAAACAGAAAACATCTAACAACATAAATCACTGGTTTTTGTCTTCTGTAAACAAAAATCAGAATCAATGTTTATAATATATATCTACAAGTAAATTCAGATACAGAAATACATCCTCCATTAACCACAAAATGTTTTTTGTTAAGATTTCTAAATATCTAACTGAGGAAATGTAAAAAGCAAATAGAATATTTTTATACAGGCCCAATTAGGTAGCGATATAAATAACTTTAAAATAAACAATAAAATACATAGAAAATAATGCATCATATTTATGGTCATAGAATTATCAAGAATTGTGCATATAGTAATTTAAATCTGGGCTTTGAAAAGAAAAAAAAAAAAAAAAAAAAAAAAAAAAAGAATGTCCAGTTTCATTGCAGTCTTAAACATTGCCAACTTCTATTTTAGAAACATTTTTATCAACCAAGTAATCCCAAATATTAAACTATTTTATATCGAAAACATTTGTATATATAATAGCTTTTATATGTATTAAAATACCATGCATGCCAGTTTTTCTAAATGTTTTTTTTCATAGACCTTCCTACAACCTTCTTTAATTTATTCCCAACTGGATAATATGATAATAAGAAAGAGAGTTGCAACCCGACTCCAAAGAGTTCATGGGACTATGCTAATTCAATTGATACTTAATAAAGATAGGTCAGTTATTTCTATTTATTTTTTTATTAAATAAAAACAATGAATGAAAGCTTTTATATCCTATTTAGTTAGTTACCCAAGCAAGCAGAGAAAGAGAAATGAATGAATAAAAGAGAATAGACATGTTAATAATTATCTGAATAAGGAATATAAACACAGAAATATAGACTTAATGAGTTACCTATACAATGACTAAATATCTTTAGGCATAGAAACAAACTTTACATGTTTATGTAAGCCTGATTAGAGAATCTGATTACCATAATAAGATGCTTGAAACCAAATAATTACTCAATATAGCCAAACATCCCACAAGAATATTTTTCCACATTGTTATTTATTCAATGTTCTGAAAGTGCCAGTTTTTGTTTTTTTAATTTTATCAACTTTATTGAATTCAGCTTTGAAGACCCGTTTATGCATATTGCAAACTGGTTATTCAGTTAGGCAAAGTGGTTTTTATACACTTAAATTTTAAATAAATAATTGCATAAAATTAGCTATATTTGAATAATTATGAATCAATGTTTTCTACTGTATTTAATATTTTTGTCAGCATGATTTATTCAGTACAAAAATAAGTTGATAGCAGTTATAAACAGGTAAATACTGCAATGGTAAAATATCAACGGAATATATTACCATGTAATAGATTTACTTCTGTTTTGTAACACTTGATTAAAGAAGCTAATTTTGAAGTACTCAATTCTTTTTGTTTTATTTTATGAATAATATCATTTATTTGAAAGATTAGTGGTAGGACAGGATTTTGATCTTCCTTGGGAGCTCTGATAGCAAGAAATAGTGAAGTGTATTATACAATTAAAGTTTTAGCTGTTTACTTTGTACAAAATTAGTCATGTTGAGAAAAATATCAAATACCAAAGATAACATTGATACTTTAATTAGTCTATAAAGTAAAGTAAAGTTGGCGATCGTAGTCGAGAGCAACCAGAAGGCTCCCTTTTCAATAGCTACTACACCAAGGTGTAGGGGAGGGGGATACTCCTTTCCCTGGATTGCTCCACTTTACCCTTGATTGCTGAGTGTTAAGCAAGAAGGTATCAAGTATCATTTTTAAAGTCTTTGGTATGATGCAACCTGGAATTGAACCCAGGTCTCCTGGACCATTGGCAAACACTCTACCCACTAGGCCAATGAGCCAGTCAATTAGTCTATAAATATCCAAATATAGTTGATTTTATGCAATTATCTATTCAAGTGTAAAAAAGCCACCTTGCCTAATTTTGGTTACTTGGGTATCTAAACAGAATATGAAAAATTAGCTCTCTTCATTACTTTTATTCTATTTTTAAAAATCAGAAACTGACAGAACCTATCTTTATAAAGTATTAAAGCAACTATTAATCCAAGTTAATTGTACTTTCATTTAGTAAATGAAACGTACAAAAATGGGCACTTTCAAATTGGAAGAAAAATAAATAGTGCACTCAAAATGCCATGATAATGCTTTCAGACTTCATTCAAGATTTTCATCAGATGAAAAATTTACTGACAATCTACATTGTCATTTACTAAACTGAGCTTAATTTAGTAAATAACAGAAGTATAGGGTACTCAGTGAAAACTGAACTCATTGCTACCCACATTGTTAAGAATTTCTTTGCTAATAGTAGACACAGAACTGTGGTCAAGAAATGTCAAGGAGAATAATATTAAATTTCAAATATTTTGAAAGAAAATAGACAAATGAGGATTTAAGACAATTTAGAGTTCATGGTTTGATGAAATACTATCCTTCCCATGTAGGGCATTGTTATAAAACAATGGTTAGTAAGCCAATAATTCCAACTAATGCTTCAATGCTATGGCCTTGTGCCAAGCAAGTTAAGCTTAGTAAGTACCTATAACTATAAAAGCCATGACAAGAATTTAATCTATTATATTACATGATAATTTTTAACTTTCTGGTTATTCAAATTAGGAGTTAGTTTAGTTTCTTTGCTTACTGGCATATCAACCTTTGTGAGTTATTTAATGTCAAAATCATCCTCATAGAAGAACAGCAGTGATACTATTTAGCCCATAGCTGGGGAGATAAGGAGGTTCATACTTTTCCAAAGAGTATCAGTTAAAAAGTGAGCATAATTGTGTGACTGAAGTTCAAACTCTCACTTCAAGGCCATTACTCCACAAGGACTCTCCTTCCCAGGAGTTATTTATTGACTCCAAAACTTTCAGTAAATATTCCAAAGTTTATTCATTACATTATTCCAAACAAAACAGTAGTAACATTCATACTGCACGAAGCCAAAAAATGTTACTAACTTACAAACTATTTTCAGTGAAAACAACCAATAGACAAAGTATTCCAGTCATTTTTTCTACTACAGTCACAATAACTACAAATCAAATTGAAAGGTAAGAAGATTACATATTTATCAAGAGTGTCATTTTGTCACAAAATATATGTGACCACAATATCTTCATTCAGGCGAGAAAGTACAATATAACAAAAAAATACTTATCTCAGAACCTTGTTTGGTCATGGGGGTGCTATTCATGCAGCATGTCTTGGGCAGGAATAACCTAGCAAAGCCCATCCCGCTCCAAGTTTACAATTCAGAATTTTCTTTCTTCGAGACTGGTTGCTATATCAAAGTTAAAGAGCTCAGCTTGCCCTGCTATTTGCCCATGGATGGAGGGAGAATAGATGGATTCATACCTTTCCTAAGGATATTACAAACAGCATCATTCAGGAGTTGAACTTGAGAGTTGAGTTCACTTCCTACAATGATAATGCAACTGCATGAGCACCTGCATTATATAACTACAGTAACAAAATAAAAACCTTTACTTTTTCTAAAACATTAAAAAATTATGGAGTTACGAAAAAACACTTGTTAGCATATTATTCCAACAAAATCCAAGAACCTTCTTATATTTATCCATTCCCCCAAACTCTGCCGTGAAGCACAAGGTCAATTTTTAAGCAGAATATAGTTTTGTTTTGTTTTTTTGTTTAATGGCATTTGTGAATTGATGCTTGTAGAATAATAGTAGTGGTACTATTTAACCCATAGCTGGGAGGAGTTCATACCTTTTCCAAGGATATTAATATGTATGTCACAGTCAAGCACATTAGCCACTAAATCACAGAGACTCCTCCTCGGAATAAAGTTGGTTTGAATTCAAATATTCTTATATTGAAAGTTGCTAATACATTTTGTGATGCTAGCTTAAAGAGAACTGTGAAATAGAAATGATTTAGTCTATGGCTTATTTCCTATTATACATAAAGTAAAATTTCCTTCTCTCCAACAAGGAAATAGTAAACCATATTCAACTGAACTTTTAAGAGTAACGGCACAAGCAAAAACAATAAAATAACCAAAGATAAATAAACTCACCAAGGGTTAAAAAATCATAATGAAGACTTATTATATTTGAGAGCTTGTGAGATCCACCTCATTTTGGGCAGGCATTTTTTTTAAATTAAATAAATGGGTTTAAACTATGAATACCAGGTGAAGGGTTTTCATTTGACATTTGTAACCTTCCCGACTATCAGGTCATTTTTCAAGTTTTATATGTATTCAGATCCTTATTAGATCCCAATATTTTACATTTAAAAACCTTAATAGGTTTGTTTAAGTAAATGCATGGTTAAGCATTGTCACTTAGTTTTCTTCATGACTGGCATTATTTTAGACGAAATACTGATAAGTACTACAGATATACCTAAGAAAAGAATTGGCATTGTTCATGTAGAACCTATCATCAGTTTACATTTGCAAAGATGTTTGTGATTTAATTTAAGGGCCACTGCAGCACCAGAACTCCACAAGCCAGAGACTCAAAACTGACCCTTGATCGCATAAGACACAAGATGATTTTCTGGAACATTTTTTTTTTTTTAAGAGGAAAAAAAATAAGTGTCTTATAAATCATCAAATATGGTATATGAACACAGTAAGTAAGTATCCAAATGACCAATATCAAGTTAAATAATTAATTTTTATAGTGGTTAAAAAAAAAAAAAAAAAAAGTAAAAGAAAAAAGGCATGAAAGTTGAATATTAAAAAAATCAAGGTTTGTACAGATTTTTGTTAGACTGATAAAAATGTAGTCATTCATTGAGCTTAGATTAGCACAAAGCCAGAAATATTGAATACTGAGAATCAAACTCACAACCACTTTCTTCATTACACCCTGCAAGGCACCCAAACTGATTAATATGTAAAGCTGTTTAGGTTTTTATCAAAAACTGGTAAGCATTCAATTCTAATAAAGAAATTATATCAAAAAACTCCAGACTGAAGCCATGCCATCAGATGGTTTAGTATCATACCCAGGACACTCATTGGGTGAGTGGAAGTTGTCTTACTCCTCTAGAGATGCAGTTGGTATATTCTACAACCCCAGCTGAGTGGGCTGGATGCAGTCAGTGTGCTCTAAGCTCCACTAACAGAGCTAGCAACATTTTAAGTATTCATTTCTATGATGATCAGTTCCTTTCTCTTAGCAGAGATTACTATACTTCTTTTGGTAAGTTTTGTTCACTCAGTAAAACTGAGGAAAAATTTGATAACTAACACTCAAATTAACTTCCCAATGCCTAATCAATTAAAAACAAAAAGATTTTGTCAGCACAACAGGAAATGTTTGACCATCAAAATTTTCAATATAAACAAAAATCAAATAGGCATGTTCAAACAATAATCTTGGAAAAGTTAGTTGCAAGTATAATTTGAAAAGCTACCTATGATATGTAAATAAATTCTTTTTTAAATATGCTCAATGGTAACTTGTTTAATGCTAGATTTCAAAACCCAACAATTTCAATAAAGAATATTTAATAAGTTGCTGAAAAGCTACAAGTGATTAAATTATGTAGAAATCAAGTATATTAGACCACCCCCATACACACACCTAATTATTGAATAATTTTTTCCTTACCTTACATTTATTACAATACAAAACTTATTAAAAACCTATAAACATAGCAAGAGACCAGAAATAGTAATCAGTAACCTTAGAAAAGAGGTTAGTTGCAAGTATAATTTGAAAGGCTACCTATGATATATCTAACAATAAAAAACTCAATCGTAACTTGCTTAATGCTAGATTTCAAAATTCAACACTTTTACTAATCACCAATGCTTTGGCAACAACATCAATCTTTAAAATGTTTTAACAGAATGAAGTCTTTTCCATATTTTAATAATCTTAAATTTACAATTACTTCAACAAATACTAAGGAATTTACTCCCAAAAGATATACCAATTTACAACAATTACCCAATATTTATTTTTTCCTTATTTTTGATTCTAAAAATGATAAAAAATTGAATCATTATCACTATTACTATCCACTGGCTTTTAAATATACTTTTCTTGAGTCTAATTCAAACAAAATATTCATCCAATGCTTAATATAAGATTACATTAAAAATCTACACAACTGATTCTTAGAGATATGGTTCTATTCAAATGTTACAGTATTTTATTTAAAGAAAAAAAAGTCAATTTAATTACTTTTCAACAGTGACCATTTTTTCTAGCATAATGTTAAGCCAATATTCTGGTATTCTAAACCACAAAAACCTTAAATCTGATCTTGATTTTATACTAGAATTTACCAAATTTCTTTTTGTCTATTATCACATAATGCAAGGATGCATATACATTTGGATCACTATTTTGCATCTATCAGGTTAGCTAAATCAAATCTTTAGCTTTTTTGTTTAACTGTATAAAATAGATATATCCGAATTTTTTTAAACAAGAAATTCAAGTTAGGACTTTTTCCAGCCACTGAAAAACATGGTGTGTTTACGATTGTAGAACAAGCAAGAGCCACCAGGAATCCATAAATGTTAACCTTTCAGCAATAATTGTTAACTTATCAGTCCTCATAAAAACAATTTGGAGTTATATCTGTGTTTATTACTGCCATAAAAAGTGGGCTGGATAAATTTATCAGTTTATGCAACTTAAAATATGGCACTAGAAAAAGTAAGAAACTAAAATACTATGATAGGATAAAACTTGATATGAGAATTAATTTTAATTAAAATGTTTCCAAAATAAAGAGGAAAAAAAAAAAAAAAAAAACATTCATTACTTTTGGTTCACAAACGCTGTCATATATCATTAGCAATTATCAAGTGCTAAGTTTCCCAGCAGTTACTAAATGAACTTAAGTAAAAATTACATTTTTTTCTACTCATGCAAATATAAACAAAGCCAAGTATTTGGGAAAACTTTTTTTCTTTTCTTTTTTACACACACTGAACTATTAGGTGTAGCAATAAAAAGGTTTTAGCACTTAAGAGGAAAAAATGCCAGTAGTACATTAGTAAAATCTCTAATGATACATATCCAAGTCAAAGATCATAAAATGTTCTTTCTTATACTGACAAATGTACTGAGTGGACCAAAATGTTAATTCTGTTGCTGTCATTAGATAGCATTAAGAGCATTTAGTTTTAAATAATTTCATTCAAAAGTATCACTTCATTACACTGACAATTGTTATATCAACACGCACTATTCTTAAATTTCTGGAAATTGACATGTTTTGTTTATTAATTGACAATAAAAGAAAATAAGCAACATTTTCTGCATAGTATGTTTTTGTTTTTGTACTTTAAAAAAAAAAAAATAGAAATAAAAATCCAACAAAAATAAAAGCAAAGCTTTGTGCAGTTTATAAAGTGTTGTGGATGATTAAATGCATGAAAAATACTTTGTGAAATTTAATATTGGAGATTTATTACTGAATGATGCCCCATGGTTAAATAGACCAATTGAGATTAAGATCCATTAAAAATTTCTTTATTAAATATTTTCTAACATTAAAGTCTGTTAAGAATTCATATTCTTAGTCAGGTCTGATTCTAAAACTTTATTTAATTGAAATTAAAGTAGACTTAAGTCTATGCCACAGTGTATATTTTTGTTAACATCTTGGCCCACATCAAGGCAAAAAATATTTCCATCTGTGTCAACAAATACTCCATGTGTTAGCAATAGTGCTCATGTACTGTGTACTTAAAAGCAAAACTCTAAAATTTTGTCAAAGTGGTGAGAAGCAATTCTGCCTGGGATTTTTAAAATTGTTTCCAAAGTTGGCAATTTCTGTGAAAGAATAAGCTTTTATTTCTCCTTTTCCACCTCATTCTACAATACTCTCTAAGGTGTCATAATTCATTTGTTTTGCTTTTATCTTTTTATTTTGTTAAGTAAAAAATGCATTTTAAAAGAGCTATAATAGTATATGTACAATATATTTTTGAGTTTAAAAGTTATAATTGCAAGGAAAATGTTGAGTAATCTAATATAAATTTGTGTCTCCACCTTTTGTCATTTAGAATAAAACAGTTTACATTCTTAATATGTAATGATACTTTTTACTATTTAAACTTTTCAATGTGTATTATATTTACTAACAAACAGCCTTACCATAGTAATGGCAATATGTAAATTGAATAAGGATTTTTAAAAGCAGATTTTAATAGATAATTATGCTGCATTATTTATTTTTAATTTGATTTTTTTTTATCTTCATACAAAAGCAATTTTCAATGGATAACTTATAATAAAGTCAGTGTGAGTGAAATAAGAAATGATAATTTCTTAACTACCTTCTCATCTGTTCAATTGCTATAACTCTGCGTTAATATTTATAACAACATTATTGGAAAAAAAGAGAAAAAAAATTCAATTTTTAGACATTCACAGTATAAATTTCACTATAAATTCACTTTTGTTTTTATCTAAAAATATCAAACTGTCCATTGTAGGAAATTCAAGTGGACTTAGCATAATGACAAAAGAAATATAGAAATAAATATTTGTTGAAAATATTGTGTATATAAAAATTTTGAAGTAAAAGAACTTTTATTACAACTTAATTTTCTGTTCTCTGGATATTTGGCTAGTAAATTAAATTCCCCCATATATAAACAAATGCAGAACTTTGCTGATAACCTATTGCATAGTGATTACTTTTGGATAGGCATGTTTTTACTTCTTCAGGGATTCTTTTACAATTTCAATCAAATTGGATTACATTCCACATCAAACACAGGCTTTATTTCAACACATTTATCTAAGTAAATATTTCATTATTGACTTTTATAATAAACACTACAAATCCATTTGGAAATATTTAAGACTTATTTATAACTCAGAAGAGCTCTTAACATTCCAAACTTTGGACAGTTGAAGAATGAAGGATTTTAATTATCTAAACATAACTTGGAATAGTTAAGACGAGATTAGGCAAAATTTATTTGCACTGTTACAAGTCTTCAATTCCATTTAAAAAAAATAAATAAATAAGCTATTCAGCATCTATTCAATTAATACACAGACAAGTATTCACGTCATAACACAGCAATCAGATCTTGATGATTAAACAATAGACCTTCAGTCTCATGTCCTTATTACCAAGTTACTGCAGAATATCTACTACTCATTAGCAAAAAGACAGATGCATCCATTATAGAAATGGATGACAATAAGCAAACCTATTCAAGGTTTAAAATAAAAACTCCAAAGGAAATTAGATTTGATTTCAAACAAAAGCAAAGACTATTCTCATCCTAACAATGAGGAGTTCAATAAAATCTCAAATTAAATTGAATCTATTCTCTCTTCAGCTATGAGTAAACCATAGGGCATCTGAAATTCTTAATCTTGGTATGGCAAATAGTCTAATTCAAACTAGATTCATTCCACTCAAAATTTTACCTTGTGTCATATCTTGCTCATAGTAGAAGGGTTGGGTAAATATACACACATATATTTATATAACACAGAAAAAAAAAGTTTTTTATTAGTGCAATATACTTAAAATACTTTATAGTTCAATTTGCAACTGAATGATAATTCTATGGGGTTGTGAATTAATGCTGAATGTCATTTGTTAATTATCCTAATTCCGGATATAACATAGCTATGAAATGTAAATTAGAATCCTCTACTACTTCCTAAATAAAAAAATCATCATCATAGACTGCTTTTAAAATAGGAATTCAGTGGGTTGTCTAGTATATAAAAAACTAATAACATATTGCTAAGCTTTATAATCTAACACAGTTTAAAAGAAAAAATTGACAGTCAATGTTGTTATGCTAGCCAAGCTGGTAGAAGACAAAATTGACAGAAAGCAAATAGAGATAGAGCAATCAATTGCACTTTTAGAATTTCCACCAGGAATACACACAGCTATATAAACTTGTTGGGTTTTACAGTTATACTGCTCAGTTACCACACAGTCCTGTGGAGAGAGAAGCAGAAACAGAAAGAATTTTTAACTGAAAGGAGGAAAAATCAGGTTTAGAAAAAGAAAGAAAAAAAAAGAAATGAAGAAAAATAGGTGAACAAGCTATAATGAACACTTTCCAGGAAGTAGATTGTAGGTTGTAGCTAAAATCAATGTTAGACATTTCTCAGAGAAAATTGAAGTGTGCTCACTTACTCACTCTACATCATATCACTTGCTCTTTCACTGTCTATAATCTCAATACTCACACAGAAACAAGACAACTCACATTTTATTGATTCAAAGTCTTTTTCCTATTATAGATAATAGAAAATATGACATCTATAGTGCAAGTGCATTTTATATATATTATATAAGTATCTGCACATGTAAAACTTACACATGCTCACAAGATCTAAATGTACACAAAAAGGTTAATACATGTATAAATAGAATATGCATATAATTTCTAACGACAGCTAATGTAAACTATATGCAAGTAAAATACAGTTTCTGATTTATATTTTAAAAATTGGAGGTTATTGAAACATGACTATAAACCAAATGGTTCAAAAACAATCAGTGGATTGACTATTAACAAAGCCAGATTTTCACCTGCTGAAGCCCTCAGATATATGAAATTTGGGTAAACAAACTATTACTTTTTATATTAATGTTAAAATTATATAACTGGACAAAAAAGTGAAAAAACTAAACTATTTTTTATCATTGCCACAAGTTTTGATGAAACTTCAAATGGTATAGACACACATTGGAAGTGATTATTTTCCATGACTACTGTTGTCTAAATTCCTTTAGTTGTAGCAAAAAAGTCCATTTTCAAAGAAAATTCTTTGCCCAGTCAGCTAGGGCTGTAGAATATACTGACTGCACCTCTGCAGAGGGGGTAAGACCCCCTCCAACGAGTGTCCTGGATATGACACTAAACAGTCTGATGGTGAGGTCCTAGTAGTGCTGGGGCTTTGGGGAATACGGAGCACCCCTTTATTGCCATTGCTCCCAGGTCTACTCTGGCTGGGCGTGATAGCACCTGATAGGGCCCTATCTATGGGTTAAATAGAACCAACGGCATGCTTATGTTAAACTGAATTGTTTGATTAAAATGAATAGCTTGAAATAGAAATGTTTTTTGATAATTGAACCATGCTTACATTTAAACTGTGTGCTTATGCTAAACTGAATTATTTCAAATAGAACTGTTTTTTGACATTGAAACTGTATTTACACTAAACTGAATTATTTAACATAGAACTGTTTTGACATGTAACTGTGTGTAAACAAAATCTGTACTTAAACTGAATTAGCTGAATTAGAATTGCTTGACTAAACAGAATAGCTCAGATAGAAATGTTTTTTTACAATTAAACTGTACTTGCATTTAAACTGCGTGCTTATGCTAAACTGAATTGTTTGAAATTGAACTGTTTTTGACATTGAAACTGTACTTATATATAACAATTCAGTTTATTGTAACTGCTTGAATAGTTTGAAATATAAATGTTTTTGACGATTAGACTGTGTATTCATGCTAAACTGAATTGTTTTAAATAGAACTGATTATTTAGATAAAAACGGATTTGGCATTAAATAACCTACAAAGGTTGATATGTCATAAAACCCAACTAACCAAACCAAACTAAGAAAATTCTAAGAATTTTTTTTTTGGCATTTAAGCCTTTAATTCAAGAAAACAAGTTTCAGCTGGAAACTAGAGAATGAAACTTCTATCTCACACCTTAACTAGATTGTTTTACTGTGAAAACAATTTACTAATAAAATATGACAAGAGTTGATCAGATTTTGCTTTTCAAAAGATGGCTTTTTTTACAGTTTCTAATGTTTGAACTTAATTGGTTTTTCTCATTTGATTTACTAATATCTACATTTTTATAAATCTGAACTATAATTGGAACATTTTAAAACATTTTTTGTGAGTAATGGAAACAAGTTAAACTTAACTGAAGGTGTAAGCCATCTTAGTTAAATAAAACAAGATACCTTAGCTATCAAAATACCATTTCCAATGCTGTAACTATCACATTTTTTCATAAAGAAATAAAAATAGCTATTTTAAAGATAACAAGTGGAATTTAGAACATGTCATAATAAAAGGTCAGGAAGCACATACACTTGCATTAAGAAACATTTAGTTTGTTATAAAAAAAAAAAAAAAAAAAAAGAAGGAGAGAGAGAGAGAGAGACAGAGACATGGCAAACAATATATCTGGAAGCTTCTTAACATAGAACACTAAATACATTTGTTGCAGAAAAAAAATTTCCCACGTGGAAAATTGATGCTATAAGAATCTTCTTGCCAATTTCTCCCTGTTTAGCCTTTTGTAATACTAAGTAACTAGACATCAAGAATGAACTTTAAAAGAAATAATGATATAATTTAAAAGCAAAATAAAAAAATATCTGGATTACAAAATGCAACAAACTAAAAAACATAACACTGTAACCAAGACATTGGGTAAAAAAAGATGAGGATACTAGTGGAATAAAGTCCACAATGCTTGAAATACGTGCCTAGTTCTATACTAAACACAAATTTAGATACGAATGGTATTTTTAAGTATACTGATGGCAATATGGACCCTATTAATGGAAAAAAATCCCAACATCTACATAGGTCATGATTGTAAACTTAATGCATTGACACCTAGATTACAATATGGATATTATTACATAATAGAAATGATAAAACTCTTAAAATCTGAAAATCCATTCCTGTTATATTTACTGCAAACAAAGCAAGAAATAATGAAGATAAGACACTAACAGAGATAATATTGCAACATTATTTTATAATGACCTGCTTCAGCATCAAAGCTTCCACTGACTATAAAAGTTATCCACTAAAATATTTCAGTCAAAATCAAATTCAAAGTAAGCTCTTTATATGCGTTAAAGAATCTATTAAAACTATCTAAAAATTGTCCAGTAGATTCTTTTAAAAACTGACTTTAAAAAAATATTTAAATTAAGTACAGTACATTTAGAATGAAGCATTACATTTTTTTTTAATATCAAATCCATGAAAAAGAAATTGAAATTTTTGTAAAATAATTTTTTTACTCTTTAGATAAAGAAATATTAACTTACCAGGCTCAAGAGAGTCAGAAACATCACAAGTTTTGTCCTGGTATGTGTATGTAGTAACTCACAGGCCAACTGAGTTTGAGCATTGTCAATTGTATACTGGAGACCCTGAAGAAAAAAAAATACAGATATAAAATATAAAACAACAATGATACAGTGAAGAGATAACAGGAAGAGATAGTCAAAACAAGTTCAAAATGAGAGGAAACAGCATTAATTCCAATACACATCAAAAACAATTTTTTTTAAAATTAAAAACTAGAAAAATACAGTAAATCAACTGACATACACCCACGCATATATAGATTTTCATATTTAGGGGGAAAATACTTGAATAACATTATTTTAAATTTAAGCAAGATTTTGACAGCATGTTTAATTTTCATTTCCTTTCAATTTATTGATATTTTGACTATGACGAAAAAAAATTTCAAAATATCTCCTCACAAAACCTGCACTCAACATGAATCAGAGGAATAATAAAATAACATTGGATACCTGAGCCAACCTTTTGTCATTTTAAAACCAAATTTTAAAGTTACTCTACATTTTCATCAAACAAATAAAACCAAAATTTATTTAAAAAACAAAACAGTATCCTCCTCCTGATTATTTCCTCTTTAATCTGCAAATGCCAACTTCTAAGCAATAATTAGTCAAATTCTGTTACAAGATGAAATATTGATTTATACAAAATAGTAACAGATAGGGTTTATAATATAGATTATAGTGGTTGTCCATTAAATTTAATGAAAAGGATAAACGGTGGATTGCAGACAGCTAAGATAGTATTTCATTTTTACAACCTTTAGTTGCAATAAAAATATGCACCAAATATCTTAATTTGAAAATTGATATATGCATTCTTTACACTAGAAAAAAAAAAAGGCATAAATTCTGATCATTTAAATATTTTTTCTCTCTCAAAAAGCAAAGAAAAAATAAATCCATTAATTTTTTTTTTTTTGCTATGTTCCTACCAAACAAAACTTCTGAACAATGATAGTTACAAATATAATTGCAGCTTTTTTCAGCACAAACACTTCAACTTCTGATCATTGGCTGTTTTTGTTGTAGTTCCTGACAAGATCTTGCAGCATGAATAGTAACAAGAGTTAAATATAGCTAAAAGCAATACGCAAATTCTGTAAAGAGATGTTTTAGCATTGGCAGACAAACAAATAAATGATAACCAGACCTGCAATGTGACCATTCCCACATTCACAAAAAAAAATTCTTGTTGTGAATTTTAAACCCAGTAAATTACAAATGAGAAAAGAAATTTCAATAATGAATATTGTAGTTCAAGAATTGTGTCCCAATTATGATTTTTTTTAAATATTTGTTTCTATGGAAAAACCACAACTACATTCTTTAATAGCATATGATCTTTAGTCATCACTTCAGATATTTTAAAGATGATGTAAATAAACATTAAAATACTAAAGAAAAATAGGATCTAGTTCAGAATATCTTGCAGAGGAAATATCAGTGGTAATATACAAAGAAGTAATTTAGAATTATACTTACAGTCATCATCCAAATAAGAGTAAGTTTTTGTCATTATCTTCATTTTTTTTAATATTTAAAACCACATCTTCAATTCACCAACCCATCATATTTTTTTAGTTTTTCCCTCCCCAAAAATGAAGATGACAACTTACAGTCAATTGCTTATGCATAATTTTTGGAACTGAAATATTAGGAATATAACTGTTCAGTAAAATATGAAAGAAATGACTGAAACTTACTCTTATCTGAATGGGGAATGTAAATATTACATTTCTATATAAATTTTTGTATATCACTGCAGATATTTCCTCAGCAGAATATTCTGGACAAATATAAAAAAAAATCTATTACATATTAAATACTGAATGTAGCCTTTTAGAAAAACTTTCATAATTTAATTTAAAACTAATCAACAGTTTTATATAATTTTGCTCCTGTTTACATAATCTAATATAAAAATTGTCTTTCTCTAATAGATTGCTTTTTTAATGGAATCAAAAGTGAAATAAACAAAATCAGCAACTCTCCTGTTTCCTAGCACAGTTAAATAAGGTATTATAATCCAACCTGTGGATATAGATCAGCAAATTCAAAAACATTTTAACAAACAAAGGTAAACAGATAAGTTCATAAAATGAATATTTCTAATTAATTACATTTGAGTTCGACCTTCTTTAGGAGTAGACTAGATTTCAATATCTTATCTTTGCACTAAACAATTCTATTGAGGAAATACTGACATCTGAAGAAAAATTAATACAGCATTTAGGATGAATTAAAAATGTAAGATTGGTAATTCAAATTGAATAAAATTTTGTCTAATATTTTTCAAGACTTTCATAATGTGTTAATTTTCTTCAGTGATGTCAACCTTTAGGATTAACATTTAGTTCCTTGGAAACTTCCAGAGTTCAAAATGAAAAACAGTACCAATGAGTTTTAACTGACTCAAAGTGATGACTATGTTCTGTTAGGAACAGTTTTACTATCAATGACTAATTAGAAAAAAGTTAAATACTGTGATATAAGTAAATATTTATGCTTTCAGCAACATTTTTTAGTGTTTGCCAATGGCCCATGAGACCTAGGTTCAATCCCATGTCGAGTCATACCAAAGACTCAAAAAATGGTACTTGATGCCGCCTTGCTTAACACTCAGCATTATAAGGTAAGGATCAAGGGTAAAGTGGAGCAATCCAGGGAAAGGAGTGGCGCCCTTCCCAACACCTTGGTGTAGTAGCTATCGGAAAGGGAACCCTTGGATCACCCTCGACTACGGTCGCCAACTTATAAAGGTTAATGATCCTTTATTCTTCCAGTTATGGGTTAAATAGTACCACTACTGTTCTACAAGGATGGCCTTGATCTTAAATAACCCACATTAAACAAAGAAACTTAACTAAGGTTTGTCAAAAAGGTTTTTTTAAATCAAATATCTGTGTACTAATTGTTTCTATTTGCATAAAAAGCTATCTTTGTCTTTTACACATAAACAGAATAGATCAAACTACACATTCTCCTTCTCTACATCAGTAAACAAAAATGGTTCAGGTTTTAAAATATGTCCTTTACTTCCTTTTTTTTTTTTTTTTAAAGAAGTATTGTTTTCAAGTGGACAAAATACACCATACTTTAGAATAAGTTTCTTAGTATTTTGTAAGAAACTAAAAATCAGTCTTATTTCTATGCATGTATGGTAAGCTTTTTATCTATGAAATATATATTATGCTTCAAACACAATGTTTCCTATGCCCTTCTACAAATCAAATTCTATGTAATAATTTTCTTCATTTGTATTTACTAGTCTATTTCATCTACATTAATATTAGCTGAACTGAACTAAATATTGATTTTAAAAAGAAAAAAAAAACAAAACAGGCTACCACTATAGAAATGCAAAATGGCTTCATTAGACTGCACAAGTTTAATTAAAGCAAATGTAAGGCACATCAATTCTCCTTTCTATACAACCAATGGATTAACAAAATGCATTCATATACACAAAAAGCAATATTCCCGCTTACAAGAGACTAGGACAAAATTAGAGAGGAAATAAAGGCTCAATAGAGGAACAAATATTACATGTAAATATCCCAAATAATTATTACATTGTATCCAGAGAATAAGTTTTTATGGGTTTTTTTTTTTAAATATCTTTTAAAAATAAAAATTGATATTTCTCCATTCACATTCAATAGTATTTATATTTTTTTTACCATATTGAAATATGGTAAAAAAATGTAAATACTATTTAATTGGGGAAAAGGCTTTAAATGGGGAAAAATTTTAAATGTAAAATACGATTGTTTTATGTTAAATTTATTTATCATTTAAAAAGCAGCTTTTTGACACTAAAACATTAATTCGTAAAATGTACTAAATTAGAGTCTAAAAATATATACAATTTTAAAATACAGATTATTCCTAATCAAAATAACAGCGATTTCCTGTCCCAATTTTATCCAAATCTGTTCATTTCAAAGTGTTAACATGATCTTCATACCATGTACATTTTTATAATTTTGACTGACATTACTCAAGGGCAACCTGAAGGCTCCCTTTTAATAGCTACAACACTAAGGTGTAGGGGAGAGTGCTACTCCTTTCCTTGGATTGCTCCACTTACCCTTGATTCGTACCTTATAATGCCGAGTGTTCAGCAAGGAGGCATCAAAAGAGAGAGAGAGAGAGAGAGAGAGAGCAAAAACTACATTGGTAAACTTCATTATCTTAAAAGAATGGGACCGACTTCAACATATCATTTAAATCTTTTGTAACAATGTATTATTGAAGTAGAATCTGGTTTCAGTACCTTTTGTCTCCACCCTCTACCAAGATATCAGGATATTCATGTGCAATCAATTAAAGAGTTGGGGCTTTTTTTATGAGAATAACGTTTCCATTTTTCTTTTGTTTAGTTACTGATAACAAACCACTTTACCAAACAATTTTAGTTATTTTGAGCCAAACAAGATGTGAGACTTGATTCCAGTACAAGACTTGTAACAGTCTGATAATTCATGAGTTACTATGTTGAACTATGACATTTTATACAGATTTAAGGATTTCAAAATATTTTGAAAATTAAAGGATGCAAAAATATTAACATTATGAGATAGACCTAACTCCTATAGAATTGTACACTCATTCAAATGTCAAATTTATAATAGAAATGTTTCAAATTACTACAGTATTATGCAAAAGCTTTTAAACTATTGCAATTTTCAGATAACTCTCAACATAAAGATATTTGATGTCTTTTACAAGTGAAATATTGGGCCCTTCTGAATTATTCCCATACTGAATTATCAAAATTAGTCATAAAGAAGTTATCATAATCCCAACTTGTTCTTTTTCTGCCTAATGGTTATGGACATTTTTTTAAAACTGCATTGATACTTTAAAATTTACATTTCTGATTTCAAACTTGTGAATTCATTGCTTGAAATCATGGTGAATATTTGCAGAGAAGCCAGGAAAAAGATAATGAAAGCGGAAGAAAAAAATTATGCAGAGAGGAATTGTAAGAACATTTCCAATTTTTATTAAAAAAAAAAAAAAAAAAAAAAAAAAAAAAAAGCAACTTAGAAATTTTTTTGACTTTTAGAATACTGGGATTCTTCTTGATAGACAAAGATGTAGACACTCAAAAAGTTGTGATAACTTTTCCTTAAAACACTGAATCTGACTTAGTTTCTGTCAGAGGTGTAAAACCTGATAATCACACATAGAAATGACTCAGAAAAACAATATTTCTACTTATAAAAGATGTAATGTCAAACATTTACTTATAATCTGGCAATAATTGGAAATTCACAATAGTCTCAAGTAATTGAAGACTTTCCCTCTATACTATAATCTCCAATATTTAGCTGTTACATAGTATGAATATCAAATTTTACAATTTTAGATTTTAAAATGTGCTACCAAAATCAATAAATCAAAAATAATTTTTTAAAGAGAATTTAAAAAATAGGCAGTAATTTGTTGGGAAGTAATTGAACTTTATACTTCCAACATAAATATGAAATAGATATCATTCTGTGTGGCTATCATAAACCTTGATAGCTTTCTTTCTAACTGAAAAATATCACAAAAAAGTACAATTATAAACAACTTATAAGTAGATTGAACCATACATCTTTTGTGACAGCTACATTCATGCAATTTACTAACATATTAGTAAAATTTTCATTTGCATGCAGGTAACCCTAACCCAACAAAAATAGCACATCAGATTTTTTATTAGAGCAATACACTTACAAATGTCTTAAAGAATAAATCAACTTTCAGTCCAATATGAAACTGATTAATTTTTCAAGTCTAATTTTCAAATAATCATTTTTTAAATTTCAAATTCTAAATATAATGGAGATTACTATGAAATGCTAATTACAATCCTTCACTCATTCCTAAATAGAAGCATCAATATCATCATGGAGCGTTGATAAACCATGAACTCCATAGTTTTATGAGCAATCCAATATGCTAATAAAAAAGCTGAGAAATATTATTCTCAGCCTTGATTTCTTTTCCACTTAGTAACTTTTTTTAAATGAATTTCTGAACTACTTTCTAAAAATTGTTTCAAAGTCTTTAACATTTCAGTAAGAATCAGTTGTTTGTTAAAACTACTCCAATAAAAAGAGAACAGAATGGCAACTACATTAAATGTGACTGTGATGAAGCAACTTGTCAAAGTTCAAAACCTAAGAAAAAAATACCTCAAAAGTGATTTTTATTACATTTGTTTCTACCACCAGTCAATTCTAAATGCAAATAACACTTTCTCTTATTAGCCACAAAAGTCAATTTTGTCACATTGTCATCTAATTGTTCAAACAGATAGTCATTTGGTTCTACAAGAGTAACTTACACAACATGAAGATCATAAAAAGTTACCATCACTCATATAAGTTGACCCAGATTTCAAACTTATGATTTTCACACAATTGGATATGGTCATTATTTTAGAAATAAGACATTCAATCAGAATAATCTTTTTCTCTAACACTGGTACATTGACAACTTTAAAAGATTACAAAAAAAAATTTTTTTTTGAATTATCAAAATAAGCTTAGTAAACCAATAAATTAACCAATTAAATAAATAGCTTAAGAATCAGTCTCTACAATGGTAAATACAAGTTGGCTATAATGATTTCATAGAGTTACAAAAAAGCTTCTAACATACAGTATATCAGTTAAAACAATTATACTGTACTTTTAAAAGTAAAACCAGAACAGCTTTGGCTATTTCTTTATATTCACTTAATGCTTTCTATTCAGAGAAAAAAACTTTATTAAATGTAGATCACAACCAATCTGACAACTATTAACGCTGGTCTGAAAAGTAACATTAATTCTCCTGTTATATTAAAATAAAAAATTCCAATATTATATATAAAAGAAAAATATTTATGATCTTACAAATGCAACTGTTAATCATGCTCTTCTACCTTTTATATGACTGTAATGGGGAATATTTATGCTGATCCTCTCAAGGATTGAACTTACCATCCTTGGCTAGTAAATAATGCTGAACCACCCAGTTCCATAAAAGCTGCTAATGGTTTCTTAAGAAAATAATTCACTTGCCTCTCAAATCCATGCTGGTCAATTTCATAACTTATGCAATGTTTTTTCCATAGTAATAACAGAATATTACTCTTAAAGTAAATTATTGAAATTTGATTTTAGAAAAAAAAAAATTTTTTTATTCTAAGCAAAACTCAATTTTCAGGTATTGAGTTCCCATAAGAATCATTTTAAAAAATGCAATTCCAACAAATATGCACTTCATTACTTTTGTTTAAGTCATTCATAGAACATGCAAAAATAATTTATGAAAAGAGGTAAAAATATAAAAAATACCAAAATCAAACAAATCTAGAACTGCAGAAGTTCATATTTATCACAAATTTTCTTTACTAACTAATAATTTATCTTTTTTCACCACCTACTCATTACTCTTAAGCAGTAGCAGCAAAAGACAAGGCAAATAAATCAAATTAAAGTCCTCTAAATAACTAAAAACTCATTTCTCAAGCTCCAACCAACAAAAGAGGAATTTCAGTGTCCACTCAATAAGAAAACTTGCAAAGCCAAATTGAATTAACAATCCTCACTGATTTTTTACATGTATACATTATGCTTGTATGACCCAGTTTTGTTAATTTTACTTTTAAATTATTTCTATTGTAATTTCTAAAATCTAAGATGTTTTAGAAGCTCCTCCCAAATGAATAGATATTGATTTTTTTATCAGATAGATACTGCAATTAGCACACATACAAACAAACCCTTTTCTAGAACTCAAACCCAACCCTCAAGGCAGTAGTTCATTAAATTAGCATAAAAAATAATTTAAAAAATATAAATGGGATGAAGAAACAGTTTGCTACTTTGTTTGTTCTTTTCATAGCTTTTTTATTTTTAAATTCTTTAGCTTTTCTCGAGTTTTCGTCACCTGCATCACTAGTTTCTACAGCCAATATTTAATAAAATTGCAAAGAGGTGAGAGATAATTGAATATGCACAATTAGATGTCAATAAGATAATCAGACAAGCTAGAATAACCACTGTGGTTGGTAGTATCATGAGAGTTGTGTGCTGACAAGTTGTTCACTACTTCAGTCCATGTATGATTTGAAAACAGCACAGATAAATGTGCAACATAGTCTAATTTGAGAACTTAAGCTTTACAAGTTTGAACTGGGCCATAACACAGCAGAAGCAACCAAAAACATTTGTTGTACAAAAGATGAAGGTGCAGTTGATCACAGTACAGTAATCAGATGGTTCAAAAAGTTTTGCTTGGGTTACAAGAACCTTAATGATCAGGACAGGTCAAGTAAGTTTAAAACCAAGGATTTCAAGGCCATGCTACAAGCCATACTCTGGTGAGTAGCACTCGGACAATGTCAGGTGAGTTTGGCATCTCACAATATACTGTAGTTTTTCATTTTCACAACCTTAGCAAAAGTATCCACAGCTGCAAAATTGTCCCTCAAGTTACCAAAATATTGCAAAACTTTTAATTCATTCAGTATATCTACGAGCAAATTTAGTACAAATCTATCCTTCATTAACCAAAAAATTTAACTCACCTAAGTAGTTTCATAAACAAAGCTAGTGAGATTTAAGAAAAATGACTATCATAAAACCAAAAGAAACTATACATTACTCTTATCAGTTTAGTGATATGTGAAAGTCAATAATCAGTAACAAAATAGAAACAAACACAATAACAGCTGCAAATCTTAATGCATCTATAAATCTTTTCCAATTTACTCCTATATGCATAAATTATCCAATTCCAAGAAATAGATCTAATTTCTGTGTATAATAAAAATAAAAGATATTTCACTTTTCTTCTACAGAATCTTATATTAATAGAAACAATGAAACTTGTTTATGAAAATATATAAAAACAAAAGGCAACATACTTGTCTTGCTTAAACAGAAGAAAAAAATTTAGAAAAAGATTGTATGTATTCATCTTCCCAAAGCTACTTCTATCTTCACATGCATGAAGGAGACATTTTTATGAATGTTCTCAAACGAAAAAAAAAAAAGAATAAGGTGGAAGTTTTCTTTGTTAAAAAGAAGATACTGAAGAAACCTTTTAAATGTATGAGGACACCCATTTACCAAGTAACTACCCCAAGCTTATATGCACATTTATCAAATAAAAAAATAGAAATAATATTAAGAACCTTCATAAAAGCTATTAATATTCTTTGTCAAAAATACAATATATAAATAAATCTCAATTTTCTAGTGTTTGATTTTATTCACTGTTCTGAAAATCAAATATTAATATAAAACAATGTTTTAATGTTAGGAATATACTTTTGTTTTTGCAGGTAATATCAACTTTTATTTTTGGCCATCCATACTTTAGCTGTTTAATGAGATATTTGAAAATTTAAGTATGCCTTTATTTCATATGGTTAAGGAAGCCGACTCAATACCCACTAGATCTTTGAATTGAGATGACAGATTACAGACACCTGATGTGAACCTATTTTTTTTCAAAATACAGTATCATTAAAATAATTTTCTTTAATTCCTATATTTCTATAATGGCTACTTTTCAGTTGAAAAATTTACAATTACAGTTCAAATTTTTCATTGAATGAAAGTTAGTTTTAGATGACAAAATTTGACATTAAAAACAGTCTAAAACATGTTTTAGACAGAGAGAGACCAGTGCTACAATTTGTAAAGATTTCTAAATCGTTACAAACAAGGAGGGCTGAAAAGTTCTCAGCCCAACTAAGAAGTAATCATATTTATTTTTGAAGAGTTAAAGAAACTAGAGAATTGATGTACTAAGTGTCTTGAATTCCAGCATGACAATGTGGAATCACATGTACATTACATGGCTCTAGGCCAGGGGTCAGCAAACCAAAATTATCTGGCAGAGGAAACAGCAGAGGAAACAAATGATGGCTTGGACACTCTTTAATTTATAAACCTACACATGGAAAAAAACAAACAAACAAAAAACAAACAAAAACACAATATCAAAGTTAGAATGTTTTATTATTACTTCCATTTACTATGGTAATAGATATGGCCTGCCATCCTCTTACAGATATGGATCCTGGCCCCTATGTAGATCAAAGTTACCAACTCCTGCTCTTGGCCATTCTTCTTGTTCTGGCCAAGAACTTTTCTGCACACCCTTTATATATTATACATCTTGAAATGAGGACACATTTTGGGCTTATGTATTAAATATGTTTGTTTAGTTTCTTTGTTTAATAGTATATCAACTTTCATGTGTTATTTAATGCCAAAGCTATCTTTGTAGAACAATAGTGATATTATTTAACCCATAGCTGGGAGGATAAGGTAGTTCAAACTTTTCCCAAGAGTAATAGTGCAACTGAAGTTTGAACTTACTTACTCTGAGATACTTTAACCATTAAACCATGTGGACTTTTACAACACCACATTAAATATAAACAAAAAACATCATGCTATTTATTCGCCAATGTCTCCCACCAGACAAGGCTTGACACAAAGTCAAAAGCCCGAAGGCCGATTAAAGTGGGGATAAAGGGGAGGGGAAGGTCAGGAACAAGCCGAGATTTGAACCCTGCTGGTCTATGTTGTTCGTCGGCTCACTTAGTGCAATGTGAGCCTGATGAGCCAAGTAGTTTCACGAACCCAAAAGTGAGTCCGGGCATGTATGCCGGGTTATGGCTTGAACTAGACAGCAAGATCTAGTGCCATACATAGGGTACAAAGGAGTCAATGTTGCAGTGCACCCACCCGGAGGTAGCCCAGCCAAATCTGGGGGCCTTACAGCCTCAAGTCTGCCATTGTTCCTTTTCGGAGCCTCACTCTGAACCAAAGTCCAGAATGGACTCCAGAACTGCTGAAAAACAGCATGCTATGTTCTGTGATTTACAATAGACTTTAAAGTAGTTTAGCATTCTGTAATGAGCATGGTCAAATGATAAACTTCCTTTAAGTCCATTATCTCTGGAAAATCAAAATAATACAAGAGATTTTTATATTTCATATAAAAATACATTTAAGACTAGATACTAGCAGTTAGACACAAACTGAAGCTAATTAAAAGCATCACAATAGTGATTCCTTGGGTTTTGAAAGTATGAACAAATGATCCCCAGATTACCTCAAATGTAGTACGAGTTCTTGCTTCAGTATCTTAGAATAACAAATCAATACTTCAAGTAAAATAATATAAATAAGAGTTAAATTTGAATTTTATTTTTAAAACTAAAAAACTTTCAATGTTTATTATATCAATTTCTTAATTGTTTACTTTCTAAAGTTTTTAAATGTTCACATACAATGATTAGAACTTCTATTTTAATGCAATAACTACAGCAGCATAATAATAAAAAATAAAGAGTTCATTAAGCACTGACTATTTATACACCAGAAAAACAAAAGATTTTTCAATTAACAAGCAAATATCCCAAGTATTTCACAAACAGAATAGTCACTTATCAGAAGCAAAGAAAGTGTATTGAGATTTTCAAAACATAAGGTGCAAAAAAATAAATAAATAAATAGATAAATAAATAAAATAAAATGAATTAAATAATTTTAAATGAGTGGACAGGAAATTCAAATCAGAAAACAAAAATCTCTATTAAGAAACAAAAACAGGCTCGAGAAATTTTGAAATATAAAAAAATTACTGTGTGCCAAGAAATTTTTTTTTAACTTAGAAGGTAATTAAAGCACAAATATTTCTAGGACATGTAAAAAATGTTTAAAGCGTAAAGGCTTATAGGTAAGTCAAATTTCAAGTTTGGTATGAGATAAAGTTTTTAGTGTATTCCCAAGTTCAAATAAATGATGAGAATTCTTAGAAAATGTTAAGGAATTCAATTCATAAAGATTTCCTTTGTAGGAAGCCCAACAGGTGGAGTTAAAATAAAAGTTGAAATGGTGATGTTGATTAAAGTGTGTTGAAAATGGAGAGTCAAAATCAAATAGACAAGTCATACTTAAGATGAGAAATTATTTATCTGAACTGACAGTAGAACTGAGTTTGTTTTGCTGGATTTTTTTTTTAATTAAATTTCTCTTAAAATTGCATGTAATATGCAAGTTGGATTTTAGAGAAAATCTAATTTCTTATTCAAATCACATAAAAATATAGTTAATTCTGAGAGAAGATTTCTTTTTAAACTGCATAAATGAAGTTGGTTATTAGAAAAAGACTGGTAACAGTCTATTTCAGCATTCTCTTCTTCATTCAGAGGTACAATTGGCCTAAAGTTTACAAAGAATGAAATCAGTGAAGAGGGTTTGTGTTCATTTTGCATAGATGCACTTTTCTAAGACATAAAACCACTTCTACCTCAACTATAGGTACTATTTACCAACCCCTCCGCTCGGGCAGGATATGACACAAGGTCAATTTTTAAGCGAAGTTTAACAGGTTTGAAATCAGAGTTTTCCTTCTCCTAGACTAGTTGCCTCACCAAGGCTGAAGAACCTAGTCCGTCCTACTATTTACCCATAGCTGGAGGGAGAATAAGGGGGTTCATACCTTTCCCAAGGGTATTTGCCCGAAAGAGTACGAACTCGCGTACTACGATTCCGCAGTTCATCGCTTTAACCATTACACCACGAGGACACCCACACCTCAACTATAGGTAAAGAGCAAGGGATTTGCAACCTTATAAAGTCAATCCATCGTGAGCATTCAATAATAGGTCAGGTCAGAGATCATTCCTTGCTGCTGGTACCACATTACCCAGTAAAACCTGTTACATGCTATTTGGAGAGAAGATGGGCACTGTCAAGTAACCTCTATTAGTTATAGAATACATCCAAAAATGGCGCTTATAAAAATAAATTTTTCAAACTATTTTGCACTATTTTAAATACAAATGATTAGCAGAATAATTAGTTTTTAAACCTTCTGACAACAATTGAGGATATATATTTGTAGTGTTCACCAATGGCCCGGGAGACCAGAGTTCATACCAAAGACTCAAAAAATGGTACTTGATGCCTCCTTGCTTAACACTCAGCATTATAAGGTAAGGATCAAGGGTAAAGTGAAGCAATCCAGGAAAAGGAGTAGCACCCTCCCCTACACCTCAGTGTAGTAGCTATTAAAAAGAGAGCCTTCAGGTCACCCTCAACTATGGTCACCAACTTTACTTACTTACTTGTGTGTTAGATTAAATCAATTATTAATTTGCTTCAATTAACTTGAAGAAAAACTATCAAACATCACCTACAGTATGTTTTCTTGCATGACTTTTCTAACAGATAACTATACCAGTCTATTTACCAAGAATAATTCTAACGAAAATGATCTTATCAAATAAACACACATAGTATTCACATCTAACATAGGGATTAGGAGTACCTTAAAAGTTATCAGATACAAAAATCACTTTTTTATCAAAACATACTTTTAGCTAATAGAACCATTTACAAAATACTAATGTCACACTGCCACTAGACATTATGTTTCCAACATCTAACAATTACAAAGAGTTTGTCCTTGAA
The DNA here is from genome assembly GCA_963585895.1 of Sepioteuthis lessoniana. Taxonomy (NCBI): domain Eukaryota; kingdom Metazoa; phylum Mollusca; class Cephalopoda; order Myopsida; family Loliginidae; genus Sepioteuthis; species Sepioteuthis lessoniana. The sequence continues at coordinate 32,791,080 of OY757927.1, forward strand.
TGCAAATGTGAGGAATTCAATGAATTCATTTTGCATACACTAGCATTCATTAATATAATTAAAAACAGTAAAAGTTGGTGTGAAAAATAGACAAAAAAATTCCACCTTTAGGTAATAAAAATTTTTTTTAAAAGTGACTAATAATAATAATTCCATTATTTTATACCAAAAATGCAGCATTGAATAAAAACATAATAGAAATTATACAAAATTATTTATGATTATTGGAAGGGGAGAGTTTTACACTGCTGTATTAAAGTTTTCTGTTATGAGAATCAGCTGTTGCAAGAATAAAAATTCACAATGAATTCAAGTGAAATGATTGTAGAAATGAATATTGTATAAATAGATATTTTTAATAAGTTTTTCTAAATTCTTAACCAAATCATACTTCTAGCTATGCAAAACTGAAAAATTGCTAGTGTAAACACTCTTATACAAAATACATTTGAAATTCAAACATCCTTGTGAAAACCAAGAGACAGACATGCACACAGTTAATTATCTTTAACAAGTTTTTTTTTTTTAATAAACCAACTGCCACTCACCTTGTCACGGTTGCTTCAAAGTTCTGCAAGCAAGCAGCTGAAGTCTCCACATTCAGGTGTCAATCTGTCACAAAGTGAGTGTGCTTCAGCTAACCCTGCAGTAGTGCTGGGTCAGACAGGCGCTGTAATAAAAAAAAAAAAGTCTTCACTAAATTTATTACAATAACTTTTATAAATACATTTAAGCAATTCCTTCATTTTTCATGTGATTTTTGGCAATACAATTAAGGGAACATTATCAAAGAATTTATATAAAGGCATCTTTTTTTAATGCTTATATGATGATTGAACATTTTTCTATATTAAATTCAATTCCTATACAAAAAAGTATATATATCTTAGAATTTGAATAATATAAATTAGATTTTCTATGATACTATCAGTAATTTTCAACATATTTCCCTTCCGATTGTTTACTAAATGTTGATAACCAGTTCTTGTGATCAACATAATAACTAAAACACAAGTAGAGCATGCCATTTTAAAAGTGACATCCAAAGAAGAATTTTTTAAAATTACATTTCTATTAATTAAGATATCATTCCATTTGATGTGTGCCTAAAAAAAATTTATCAAAAATAAATATAGATATCACAAAATTAGCCAACCACAGCTATTGATTACATTGACACCAGATATATATATATATATATATATATATATATATATATATGAGATGGAGTCAATCATGGTGTAATGTTTATTGTCACTGGAAATAGATACAGCAACCAGTGTTCAAATCAAAGAAGAGCTGTTTGCATTTCATATAGGACTAATACTCTTGAGAAAGGTATGCATCCAACTATTCTCCCTCCAACTTGGAGTAAATAATAGGGCAGACTGGACTCTTTAACCATGCTATGCCAGTCTAGAAGGAAAACTGAATTCAAAACTGTTACACACTGCTTAAAAAATTGAAATTGTGTCAAATCCTACTCATGTGAAGAGATTAGGTAAATACATATATACATCAGGTGGGTGCTTTTTATGATGTAATGATTAGTTAGCTAGTTTAGTAAACCATTACTAGTGAGTTTGATTGGATGTCTCATACATCTGGCCAAGTGTCATAAAGTTAAGCTTAGTAAATAACTATATACAAGTATCAAGTTGTGCAATAAGTGTAGATGAATGATTAATATTTCCTTTAAACAACAAATACTTATTTTTCAATATCTGTCTATTATATCAATGTTTCTCCATAGATCATATACTAAACAATGAAAATTTCATGTCAAAATTTAACTAATAATTGTATCAGGATACAGACTTATAGATACCTTTCATATTCATGTATAAAATGAATAGCTGAAGTAAGGTTTGAAAAAATTAAGGCCTATCTATTTAGTCTGTATTAATAAGACAAATATAAAATTATTCAAAAGAGAAACATTTTTCTAAAATTAAATTTCATAAAATTTGACCATAATTGTGTTACTAGCTTTCAAACTACCAGAAATAGCCATCAAAATAAACTTCCAAGAGCCATTTTTTTTTTTACTTAATTTTTAAAAGTTGTATATAATATTTTATACATTAAGACAAAAAGCAGTATGTAGTAAGATGCTTTGAACATATCCACTTATTTTTTTTCCAAGTCAAAGATTTATTTATTCATGACTTAACATCTACTTATTGAGATATTAGCTAGGGATGGGCATTAAATCTGAATATAAAATAACTAGTATTTTAATATCTGTTTAAAAAAATGAAATTGTTTACAGAAAATTCAGATTTAAAAACTTTAAAAATAAAGTTCAACTTGAGCTAAAATTATTTTCTACTCGAATTTTAATGCACCAGTACAAAATAATTTTAATTATTTCCATTTTTCAGTTTGAGTGTTCAAAACTGCTCAAGAAACAAGAGAAAAGGAGAAGAAAATAATTACAGACAATATTCAATAAAACTGGTCAGTTACCAGTGCTGTTAACATTTTATAACAAAACAATGCCTGTCCATTCAAAACATCAGGATAAAAATGGCAAGGAAGGGAAAAATAAAACTATTTCAACAAAATCTTTTGCAAACAATTTTCAAGTGAATTTATCTGCCATAAATTGAAGCTGATACAAGGTGAAATGTATGTGAACAACTGACACTAGACAGAAGTATTCAATGAAAGACATGCACATATAAAATGCATTTATCATAATATATTAACAACCTGTTGCCAGGACATTTTTCAGCACAGGTAAGTAAAATCTCTCTCTCTCAGATAATATACAGCAAAACAAAGTCAGTCAGTAATAAATACTCAGTTTAACTTCTAGTGAACTTCAATGCAGATGAAATGCTGATCATGGGTTCAAATCCTGCTAAGATTTTATGTCAACTTATTTTCTCAATGTATGTCAGCATAAAAACACACACACAAAATGCATACAATTTCTTAGGACATAAACAAAAGATCCTTATTACAAGTCTAAGGCTAGTTTGTATAAACAGCTCATACATATATCTACCAACCTCTCCATACATGCAGGATGCAACACAAGGTCAATTTTTTTAAAGAGAGTTCAAGAAATTTTAATTCAGTTTTCCTTCTTTGAGATTGGTTGCTTTACCAAGGTTAAAAGTTCCAGTCTGCTCTATTTATGCATAGTAGTAGGGAGAATAGTTGGATGCATATCTTCCTAAATGTATTAGTGCTATGTGAAATGCAAACAGCTATGTCCAGGTTCACACTTGGGTAGCTGTGTCCATTTCCTACAATGAAAACCATTACACCTTGATTGCCTCTCTCTCATATATATATATATATATATGTGTGTGTGTGTGTGTGTGTGTGTGTGTGTGTGTGTCTAAGACTGAATTGAAACATTAGTTAAAATAAATTCATAGGTTGCAAAATAGATAGAATTTGTTTAACATCATCATTTTTCTTGGATTTCCTATCTGCATCCTGATCCAATAGAAAGTCTTTGGTTTAAAAGGTTAGTTGGTTGGGTTTTACGGCATATCAACCCTTGCTGGTTATTTAATGCCAAATGTTTATATATATAATTTATAAATCGATACTTTGTAGGTCTTTTTTAAACAAGCCAGAGCTCAGTTGTTTGCACACAGTTAAATGGTTTCAAGTATTGCTATGTAACACTAACAATTCAATTTAACATCAGTCATTTATTTGCACACAGTTCAATGGTTAAACAGTTCTATGGGACCCATACAAGTGCTACCACTCTGGACTGTTTAGTTTTAAAATAAAATGCAACAATTGGAATATAACTATTAGAAAAAAAAAAGGCAGAAGAGAGAAGCTCAAAATATATCAAGAAATTTTAACAATCAATATTTGCTCTTAAACTATGAGAGAAAAAAATTGAATATTTACTTTATGAATTATCCTGGATAGTAGTCAAAGTAGAGTCATTACATTTATTCAAATACAACCTAAAATTGAGAAATGTCACAAGAAAACCTCAACAATAGAATAAGTATAAGAAAACAATTGATTTAGAAAATTCTTTTTAAGTTGTTTTTTTTGACCCAGTGAGATTATATATATATATATATATATAAGGCAAAGTTGATCATGAATACTTTAACATTGGTGAACCATGAAAAATGTGTATCAGATTATGAATGTGTCTTTACCTATTTTGGAATAACTAATCATGAACTAGAAACAAAATGAAAACAGTTCTAAATATTGAAGATGCTTTTGTTTGTGTGATTATTAAGAAAAGAAAATCTACAAAATCCAAGTCCTAAATTAAGTTATCCTAAATTTTAAAATCTGAGATTACCAAGTATACATAGATACTGGTGCCAAATCAGTCATACAAAAAATATAAAAAATACTCCTACACACAAAAGCACAAACCTGCTCACATTAATGCTTAAAAACTTGCAATGTTTGGTTGAAAGGAATAATGTACAAACCAATATGTATCCATTTTTTTTTCCAAGAGATATTTCCAAGTTATTCTTTTTACAATAAAAGGAATTTGAAAAATACCTCAATAATTATCACCACCTTTTGCTTTTTCTATCGTAAGCTAAAACTGTTCCAATTCAAAAATAAAAATATATTCTTCTTCAAATACTGGTGCTAAGTGTTATATCAATAATGTTCCCAATAAAAACCAATATTATTTGTCATAGAGAGGTTTGTTGTGTGTGTGGTAGAGAGATAGGTCTGTGAGTAATAGTCACTACTTTTATTACCACAGACCACATCACAAACCATTAAAAATCTCACTAACATCCCAAAACATACCAACAACATAACTACTTCCCACACAGGCATATATTCTATTCCATGTAAAGATTGTGACAAATATTACATCAGTGAAACCCAACATGATCTAAAAAAAAAAAAAAAAAAAAAAAGATTTATGAACACAAACAATCAATTAAATTAAATGACAACAGAAATGTCCTTTCCTTTTAAGTTAGACCTGAAATACACCTTCAATTTTTCCTAGGCCATATTGATTAAACCCATACATTGCAAAACTCAACTGTTAGAATCTGTAGTCATCTTAATGGTAGCTGCTTAACAGTAGACATAGCCTCCCCCATTTACTTAAGCCAAAACCTAATTTATTTCAAGAACCAATCACATTCCCAGCCAATAACCTTTCATCACCACCACTCTGATATATATCTCGATTTCACCCTTTTTCTGTCTCTCCTTATGACCCCTCCCTCCTTTTATTTCATTTTAAATTAATCTATTTCCTCCTATGCTGAACTTTAGAAAAACCCAGTCATTCTGAAGAAGTTTTGAAATAGACAAAATATCAATTGGTATCCATTGTCAGTGTTTAGTTTTTCCACTTTCCATTTATTTTTCTTATATATGTAAAATCATAACCCAGCAAGAAAAGCATATCAGAGCAAGATTTTTATGAAATCAATACACTTAAAACATGGAGGATAAATCAATTTCTAGTTCAATTTGTAAGTGAATGATAATCATATAGGCCTGCATTTGCACTGAATATCATTTTCTTTTTATATTATCTCTTTGATATAAAAAATTTGGATAACTATGAAATGCTAATCAGAATATTTCATTTCTGAAATAGAAGCATCAAAAATCATCATGGATTACTATTACAAGAGGAATCAAATAAGTTTATGAGTTATCTAGCTTTTACAGAAGTATCCTAATCAAGTTGTCTTTATTGTTAGATATTTTATGACATTTGTGGTTTGGGTTAAAATGAGATGACTAAAAAAATCTAAAAGGTGGCCTAAACTGAACCAATAGTAAATAGATATGACATTTAATACTAAAACCCATTCATTCATCCTTTTTGTTGTGTGAACAAAGGTTGTTTTTTTTAAAACATGTCATAAAATTTATTTTATAATTCTTATTCCAATTCCACATCATAACAGCTTTGCCAGATTCTTTCCATTTAATTGTAGTCACATGATAACTTTGTCCAATTTTAAGCGAAACTGAATCTGCAACTTTGAAAAGAATATTGTTAAGGATGGTTGCAGGATCAGATAAACCATTTATTTTGTTCTCAGATGACTATTGGGTTACAACTCTTATTAACCCAAACAAGTCATTGCTCATAATTATATAGCACTAAGACAAACTTTATGCTTTAATATGTCAAAAAGACAGACAATTGGGAGTGTATCCATTGTTGTTAAAAGAATTACTCAAGTCTTACACACAGAGTAATTTTCTCAGTAATACAAAGAGCAAACCTAAACTCTGTTATATGGAAAGCAACAACTTGCATTTTAAACCTAAAATATTCAAATTTGTACAAAAATATCTTAAGTAACAATTTTTTGTTTCATACTTTCATAATTACAAAGCTGTACCATTAATTATAAACAACTTAAAATAAGGTAGAATTTGATAGAAGAGAGTCAAAAATTTTGCAATATTTTGTTATATGCTATTTTGCAGCATATATATCACACGACTGAAATAGTTCAAGCCATAGATGGTACCCACTATGGTTGGTAGTTGCTTCACTATGTGCAATTTGAAAGCTTCACAGATGAACATGGAACTTATGTTTTATGAGTTTAAACTAGGCTATGGCATCACAAGAGCAACCAAAAACAGAACCAGATGAATCAAGAAATTTTATTCAGATTGCAAGAATCTCAACTATCAAGCAAGGTCAGGTAGGCAATAAAAGCTTGGATTTCAAGACCAAACACCAAACCAGAGGCAAATTTGTGAGTAGTACTCTGAGAGTATCAGGCAAGCTTGGCATCTCATAATCCAGTATGGTTAGTCACCTTCACAACTTCAGCAAAAGCATTTGGAGCTCCCAAATTATGCCTCATATCACCAAAATATTGCAAACCTTTTGACTCACCCGAGTGTTTTATATTACAACTTCCTATTATTGAAAAGGCAACCTTTGGCAAAGATTAACCTTGTATTTTTTTATGTTATAAGATGATACTTCTAAAAAAAAGTGACAAGACATTGAATAAAGAATATACATCAACTACTCTACTTTAAGGATCTATATAAATCATACAATAGTCTACAATACTTAAATTTACAAATCTCCTTCATACTATCTTATTTAATATGAGTAAAAGGAAAATAGTTCAATTAAATCAACTGAATGACAGACTTAGTTGACTCATTAATATAATTGCTCAGCAATTACACTACTCTTCCAAGAAGATATTTAATTGAAAAGGAAAACAAAATCATCTTGAGCAGTTATCACATCAGGGCATATGTTTGCTTTTGTTACTTTTGATGTTGTCCAGATTACACTAAGAAAAGGTTAGAATGTAATTAGCAATTGTATCAACACTGTTCACAGAAATATTCACTTCAAAGAGTTTATAATACAAAGCCAACCAATAAAATTAGACTTCTTTTTTTAGCTATAAGCCTTTGATAAATAGGTGTTTTTCCTCTAAAGCAATACACAAATCTTAATTTTGAAATTTTTTATAAAAAAAATAAATAAATAAATAAATAAATAAATATCAAATTACTTGTAAATAAACTACTTTTAATTTTCATCAGCACTTAGAAACATAGACAAGCATCTGCAACTTTTTTATTGTTATTACAGTCACTGACTGTACTTACCAGCAATCTGGAGGTAAAAATGAAACATTGCGACAACAAAGATAAGATTACTAGTCCATGCACATCAGGATGAAATAAAGTAAGTAAAGTTGGCGACCATAGTCAAGGGTGACCTGAAGGCTCCCTTTTCAATAGCTACTACACCAAGGTGTAGGGGAGGGCGCTACTCCTTTCCCTAGATTGCTCCACTTTCCCCTTGATTACCTTATAATGCTGAATGTTAAACAAGGTAGTATCAAGTACCATATTTTTTTAAGTCTTTGGTATGACTCGACCTGGGACTGAACCCAGGTCTCCTGAACACTCTAAACATTATGCCAATATCAATATAATATTTTCAAAGTCTTATCTATGAATTACATATACTTTTAGAAATACTAAAAAGTTGCTACCTCAAAATTTAAGGTATTTGAACAGTATTTATAAACTGTATGTCAAAAGATTGATTGTAATTGATTGGTAGATCACAAAGGTAGATAGCACACTATGAAAAAAAAAAATATATAGCCAATCATCTATCCTTTTCTTGAGTAAGGTAGTGACCATAATTGTTCATGCAGTAATATAAGGTACACAAACATATATTGTATATAGAAAGTATACTCAGTGTGTGTGTGTGTATATATATATATATATATATATATATATATATAGCAATTTTAATATGGGTAAATTATTTTGATCTAGTCATCTTAAATGCTTGCAAGCCAAAAAAGTGTAGACATTCATGCTGTATATAGTATCAGCTTTTGCCTATACTCTGAGATTACTGCATGCATACCTAAGGGTTAGTATATTAAAATACTTTTTTTTATAATTAAATTCTATCAACTTTTGGGTATTAAGTTCTTTTTACAAAATGATTTTAAAACAATAACTCATTTTTACTTGCAAATAAAACACTAAAAAGGTTTTCAACTATTGAGGGGGAAATTTATTTTAAAACTAGTTTTAATAATCCAGTCACTAATAGCACTAAAATACAAGACTTGTCAGATTTTTTTTCTGTAATCTCAAAAATTGAATTGAGTCTTGAGAAAAAAATTCTATTTTGACACTTCACTATATTAACATGAGAACTGAAACTTTCTCTGCATGGAACAAAAAGAATCAATAAAATATAAATTCTATTCAATTATTTCACATAACAGAATCATCTGATTCATATCTCCTCTCAACAATTCAATTCAAGCAAAATAAATAAACCATACAATTTTTTAGACAGCAGAAAATTACAAATCAGCTATTTCTTTAACCATTCAAAACATTTTAACCATGATTAAAGATCAAGTGTAAATATATTTGAACACATTCTTTTCACCTTCTTCCAAAGGAATTTAAATAGTTCTCAAACAGCAATTTTCAATCTACATTTCTGTCATGGATTAAATTTTATGGCACAATGACTTGCATTTTAAATAGATTCTTTAATTATTATCAGAGCTACTTTTAGTAGAACAAAAGTTTTAAATCATGGCAAATATTTTGGATACAATATGAAACAGACTTGCTGAATTCTGCCCAATGATGACCTGAAGCTGTATATAAGTAACCATTCAGACATATTTGTTATATTATCAATTCAAAATGAAATCAGCAACCCAAATCCTGGATGAAGCTGCTTACATTTCACTTCACCTAATTGCCCCTGGGGAAGGCATGAATCCATCTCTTCTCTCCACCCTCTAGCTATGAGTAAATAGTAGGACAGACTGGGTTCTTAAGCCTTAATTAAATAACCAATCAAGGAGAAGGAAAACTTCAAACTAGCTCTACTCAACAACTGAAAAATCATCCAAATTTTTATTAAACAACCTCATCTGCTACAAGACTATATATATATATATATATATATATATATATATATATATATATATATATATATATATATATACACACACACACACACAGGGAGGGAGAGAGAGAGAGCATAGCATAGACAGAATCAACAGTGCTTGATAACTGTCAGTTTCTTATGCTTTAGTCTGATGAAAACATAAGTAACCGATAGTCACCAAGCTCAGTTAATTCTAAGTCTACACTATCCTAACTTAAATATATACTCTCTATTAATGACATTGAGTACGAAAGTATTGTTTTGTACAGACAGGATTTAGCCTGGCAAAAAGACAAATTATATAAACTAGCATAATGTGAGGGGGGGGACATTCAACAATTAAATGTACCATTCCTAATGGACCAAAATTGCTTTTAAGAATTAAATTACATGGAAAGAGTGTCCCAGATACAAAACTATTTTTCATTCATGTATGCATAATGTCAAATCATACAAGGCAATAAATTTTCAACGATCCTAGAGATTATATTGACACACATATCTAATACTGATGCATATACTTCTAAAAAATAGATATTTCATTTATTAATTGGGGGATTCTTTTATTGAACATATATTTAATTAGCTTAGCTGAAATTGGCACAAAGCCAGAAATATGGAGCACTCAGTGAGAATACAACTCACAAGTAATGATCTAACTTAGCTCATTAATCACATGAATCATCCTTAACTAAAACTTCAATTTGGCAGAAGATCACAAGTATGAGGACTAAACTCACTATTCAGTAGTAATTGATAACCAAGAGTAGGCTATGTATAATTTCTAGTTCAGTCTTTTTAAAAAATAATATAAGCATCTTCATTCAGAATTCTTTTTCTAACTAATAAAAAAAAAAAAAAAAAAAAACCACCAAAATTGGCCCAAATCATTTTCCAGGTCAAACTGAAAAAGCAAAGAAAATAGCACTCACAATAAAAACAAAAAAATATTTTAAAGATGATAGAAAGTTGATTTAAAACAAATTGCCCTTTACATTTGACGTGAATGTAAGTAGTTACCCAACCCCTCCGCTTTGGGCAGGATGTGACACAAGGTCAATTTTTTAGCAGAGTAAATTCAGAGTTTTCCTTCACCTAAACTAATTGTGAATCAAGGTTAAAGAACCCAGTCTACCTTACTATTTACACATAGCTAGGGTGATAATATATACATTAATGCCTTTCCTAAGAGCAATAACTCAAAGTGAAACACAAACAGCCTCATTCAGGACACAGATTTCATTTCCTATGACAATAGCCATTATGCTAAGCATGGCTCCTATTTATTGTGAATGTATTTAAGCACAGACTGAAATACTAATGCTTTCTCGTATTTGAAGATGACCATTTATTAATTTATTTATTTTTTTTAACAAAGAAAAAAAATAAACAAAGACTAAAATCTGTGTGACAATTGATTTCAAGTTTGTTTTTTCTACCAGAGTGAAATTTAGCAAAAAACTGCCACAGGAATTTTATGAGCAGTATTCGTAAATATGATTTTATGTATATTTTTACTTATTTCCACATACAATTAAGTGGGTTAACATATGTATACAGAGACATGAAAATATTCAAATATGCAAAGATATACACATGCAAATTTTCTAAAATACATTCATTCATAAATACAAATAGTATGTAAGCTTATTTACAGATAAATATATGTTCACACAAATGTGACATGAACAGTCATTATTTTCTATTTCAATTGCTCAACTGATTTCTGTTCCTGAGCTAATTAGAATTTTTTCCTTCCTTTTCTCTCTAAATTAAAACACCAGTGTAAGTGACTGACAAGCAAAATAAACAAATCTGTTTATTGCTTATGTGACCAACTTGAGTTCATTCATTCCTTCCTTCTTGCCAATCTACTTCTCTACAGCAATGAAGCCAGTTATTATTTGTTACTTACTATTCAAGCAATAAATGCTTCAATTTTGTCATCAATTTAAACCTTTTAGACTAAACAAGGCAAATTATTTAAGTATTCAGTGGCTTTCTAGGTTAACCAAATATCTTAGTTTTGATAAAGAATTAGTCAAAGTCATTTAACCAAGATTTCCTGGTATATTAACAAGTATATATGACGTACAAACATTTTAATAACTTCTTTATACAGAGAACAATTTCTTTGGATTTGGAAAAGGTCATATTCAGGAGTACTTAATGAAAAAAAAAATTTAAATGCTATTTATTATCAATAATTTTTAGATGAAGCCCCATTAATCATTAATATTTTTGAGTGATTATCTTTCGTCTTCATAATTCTAGTTGCTTTTTATTATAACTCATCAAGGTCATTACAAGGAACAGAGTGGCACATCAGAAAACAAGAATAAAGAATAAGCTTCCAATGTGACCAACATAGAACCAGATTTCCACATGGCAAAAGAGAATGCGAGTTTAAGTTTCACAGGGAGATTAGCCAGTGCACTGACATGGGCATTGCTTCACCATGTGTAATTTGAAAGCTGCACAGATAAACATGTAATGTAGTCCAATTTAGTAAATTATGCTTTATGAGTTCAAACTGGAGCAGGAGCCAAAAACATTTGTTGTGCAAAAAAAGTTAAGGTGCAATTGATGGTTTAACCTGATGGTTTAAGGTGCAATTGATGGTGTAACCTGATGGTTTAAAAAGTTTTTATCAGGCTGCATGAACCTTAATGATCAGGCAAGGTCAGGTAGGCATAAAACCATGTATTCTGAGGCTATGCTCTAAGGTCATGCTCCTAGCCAAAGACAAATCCAGTGAGTAGCACTCAGGCAAGCTCAGCATCTCACAGTTCAGTGCGATTCATCACCTTCATGAATTCAACAAAAGCATCCAGAACTGCCGAATTGTGCCTCATGTTACCAAAACATTATAAAACTTAACTCGGCCAAGTAATAAAATGTTAATATCAATATATGTTTCCTTAAACTATAAACAGGTATTTTACTTGATTAATCCATTATTGGAGCATAAAGTTACCTTTATTCTTTTTTCTTTTAATGAAGAAAATTGTATTGCACTAATTTACAGGAAATAAGAGATGTAGCACCCATGAGATTTTGCATTCAAAATATTAATCTTCTGTGAAGATATCAACAGTAGCAAATGGAAAATTTATAGTATCTACCAGGGAGGGGCAAGTCTGAAGCTTACAAAACCTAAAAATGCTAGAGCAGAAAAATCAGAATTTTTTGTCATATGTCCCCAAATAATCTATATCCTTTGCTTTTTTTTACAGATCTGTATCCCAATAAAGAAAACAAGTACTATGAATATTTACAGGAGTTCAAAAAGATCAGGAATCATTGTCCAACCAAAAATCTTAGAATAAATTACATACAATAAAAAGGGAAAAACTGAACTGTATAAACGCTAGAATAATGATTTACAGAATAAACATGTTATATACAACAAATGCAATTGCTTACAGATCATTTAGCATTCAATAATTCCTAGTCAACTAACACTGTTAAAAAACCCATATCTCCCAAAATGTCTAGTTAAAAACTGTGCAAACTTTCCTTTGCATAGACAAAATCTGCATTGTGTTATGAAAAATGTCTAAGTGTCACACACCTATGTATTTGACGGCATATATGACGCATGGTTTATAAAGATGTTTAAGGGACTACCACTAACTGCAACCCCTCCAAGTTCCATAACTATCGATTTCAAACTTCAGTAGATAACTCTCTAGTCATAATACAAGCGGATAGGTCGCTGTATGATATTGGCATAAAATTATTTTAATGATATACGTGTCTTATATACCATCAAATAAGGTATATAATGCACTGACAGTTTCTTTAGGCTCACAAATATGAGAACATACTTTTTTTCAAGAGGAGGAACCTGGAAAAGAAAAGCATATTTTTGCACCAGGAGTAGCATTAAAAAAAACTATCAAAAAACACTAAAAAAAAATTTAAAAATAAAATAAAATAAATTGAAGTTTTAAGTTTATTTCATTTGTAAAATAGAAAAGGGAGCTGGTCAAGAACTTTCCTGAGAATAAGCTAGTCACGTTTGTAATCTTTCTTATATCACATTTGACAAGTGAATAATATCTAAATAAATCTTAAGGAATTTTTCAAGAACATTCCGATTTATTAAATAAAATAAACATTGTGTCAAATAGACAATAATATAATCTAGTAATTATATCATTTCAAAAGAATTTCTTCTTGGGTGTTTCGTTTCAACTATTACACTATCAGTTAAGATACATTTTAAACAAACTAAAATGAAAGCAAATAAAATAGTCAACCGAGTTTAAACACATTGACAAGTTTTAACGAATAAAATACAATGCCCATCGTGTTGCAGTTTACTTTTTTCTTTTTTTTTTTTTTACTGCAATTATCATATTGTAAGATTCACTGTTAAACAAATCGGATAAAAGATATTGTGATAATCAGATGTGAATGAAATCAGAAGGAAACTTAAAATGCCACCTCATCTCATTAAAATGAAGTCAGCAAAAAAAAAAAATCCATTTTTGTCTTGCAAATCACTTAAAAATGTAAATAAGTTCGTTTTTCTTAATTTTTCAAGAGCTGTGTATATGGGGTGGCGAAACCTGTACCATACACACGCGCGCACTAACACAAAAATGCTGATGGACTCAATGAGTAATAACTTCTCCACCCCTCGATTCCACCTACCGCTGTTCCCTCTCCTTTTCAGGCTGCAATTGCCAAATGTAAACAGAAGAAACAGGGAGGACCCCAACCATGAATAAAACCAATTGTCTGCTGAACAGTGTAGCAGGCAGGGCAGCTGACAAGGAAAAACTCGTTATGATTGCCTTCCTTCCTTCTCTCGTTGCAAGTGCGAAGGGAAAGGAATAAAACTAAGAGGGGGGTGACCAGTGTTACTTCGTAATAAATAGGGCAGTTAACTATACCTTTCTGGCCCACTTGACAAGAAAAAAAAATTATTGAAGTAGAACTCCTACCGAAAAAGAAAAATATAAACTGCAAGTGAAAAATAATACATGCTGAATAAATCCAATCCAACTGCAAAGTTTGCCTAAAATCCTTCTAGCAAAGAGCATAAAGGAATCGTTTTCTTAACAGCATACTAAGCAAAGTCTTCCACTAATCTATATATGACTAAAAAGTTTCATCTGCATGAGTACGCGTGTATGTGACCGTAATCCAAAAAACAGCACGTCATAGAGATTCTTATTAGAGCAATACACATGAAACGTTCTCAGCCAAATTTGCAACTGAATGATAATTTTGTGGGATATGCATTTATACTAATCATCATTTTTTAATCATCTATTTCCTCCATATAACGTCGTGGGAAATCACGATAAAATGTTAATTAAAATCCTTCACTCCTTCCAAAAATATCAATATCAACACAGACCCATGTTACCCAACAGGTTTACAGGTCGTCTAGTAAATCCATGTCCAATTTATTAAAAATGAAAATGATAGCTACACTATTTCAGATGAAAATTTTTGCTAAATAATACTCAATGAGACAAAAGATTTTAAGCCTTTGCCAATTTAAGTGCCCTCAGAGAAAAAAATTACTTATGTTACTAGGTTCACTAAAATAATGAAATAAACCCTGAAATGGGTAAACATAAGGATTTTTTGTTTCTTATATCACAGTCCATGGCGCAACTAAGGGCCTGAAGTGGAGGCCTATTTCAAAATGTTTGAGTGACGCATTTTAGTTTCGGGATTTTGCGAGTTCGCTTCTATAATCGGCTTAAGAAATTGAAAGTTTGGCTTTTACACTCTGAATAACTTTTACCATTATTCAACTGAAGAAAGTATAAGAGCTACTTTTTTTATAGCCTTTGGACATAACTATATTATTTAACATTTATTGTAAAAATAAAAATAATTGTCCGAAATTTTTTTCTGCTAAGTTGACTAAGGCTGTAAAATATGCCGACTGATTCTCCGCAAAAGAGTAAGACCCCTCGTCCAAAGAGTGTACTGGATATGACACTAGTCCTCAAGCTTTGGGGAAAGTGGAGTACCCTTCATTACCATTACTCTCAGGTCCACTCTGACCCGGAGTGGTAGTACTTGTTATGGTCCTATCTATGGGTCCTATAAAACTATTTAATCATTCACTATTATTGAAACCATTTAACTGTGTAAACAAATGAGCTCTTCATCGTTTAAAATGCTACCTACAAACTATTCGTTTACAAATTCTATGTATTTGATATACATGTATAAACAGAATCTGCCATTGAATAACCTAAAAGGGTTGATATACCATAAAACACAACCAATCAAAATTTTTCAGAGAATTGAATGGAAAAAGAAAATATATAGACATCTTCAATATCTAAAAATTTCTAAAATTCGAATTATTGAATCTACAAACATCTTTAAATGAATTTTCATTGAGTAATATGAAAACATGAAATTTACTTCGTTTTTACATTTTTTAAACTTAAAACTAAAATTTAACATTTGTTTTTAAATACCTTAAAAAACACAAAAACAAACAGTAAACAAATTACTCATAAAAATCAAATTTTATCAATATATTTGTTTATAAATAACAATATCCGAGAAAAATATCAATAACTTTGATAAATATGACACTTAAATAAATTTCATAGTGTAAAAAAACCGAGTCGTTGGAAAAAAAAGTTTTCTAAAAATTAAACCCGACAAAATATTCATGCTGACTTTTTACATAAAATTCTTAATTTATATTTTCTTTAATTTTAAGATTTAAACCGTTACATTACAGTAAGATTAATAAGAACTGTGGTAATAAAAAAGTCAACATAGATTTTTAATGGTTAAAAACGAATACAGATTGCATTTAATGATAAACTTAATTTTTTCTTTTTTTTTTTCGGTCCATCACGGTTAAGCGTGATGGACATTAAGCGTGTTTATTTGGTCCATCATTAAGCGTGTTTTTTTGGTCCATCACGGTTAAGCGTGATTAACATTAAGCGTGTTTATTTGCTTTTAGAGAATAAGAAATCAACTCTGTTAAAAAGGTTAAAGTTTATTTTAACATTTTTTACTCGAGTTAACTTTAAGTGAAAAATGTTTAATTAACTGTTAATTAAAAATGTTAAACTTCCTAGACCAAGATTCTTAAATGACATTTTTAGTAGTGAATTTTTTTTTTTTTTACAATAAACATAGAATAATATAGTTAAGTCCAAAGGTTTCTTTGAATTTCTTAAGCCGGACCACAGAACCGAACTAGAGAAATCTCAAAACAAAAATGCGTCGCTCTCAAACGTTTAGAAAATAAGCCTATAGTTCTGGCCCTTAAAGAAGGTACTTTGTGTAGGATGCCATGCAACAATCACAAACCTTTTAAAGTTCAATTTAATCGGCTCAATCGTTACGCAGTTTGATAGCAACAAAATCAAAACGTTCAAACTTCTCCAATTATGAATTTGTTTCTCATCCTTAAAGTAAGCAGGCTCAAAAGTATTAAAACAGACTTCATTTTTTTTTTCAAAATTGACACCGACTGATCTAGACTTCTACTTATCATTTTGTTATATAAATTGCTCAGCTTTACCCATATTTTTGTTACAATTCTAAAAAATAATAAAGCTTCAATCTCAATACTTTTTGATCACACCTCACGAGGTTAAGAAATTTATTGTTCAAGAATGATCTGGAAAGACAAATTCACTGAAGTCATCGAAAAATCTGTTCAGTGTAATTTTCTAATGATCAATTAAAATACAAACTATAAAACTACTAATAATGATTTTAGGCTAGTCTTTATTCTCCAGTGTTTGCCAATAGTCCGGGAAACAGGGGTTCAATCCCAGGTGGAATCATACCAAAGACTCGAGAGAGAGAAAAAAAAAAAAAAAAAGGTACTTGATGCTGCCTTGCTTGACACTCAGCATTATAAGGTAAGGATCAAGGGTAAAGTGCAGCAATCCAGGGAATGGAGTAGCGCTTCTCTACACCTCGGTGTAGTAGCTATTGAAAAGGGAGCCTTCGGGTCAACCCGACTAAAAATGCTAACTTTACTTTTTTCTTTTTTTTTTTACTTTACTTATAACTTTGTTGAGCATCAAAATAAAGTAAAAATAAAATAGCTTCTGATGAAATCGAACCAATCCTATATAGCTAAAGATCTTCTCTTTCATGGATAGCACATTAACCAATTCAGCCATGGAAGCAGGTACACTAACAATTCCATAAACTATGAATACTACCTGGTGTCATTTTATTTTGCACTTAGTTTTAAGTTATCAAAACATATAAAGACATTAATCATTCTTCTGCAACAAATTAAAAATGGTGATAAGACTTTCTAAGACCAGTACTGTTTTTTTTGTTTTTTTTAAATATACTGTGTATATTCATTATCTGCAATAACATTTTCTTTTAAAGATAAACATTTCAGAAAGTTACATAGATGGATTATATTCAAAGCAAAACATTTTTATAAGATCACCTAAAAACGATTTTTCATACTTGACTTCTGTATATTTTACAGTAGTCATGTGATCAAACACTTTCATAAACCAACTCTTACTATACTTTACCATCTATAAAAGTTGTTTTTCTTATTCCCCCCCACCACCACTCATTCTTATCAAGTTGGTTTCTGATGTTTTCTTGGTGACCTCAAGATTTAATAGTGTTCAAAGTTTTAGATAACACTTGCAAGACAGAAATATTCTGAATTCTTGGTATAAATATTCTTGATTCTGTTTCCGATGTCACTTCATTTAAAACAATATATCAATAAGCAACAATGTTTAATTTCAGCATTTGAAATCAAGCTTAATGCTCTGCATGAAACTAAGTAAACACTTATGAATTATTGTAGGCTATTTGCCAATATTGCTTTGATAAACAGGCTTATATCGTAGAAAATACTTCATTCAATTAGCAGTGAAGAAAGTTAAATATATAAGAATGAATCACTAAGTCCATAGCCTAACAGTTATAAATTGTATAATGTTCAGCCTATGCAATTATGGAAGACATTCTGGGTTGTGTACATTGATAAGATTACATTGTAAAATAAATTAGTCCAGGTTAAAAGCATGGTAAGGTTAACCTGAAGACAAACTTTCTTAGACCTTAATTTTTCAATGCAGGTATTTGGAAATGAGAAAAGTTTACGTAAATAGACCTGACTTTGACCAGTTTACTAAAACTTTTCATTCCCCTAAGATACCTCAAAAAATACTCCAACTTCACTATTAACCTGGACTGAATATCACTTAAAAGCATTTTTTCTATCATTAAGCTACAGACTTATCGATCTACCTCCTATTGGTGAAATCAATGGCTATGCAACTTATAGATAAATTATACACCTAATTCATATAAATATTTATTTTTACAAGTAGAGCCATGTATATAATTATGAGGGATTAATCAGAACAATGCAAAATGTTTAAATACTTTAAAAAATCTATTTACACATGTACAATACATTAAGGAGGTAAGTGGCAAAAATCAAAAACTTTCATCATTAGAAAAATATAGTAATCTTATAATGCTAGCTTTCAAAAACTTAATTTTTATGAATTTTTATCCTATATTTACATTTTGTTGAATCTATATATCAAGCAGACAATGAAAGTCCTTTACATTGTTTTCCTCCAAACATTAGCTACAGCCCTAATAATGGATAGCAACAAAGCACAAGCATACACACAAAACTATATAGCATGCACGATGGGCCACATGCTATCCCAGGTCTGCCTAAGGCACTTTGACCTACCTCTGACCTGCACAAGCCACTGATCATGACTCATCAAAATCTGATTGCAAATGTAAGAACTGCTTTTTTTGTTTTCATGAGAGTGCATGCACAATGAGACTGCATTTACATGCACACTTAAACGTACGTATGCTCATTTTATCATTTGTGTATAAAATGCAGGTTCATACTTTATTTCTGCACACCTGTTTATGCAGGAAGGCTTACTAACATGCATATGTCTATTGAGAATCCTCAGTCCTCTTTTGGGGATCAATGCTTGTTAAAAGAATTAGATTCTGATAAAATAATTTATAACATTTATCTAGTCCAAAACACTGAAGATACCATCAAAGAATTTTGAGTTAAAGCACCTCACCCATATGAAAGAACACTAACACCAGTCATCAAGATTTTGAAAAATTTCTTTTTAATTTTAGCCAGACTTTTATTAGGACAACTTCCCTTTTTATTGAAATTACAGTCAAAAACAAGGAATTTCCAAGTATATGCAAGAGTATATAATTAATGCTATAAAAATATTGCTAAAACAAAAATGAGAACTTTTTATTTAATAAAAATGACAATATCAAAAGGTTCATCATGGTAAGCTGTTCAAATATTGCTAAAAAATTCTAAAATTTTACTATCACAAAACTGTAGGATTTGGAAAAAAATTCCCCAAAAGTACATGTTCAGAAAATATTAACATTTGTTCCTGATAAATCACATAAAAGAATATAATTAGCATTCTTCATAGTGTTTTTAAGGAAATATTAGAAAAAAGAAAAAAAAAAATCAGTTGAAATAAATGCAACAACTAGACAAAATATATACTTAATGAGATTATACTACTAAAAACCTCAAATCAGTAAGAGGGATTGATCTTTAATAGATTGAAAACATTCAAATTCTTCTCAACAACACCAATCTTTTGAGAAAATAAAGTTACCAGTTGTGTAGTTTTCATATTTTGATCACAGAATTTTATTCTGAATAAATGATAATGGACAAAATCTTGTTTTCAAACTGAATAAAACATAATTCAGTGCGAAACAGCATTCTAATAAAAAGCAAAAAACAAAAGTACTTTCAATTTTTTTTTTGTAAATTGCAAAAGCCTCCTCAGAGAGCTAACAGGCACTACACTTTGTCAAATAGAGATGTGAAATTGTGACAAGACAAGAACAGTTAATTCTGTAATTTAACAACAATGCACTTTAAGATGAGGTATATTTTGACTAGCATCTTTATATGGAAGTTTTGTAAATTTTTCTGATCAGTGTAAAGAAATTATTTCAAATGAGCATACTTGCTTTGTAGTTCTTTATCTAGAAAAAATAGTATATGTTAACAATTCTTATAAGCCAGAGGTTATAGCATTAATTACTAGATTTTAGAATTGAAAGGTATTCTTCATTTTTATGATTAATTATTAAATACATGTACAGTTCTACTAGCTTCAAGTCATTCAGAAAAATCCTGTCAACTATTAATAATTGCAAAAATTGCCATTGATAACAGCAATAATAAATTTCTTTGATATTTTTAAAACTGAAAACAATTTGATGTAGACTAAAAATAAACTATTGTTAGTAACTCTTTTAGTCGCAAACTACATATCTTGTTACTAATCTGAAATATAATTAAGGGTATGACATATCTGGATGAAAAGAAAAACAGAACTTTACTCATATTTAATGTATGAGAAATTCACATTCTTTATAGCTGGACAAGGTTGAGGCAAAATTGTTTCTAAGCAATTTATATGTTCTCACAGTTGTTCAATGAGATGTGTTTTATTAAACAACTTTTGCAAGGTAATAAAAATGAATCATTTATCACAAGAGATTGCTCAAAAGAATGGGAACAAAGTGAATATTGATACATTTTAGCAATATTTTTTTTTATTTCATTAAAGTATTCAATTCATTGATAAGGACATTGAACAAGAAATATAAGAAACTAAATTTTTTATTAATAATATTCTTTCTTGGATCCAATGATAAACTTGTAATTATAGAAATACAATGATTTCTGGCATCACAGCAGTTGTATGAATTACATACAAAGAATCGAATAGCAATATATCAAACCTATCCTTTTTAGAACATAGAAAGAAAATAGAAAAAAAATGAAAAAAAAGAAAAAAAGCAATTCTCAGTTTAAAAGGTCCCAGCACTCTTCATGACAACTAAACACTAAAGGCTCCCATGAGTTAAGGAATTTAATCTTGACCCTACTTGTAAGAAATATATTGAAACTCAATACCACAAACTATGCTTACTTACATTTGTTATACTAACTTAAACAAAACAGCAATAACCTCTGTTTTTAGAATTCTATTGATATATTCCAGAAAATACCAGCCACCAACCAGCTGGCCAACTGGTATAGACCACACTTGGCACTGATCAACATTTAACTCACGCCACAAAGAGCATGGTTATATTTAGCAAGACATTAACCACTAGAAACAAACAGAAGATAACATTCCAAGAACACACATGTATGTGTTTAACACGAGTACTTGCTCTTTCCCATATAATCATTTCTTTAAAAAAAAAAAAAAAAAAAAAAAAAAAAAAAAGGAAAGGAAAAAACATTATTGCTACTAACTACAAGAATCAATAAATAATTACTACTAATAGAATAGTTAAGAAAATATAATGTAATAGCTTAAAATTAAAAGATTATAAATCTGCTACATAGATTATATAATTATCAATATACCATTTTTTGACAGTGAGAAGAATCATTAGTTACCCCTAATCTATATGTACATAGCTCTGAATATATTTCCTGCATTGAAAAATTGATAAATGGACCATGATTTTTACTACTTATTTGTTTGTAAATCTGTAAAAAGCTGCATTTTATTGTCCACTAGCAGTAATAGGTCTGGGGGGGGGTTATGGCATATCAACCATTGTAGGTTATTTAATGCCAAATCCATTTTTATGTAAATAATCTGTTCTATTTAAAACAATTCAGTTTAGCATAAGTACACAGTTTAATTGTCAAAAACATTTCCATTTCAAACTATTCAAGCAGTTATATGTAACAATTCAGTTAAGTGTAAATACAGTTTTAATGTCAAAAACAGTTCCATTTCAAATAATTCAGTTAAGCATAAGCACGCAGTTTAAATGTAAGTACGGTTTAATTGTCAAAATCATTTGTATTTCAAGCTATTCAGTTTACTCAAACAATTAATTTTAGCATAAGTATGCTGTTAGTTCTATTTAACCTATAGATAGGGCCCTATCAGGTGCTGCCACTCCGGGCCAGAGTGGACCTGGGAGAGATGGCAATGAAGGGGTACTCCACATTCCCCAAAGTTCCAGCACTGTTGGAACCTCACCATCAGATTGTTTAGTGTCATATCAGGACACTCGTTAGGGGGTGGGGGTCTTACCCCTCTGCAGAGAAGCAGTTGGTGTATTCTACAGCCCCAGCCGACTGGGCAAAATAGGTCTTTTGTTTACCAAGATAACACTTTACACTATAAAATGGTTGCTCATTCAGTTAAGTATAAATGATAGATAAAAGATGATAAAAGAAAAAGTGAAGACACCTGGTAAAGTGAGTGGGTCAGATTTTCCCAGTAATAATTTCTAATTCATCAATCAATAATTCCAATATTATACAATTTTTGACAAGTTTCATAGTTTTTTTTTGGTTGGTTAGGATTATGGCATATCAACCTTTGAAGGTTATTTAATGCCAAATCCATTTTTATACAAATATTCAGTTCTATTTCAAACAATTCAGTTTAGCATAAGTACACAGTTTAACTGTCAAAAATATTTCTATTTCAAGCTATTCAGTTTAGTCAAACAGTTCTAATTCAAACAAATCAGTTCATGATAAGTACACAGTTTAGTTTTATTTGAATCCATTTTATACAAAAAGTCAGTTCTATTTCAAACAATTCAGTTTAGCATGGGTACACAGTTTGTCAAAAACATTTCTATTCCAAGCCATTCAGTTTATTTAAACAGTTCTAATTCAGCTAATTCAGTTCAGTATAAATATAGATTTTGTTTACACACAGTTAAATGTCAAAACAGTTGTACATTAAACAATTCAGTTTAGCATAAGTAAAGTTTCAATGTTACAAACAGTTCCATTTCAAACAATTCAGTTTAGCATAAGTAAGCAGTTTAAATGTAAGTACACAGTTTGTCAAAAACATTTCTATTTCAAGCTATTCAGTTTAGTCAAACAGCCTTAATTCAAACAATTCAGTTTAGTATAAGTATGCAGTTTAGTTCTATTTAACCCATAGATAGGACCCTTATCAGGTGCTACCACTACGGGCCAGAATGGACCTGGGAGCAATGTCAATGAAGAGGTACTTCACATTCCCCAAAACTCCAGTATTACTGAAACCTTACCATCAGATCTTTTAGTGTCATATCTAGGACACTGATTGGGGGTTGGTCTTACCCTTCTGCAGAGAAGCAGTATGTGTATTCTACAGCCCCAGCTGACTGGGCAGTATAGTTTTTCTTTTGGTTTGCTTGTTGTTGTTGTTGTTTTGTTTTGTTTTTTTACAGCTGAATGCTTTCTTAATAAAAATTGCTAATTTTATATACTTACTTCAAAATCTACAGTCTAGTACTTTTGCCATTATGCCACAGAGCCTTCCCTATTTTTATATAGTTATTTACTAAGCTTAGATTAATTGTGACAAAAGGCTAGAAGGTTAAGGCATCCAGTGTGAAACAAACTCACAATGGTCTGTTAAACTAATCTACTAACCATTACAGCATGTTTGGTGCTCTAGTATTTTTATAGAGACATTTTGTTAGACTAAATTCTGAAATCTCTATCCATTATAATCTCTTACTCAAGAGAGTCATTTTATATAAACTGAACAACCATCTATAATATATTCAATATGATAATGTACTTAAAACAATTTAGCCTTTTAAAGCAATGAAAAATAAATCTGAACCATACTCAGTTATTTTTTTTTAATCAAGTACAGAGATGAATACAATATGGGAACCAGTAATCAAAAAGGTTAGATAAAAAAAAATTTTTTAAATCGGAATATGAGCTCAGGTCATAAAAAAATGCATAATAGTAATTATAGTGATGCAAGAACATTAAGTTTATAAGTCCCAAAAATTCACTTTGAATTGTCCAACAGGACACATAGTATAACAGTTATAGGTGTTGGTTCCCCAAGCTTCTAAGGAGACAACCATCTGGAGGTTGCAGGTTCAATCCAGACTGCAGTTGAGTAACAATACAGGAATACTTGATAGTTGTACCTGGTTATGGTTAATGAAATCTGAACAAGTGTTCCCCATGGATTAAATAAAGGACATGGTTCGAAGTACCATGTAGGCTCTCGAGTTCAACAAACACCTGAAGAAGGCTGAAGGACATATCGGCCAAAACATTGTGAATATAAAAGATGAAGACAATAGTCCGAAAACCCTGAATGATAAAAATCATGAAGCTTCATCTCAGAAATTCAGACAACTCATACTCGGTTAACTGATTTTATTTATGAGAAGTTAATGAAATCTGAACAAGTGCTCCCCATGGATTAAATAAAGGACGTGGTTCGAAGTACCATGTAGGCTCTCGAGTTCAACAAACACCTGAAGAAGGCTGAAGGACATATCGGCCAAAACATTGTGAATATAAAAGATGAAGACAATAGTCCGAAAACCCTGAATGATAAAAATCATGAAGCTTCATCTCAGAAATTCAGACAACTCATACTCGGTTAACTGATTTTATTTATAAGAAGTACACAGAAACTTATTCACCACCCAGATCCTTTTTTCTGAAGGGGGAAGGAAAAAAAAAAAAAAAAAAATCAACCAACATTATAGGCATAATAGTTTCAGAAAAACATTTTCATATATTGAATCTGGTTTTGTCTGTTTTTCTTTCTAGGTACTAAATATTTGTAAGTTCATCTTACAGCCCAAGTTTAGAAATGAAAAATATTTTTTTACTCAGAATTTTAACTTAAAAATGATCAAAGCTTCAACTTTATACATTTTCCAAACTGATATGATATACAGAATAAATTTTAAATTAGATATTGAAGAATTTTTACTCAATAGTCCAATTGTACAAATTATCTCAAGAAAAATGCACATTTAGAGATTATTCCAATTAGAATTTCAAAATAGCAGATAAATCCTTTTATTCTGAAGATAATTTACACTTAGACTTGCAAATCATTAAAACTTACATCAATTCCAATTTATGATCTGTATCAAATTTTTAGACCAAGATTTCAAATTTAAAAAATTAAACCAGTTAAGAATACCAGATTTGTGAAAACAAATTGAAGCTCAATTCATTTGACAAGGATCTAGAAGAGAATTACATTACAATATAATAAAAGTATCAATAGTTGCTTCAAGCCTAAAAATTCACTCATTAAAAGCAGCAGTGAATAGCCAATTAGGAAATCAAATTAACATTCTCATAACATAACTTTAAGATGTACATGCTATAAACTACAGCTATTAATTGTTAGTTAATGTGAAGTTCATGAGACACAAAAAACAGCTAATTTTTCTTTGTGTTTTAATATTCATATTTATGACAAACAATATTATAAACAACTAATTAATGAAACAGCATGAAGTTTATAATATATTAAAAAAACATTAAAATCTTAACATAAAACTTATATTTATTAAGGTATTAAGTCTGCATAAAATTTGGCCAAAAGCACTTGTCTTCCAAGATGTTTCATACAGATTTTTTTTAAATTCATATAAAATGTGGGATATGAGAAAAGTTAATTTAAGAACATGGTCATTTTTTTTAACCTATTTTCCAAACAATAATTGAAGATTAAAGATTACTAATTAAAATTGACATGCATATATATATATATATATATATATTCAAGATGTAGGAGGGGGGATTTTTGGCATTAATACTCTATTTTGTTTTAATCTAATAGAAAAGCTCTATTTTTTTCCTATTATTTTTTTTTTTTCACAAAACTAATAGTGAAATAAACGTCACATTTTGTGATGATATTGACCATGTACTTTTTAATCATGTGACAATGATGTCCAAGTTGGGACCTACTTCTAAATATAAGTAGTTTTACTTGTGGCTAGTTTAGTGGTGGATCCTCTCACTGCCAACAAACTAACCACAAGTAAAATTACTCATATTTTGAGGTTTGAAAATTTATATTATTCATACAATCATGTAAATTGCTTTTTTGTGGCTAACAATTTTAACATTACTGAGCATTTACGTGTACTTGCAACTAAAATTAAATTTGAAAATACTGCTTAGTTTTTTTTTACATTCAATCTATAAAGCTTTGTAAAACAGTTATTCTTTAAATTACATTTTATTTACATTTTATGTACTGAAATTGTCATCAAAACTTTAAATTATCTTATATGAAATATTCAATTAAAAAGGTGCAAACATTAAAACTAATTGGCGAGTATTTTCAAGTTCCATAATTACAGTATAAATTTGGATTGAACTAAAATATTTAGAGATTGATATTTAAAAAGAAAAAAGACATTACTTTTAGTATTTACATATTTTGATTCAAATGAAAACTTTCCTTACATACCAATTTAATATTAACATAGCATTAAGAAATTTATTACTTGATTTTATTACAATAATAATGAACATTTAATAAATTTGATGAAAAAGGAAGAATCATTAACTTTGGGTAATATAAATCATTATAAGTTATATTTTTTGACATCTTTTAGTTTTAATCTTTTCAGTAATGGACATGCTGGAAACAAGTTTCTAAAATGGGTAAAGATTTTATTTGTGGCAAAAAGTCAATACATCAATGAGATATGAAAGTATTTGATTTATACATGAGCATTTTAATAAAATAAGGATTACTTTTGCTGTAAAGGAAATATGTTTTGATACAAGTGAGGTGCTCATTGTGCAATGGTTATCATTATAGAAAATAGACACAGTGAACCAAGTTCAAATCCTAAACTAGGCTGTTTGCATTTTACATAACTTTCATACACTTGGGAAACAAATGTATCCAACTATTTTTTCTTCAGCCATGAGTGAATAGTAGGACAGACAAAGGTCTTTAACTTTAGTATGGCAACCAGTCTAGGAGAAGGAAGACTGAATTAAAACCTGCTAAACTGCTTAAAAATTTGACTATCACATTGTGCTCCTGTAGAGGGGTTAGGTAGATACATACAATCTTCTTGTCTGACTAAATTATCAATTTCAGTCTATTCAAAAAATATCTGTCAATGTATTTTTAAGAACAGTGGCTCTGCAAGAACCAAATTACATATATAGGAAGTGTTTGGCCAGGGTTCAAGCCTAGAAGGAAAAAAAAAAATCAGGGTTTTTATGATAATTTTCAAAGTAGGCCATCCTCAACTTACACAATTAGTGCAACAGAATATTCATCACTGATTTGGAAATATGTCAGACTAAGTTGACCTATAATGGAAAGTGTAAAGGATTTTATCAGGTTCTTATATTTCTGTAAGTATGTCATTTAATGCTTAGATTATATATAGATTATTTCTTTTAATTTTCCCCAATACAAATATCCTATTCAACCTACATTTACCTTAAATTTTCTTCTTTCAAACAGAATTGCTAATAAATTAGAACAAATCAATTAAATTTTGAACCATCAACTCAATAGCCAACAACCTTTTTGGAAACCTGACAGATGCAATATTATAAGATTATAAAACAGAGTAATCTAAAAAAGAAAAATTCTAAATCCTCATCTCAATAGGTCTTTAAAAGAATTTAAAGGATTCCAAGAAATAATAGATATAAACCATGCTTATTAAAATTATATTATGATTTTAATTTTAGATAACAATTATGGTACTATAATATAGCAAAAATAGCACATGTAGATATTTTTTTATTAGTGCATAGTTTTAAAATGCTCTAACTTACAGAATAAAGTAATTTCTTATCTAATTTGCAGCTTAATAATAGTGTAAGGTTTTCATCTGCATTCATCCAACTCATAATTTACCAGAGGAGCTCAGTATCAAATGTTAATTATAGGGTCTTTCTCCGTATTCATTTGTAATTATCATATAAATTCTATACATATGGTGTAATATGAAATCTAGCTTAATAGCTGTCAAAAGTGGCTTTTAAGTGAATACTGTATAATTTTTTAAAACTTTAATCAAAATTGACAAAAGTCTAAGCTAAAATATGAAGTCTTAGATTTTCATTGCATAGGGTTATTCCTACTGCTTAAATTGTTTTTTTGTTTTTTTTTAACTAAGAATAAGTACTCCAGTTTTTAATCTTTATCCACACATATGGCATAATGATATATTTATCATGTGATAAGATTAGATGTAATCTATAAAATATCAAGTAAAAATATATTTTCTGTCTATGAAATATGTTCTGAATAGTGGACTTCAGGATTTTAAAATCATTACAACATGCTTGTTTATGCATACTTTGCTAAATTTAAATTGCTATGTATTCATTGTCTCTAAAAAGTCTGACTCAAAAAATATTCAATAGAAATCATTGATTGAACCTTATTTAAAGAAATTTATTTTAGATCAAAGATCAACTAACCATACAACTATAGATCCTATGTAAGATTCTTCAATGCAAGTAAAGACATTTGATGTACATAACGTTTTTGATAGACCTCAAAGTTGTCTTTCTAAAAACATGCCAACTCTATAAAAAAAAAAAAAAAAAAAAGGTCATTTTTCATATTACATTAAGTAAACAAAAGATTTAGCATATGCCAATTTTTTTTTTTGGTGTGGGGGGATAGTCTGCTTCTAATAATGCAATACCAATTTTCAGAGAGAAAACAAATGTTCATTGAGAGACCTTTGGTTATACTAGTTAAATACAACTCATGTTTTACTGGTCAATTCCTAATGTCCACTGACAAAGTCCTAATCATTTATTAAAGATCAAATGTTTCCAAAAAAACTTTAAAGATTAATTAAACAGAATAAGTCAAATTTTGTAAACTGAAATTCAAAGTGATACTAGAGCGAGTCTAAAGTTTTATAATATTTTGGTATGCGCTTGCTTGTAGTGCATATATTACATGACCAAAGTAATTGTAACCTGTTGTGGCTGGCAGTATCAAAGTTGTTGGTGTACTAGCACATATTGCATTTTCTTTACTTGTGTGAATAGCCCCACAGATGAACATGCAATATAGTCTAATTCAGGAACTTATGCTTTATGAGTTTGAACTAGGCCGTAACACTACAGAAGTAACCAAAGGTGAAAGCACAGTCGATCACAATACAGTAAGCAGATGGTTCGAAAAAATTTTGCTTGGGTTGTAAGAACCCCAATGATCAGGAAAGGTCAGTTAGGTTTAAAACCATAGATTCCACGCCATAGAAGCAAATCCACACACTAAGAGTATCAGGTAAGTTCAGCATCTCATAGTCCAGTGTAGGTTTTTTCATCTTCACAACCTCAGCAAAAGCTTCATATTACCAAAATATTGCAAAACTTGACTCACTTTAGTATTAAGGTAAATAAAATTGGAATTTTAAAGAGTGTAGATATTTCTTAAACTTGTATTCTTTTGATTTTGCTTAATAGGTTCTCTAATCTTTACATAACTGGTCTGATGTAAAGAACAAAGTTTGTTTTTAAATAAGAGTAATAGAAAAATAGGCAAGATTGAAAGAGAGAGAGAATGAACATAAAACAATATTTACAATTTTTTTTTTTTTTTTCATAATTCTAACTAACACATTCTAAAGAATGTTAATTATGTAATGTTCCCTTTTTGAAATTTTCACTTTGTCTTCATTTTTTCTTCCACATAATGTTGTGATTAATACCTGCCTTCTAAAAGTAATACTATTTAATTTCTGGAAAATTACCATTGTTCTATTATTCTTGGTATGTGTAATACCAGCAGAAAAAAATGTTCTTACTGAAAGTGTTTAAAAAACTTTTATATAATAAAAATTAATTTTACAGCTCTCTTAATTCACTTATTACCATGACATTATCAATTTTAACAGTGACTAAAACAATTTGGTGCTACTTTGATAGGTGATCTACAAGGGTCAAATTCTATATACATGTTTCATTACAGTTTAAATAAAACATTCAACATATGTATTTGCAAAAAATAATTACCAGTTGTGTATAAATCTTTATTTTAAAAATCAATTCAAACTTTATGCATTTATTGATAAAAAAAAAATTTAAATTAAACACATTTTAAATAAATGTCCTGATTTTATCAGTGGATCAAATGAACATCAGCCAACAAAGCAAGAAATAGATTGTCAGAAAAAGATATATCACAAAAGGGTCCATAGGTTGGCTATTGAGACTAAGTTCTATGCCAGAATGAGGTGTACTGTTGTCACATATGCATTGTTTAGTCGAGACCAGAGTTTCTGAAAATCGAATTCATTCAGGCTTCAAACTCTCTAATCAGACATTCTCTTGAAACCAATACAAGTGTTGACCGTGTCTACTGATAATAAAAAAGGAAGTAGTAACTTTTCTTGTAATCACAATAGAAAAGTGCAGATCTTATACCAAAATAGCTTCATGACATACTTAAGTAGCACCAACAATTTTATACTCTTTCACCTAAAAATTCTTGAATAGCAAGTCTCTGGATGTTTGAAAGATCTAACTTTAGAGCCTTCAATAGAGAGTGAAGAAATTGGAAAAAAAGAATAATCAAGCAGGTACAATATTTTTCTGTACACCAATAATTGAAAATCTGTAGAATCTGGTTGGTAATTTTTTTCTGCATTAAAAGTTTGAAACAAAATTCTTATACTGATGTTACATGAATATATAAACAACCAAAAATATATGGAAATGATTTTAGTACAAACATACAAAAATTTAAACTTTTTTAAAAATCTTTTTCATAAAAAATTTAAAACAACACACACGAAATTCATTTCTTTACTTGATTTACTTTACAAAAAAGAAATTTTCAATATTCATTTTGAAAAACTACAACCAAGATAAAAAAAATGTTGACATTTATCAAAGTTGAACCAAATCCTAACTTTAAAAAAAAAACCATATTTACTCTTTATATACATAGTACACAATACATTTTATCAAAAAGTTGTACGAGATGCAAACAATATCATATATAAAACCATATTAATACCTTTGAATATCAATTTAAGCATAGACCCAGGTACCTTGATAATCTTATTCATTAAAGAAATTAAAACAGAATTTATTACAATCTGTAAATTGTCTCATGCATGATTATTTTTTGTTAGACGTTTCTTCACATCTTACAAGACAAAAATACTACCTGTCTTAATTGTTTCCTTTACTCTTAAATTTTATACACTAAATGTAATAACAAGCAAAGGAACAAAAGTAGAAACTGAATTTCATGTACCCCAAAATCTTCTATAAAGTAAACTTTATACTCTAAGCACAAAATCATTAATAGATTACTGAGCTAATTAGGGAAGTAGGATATAAACTTTTTTTTTTTTTTTTTACTGGTACATTATTTAAAAAAAAAAATTTTTTTAAGTTTCTGTGACAAGTCTCCAAACTATAAATGATGCAAATAAGAAATTGAAATTTTAAATCTGCTAGCAATTTTAAGTAATTCTTTATTAAGACAAAAAAACGTTTTTGAAAAAGTTTGAACATTTTTATTTCCATTATAACTCTTTTCTAATATCTTATTTAAAAGAAAAACCTTTCTACTTTTTCTAAGAAAGAATTATGTTTACAAGTGGAATTATGTTTGGATGCTAAAAATATCTTAAAAAGCAAAATATTTATCTAATGAATGGCAAAACAAGGAAATGTTCAAATGCTGTATACTGGATATTTTGCATCTAACCAAAATAGGAAGAAAAACTAAGAGAAAACATAAATGAAGAAAAATACATAACTCCAAGAATTAAAACTAATATAAAAAACAGAATATTGTGTGGGAATACATTGTACAAAGCCCAAGGCAAAAAAATAAGGAATTTTGTTTGTTATTCTTTCTTACCTGGGTGACAGCATCCAAGAATGAGCACTGAAGAGAAGCCAAGGGAGTAAAAAATATGAGAAAGCTAAGGTCAGAAGAGGATATAGAAAAGAACTGGATGAAAGCAGAAATCAAGGATGGGAAGAGATTCTGGGGTAAGAAGTAAAGGTAGGGGGTATAATGGTACAAAAAATAAAAAAATTAAAAAAAAGGAAGGAAGATTTCTTAGATGGAATGTTCTGGAAATGGGCCAAAGTTTACTTGAAATGAGGAGGGGAAAAAGTTGGCTTCTTCAAAGCAAAGCTGCACACGCACAGTTGATCCATATGCTCACATTCCCTTCTTTCTTTTTTAGCTACCCTACTGACAGGATTGCTGAAGGTATGAAGCAAGTGAATCTGTTTTTATCTGAAGTGTTGTTTACAATGCATGTTTTGGCTTTGGAGAAAGGCAACAACCTGTTGTGAAAAAAAAGATCCAAAAGGCTAACACTAAACAACAGGTTAGAGATAAACAATTTATATCTGCACTACTGGAAACAATCAATAATGATCTAAGATAATCTAAAACATTAAATTCTATTTTTCAATGTAATGAAATGGGTCAAACAATTATTAATGAGCCTCAACCACACTTCTTTAATAATAAATTTAAAAAACCAAAAAATAATACAATCAATTTCTTTTAAATCAAGTTCTAGATTTATCTATCCAGGTTCTTTTTAGATAACCTTTTCACAAATTGCAAATTTAATTTTTAATCTGTGAATTAGTACGATTATAGAATGACACAAAAGTTAAGATTAGACACTTTTATTATTAATTACTCATCAATAAAACTTATATGTTATAACCCAACAAAAATGGCACATCTTAGTGAGATTTTTGACAGAACATTTTAATGTTATTGTTCAGAGAGAATATCTTAATTGTCATCCAAGATGCAATTTAATAGTGTGGAGTCATCATTCATGTTCACCCTAATCATTATCATTTATACAGAGAGATAACTATTAAAACCTCATCATAATGTATTCCTCTTTATTTGCAATCTATTATCAAAATTTGGTGAATAAGATATGACCCAATATCAAGATTATGAAAAGGGTCCTAAGTGGGTATGTAGAAAAACCAGACCAACCAAAATTAAGAAAATTAATTTACATAAAATACCCTTCTCACAAAAAGATAATTTTTCATTATATATTTATATATAGAATTAATATATGATTTTTATATTCTTAATGAAAAAATATTCTCAAGGAGTATTGGGATCTTTTCTTTGTGATTATTTTTTACAGTTACACAAGCAAGATTTTATTTAAAGATGTTCAATATTTAAACACTGTTTTAAGTGGATAATTATGAGGATGGACTAAAAAAATTCATATGATGTCATCATATCTGCAGTTGGTGACTTTTTTTCCTTGGGATCCAAGAATTGCAACACCGATGGAAGTGTGCAGACTGCAAGAGGGTCTATGCTGAAAAATAAACCTCATTTGGTGACAAAAGAATCATGATCAGTCAATAAACTTTTAAACCAATGAGAGAGAGAGAGAGTCTAGAGTAAACACATTTTTTAATATAGGCATGGTAAATTCTCCATCAATCCACAACCTATTTTTAGATAACCTCAACCTTCTCTTTAATCTATGCTTATGCAGAGAGAGAGAGAGAGAGAGAGAGAGAGAGAAAAAAAAGAGAGCAAATTAACATTTTCCTTGTCTGGCATGTCTAAACTGAATGCTTATAAAAAGCCATATTTTAAAATCAAACCATAATACAAAATACCACAATAAATGTCAGTTATGCACAAAATATAGATTTAATAAGAGATCTAAGTGTACCCAAAAATGTCATGTTTAGTAATTTACTGACAGCATTCACAAATTAATGGAGTTATACATTTGTTTTATTCATGGATCTACCTAGATTTGTTACATTTTTATTCTGGTATAACTTTCCTACCAAAGAAAATGAGAGATATTTCTTTTATCAAACACAAACATCTGAATTCATCATGAACCTATCTCTCCCTGTCCCACACAGTAATGATATGTAGGTTTGGTTTGGTTTCTTTGCGGGTTATTTAATGCCAAAACCATCCTTCTAGAAGAACAGCAGTGATGGTATTTAACCCATAGCTGGGAAGATGAGGGGGTTCATACCTTTCCCAAGCATATTTGTCTGAAAGTGAACATAATAGCGCGACTGGAGTTTGAACTGGCTTATGATTCCACAATCCAGTGCTTTAACCATTACACCACAAGGACACCCACCTCCATAATGATATGCAACACAAAATCGGTTTATGTAGGGACCTTATAGGAAGCAAGCCTCCAGGGAGGTGCTAAAAATTGCCTAGTTCCATCGGCATTACCTTTTAGGGGTGCCGAGCAATAATCCAAACCCTTACCACTTTTAGAGGAGAAGGCAGGTGCTGCCTGGTGAGGGTGTAAAGTTCTGAAAGTTTTTCTTTTTTTTATGTGTCTCCTTACACAAAAATGGGTCATGGAACATGCACAGTAGCAAAAATATTCTTATATCCCACACAATAAGATACATAATGGTTAATAGAACACCACTAGCTATTATTTTTAATATACCAATAAATCCATATATAATAAAACTGAGGATAACAACATTTGAATTGTTCTATGGAAGTTTCAATATGAGTAACATATTCCTGAAGGTAAGTATATATTTACCCAATCCTTCCACTAAGAGAAACGTGACCAAGTTCTATTTTTTAACGGAGTAAAGCTGGTTTGAATGCAGAGTTTTCCTTCTCCTAAACTAGTTGCTTTACCGAGCATAAAGAACCCAGTGAGTCCTATTTATTCGTAGCTGGAGGCAGGGAAGGATAGATAGATTCGTACCTTTCCCAATGGCATTAGCACAAAGGGAAACCTAAATAGCCTCGTCTAGGATTTGAACTTGGGTCACAGAGTCTATTTAAGGAAAGTGTAGCTTATGAACTCCAACACATAGCTGCGCCTGTCTTGGCTATCATGCAATGACTTATATTAGTTCTAGATGGACACTGAAAGCAATTTAGAGGACGGATGATGAGAGAGTCAGGGAACTTGATCATTACATAAAAAACTAATTACTTTTTTATCCAGCTACATGCATTACCGTATTCAGGATGCTATGACCAAATGTAACTTATTTCAATAAGTAACAAACACTTCTGTTTTGTGCCACTACAGAGAAATAGCCACTGGAATGTATATGTGTTTATAATTTTGTTTCTCTAAGTGTGAGCTTATTTTTTGCCACAAGCTAGTTGCATTTTTTTGTGAACATATCTATGTGTTTGCTCTATATATTGCATAAATGTTTTGTTTCCAAAAATAAGCAAACTATAAATTTTTATTTTTAATCTATATGAATCAGATAAAAAAAAAATTGAACAAATTTTAAATTTAGCTGCTACAAATTCTAAGCAGTCAGTGCGTGTTATGAACAAGATATGTTTTTTTTTGTTTTGTTTTTTTCCCCCCACTCTAGAATTTTGTAGCCCAAATACAGGAGTGCATGTTATACACATATAATTACAGTATTTTATAAAAAGTAGTCCACTTTGTGTATGGATCAGGCAACTGTTACGGATACTATGTAATTGAGTACAAACTTATTTGAAGAGATGGGCAAAACTTATTGCCCTGAAGGAATTCATACTTAGCATAGTACTCCAATAAACTAATAAGTTATGGAACATGTCCATCATGTTTAGTTTTCACTTTCTTTGTTTAATGGCATATCAACCTTCATGGGTTATTTAATGCCATGACCATCCTAGTAAAAGAAAAGTAGAGGTACTATTTAGCTGATGGAAAGATAAAGGGGTTCATACCTTTCTCAAGGTTATTAGTCCCAAAGTGAACGTAATAGTGCAACTGGAGTGCAAACTCGCTCACAACAATGTCACAGTCCAGCACATTAGTCATTATGCCACAAGGACTCCATTATGTTCCTCCTATCAGAATGTAAATCTAGTTGTTTAAAAATATGACAGACTTTGGTCATGTAAAAATAATACCAAGCATTGTGAAAATAAGTCTTGTTATCAAAGAATGAAAACCAAAACTTATGCCTTACGTCTTGTGTTGCTTCAAAGTAATTTTGCTTTATATCTAAAGACATTCCCAAAACTCTTTCTTTAAAATGCAAAACATTAAAAGCCAATATTGTCTAACTTTAATCTTTTACTAATTTCCTGTGTAAATATATATACTGTACATACTTGTATAATGAACAACTCCTAAATTTTCTTTTTTTTTTTTTACACTACACACACAAAAGTGATGAATGATCCTTTGTTTTTGTGATGAAAAATTGGTCTTAAAATGTCATTCATTATACAAGTATACATGGTAGTTATTTTTTTTAATAAGTGTGTCAAAATTGTCTTAGAAATGCAATGAAGGACTTAGTTGATATCTACAAGTTTGTATCCTGCAACAGAACCAATCAAAAATTCTCAAAAGGCTTTTGGTATCATTACAAGTAAAGTTTAATGAAAAGTCTATTCAAATAAAACTCATAATAGAGGTTAACAATGAATAGAATTGGGAATGAAAGGATAGATCAACAATTCTAACTTTAATTGGCTTATGACCTTGATTATAACCTTAATAGCTAAGCTAGTGCATCCCCTGTTAACACCCATGCCCTTGCCAAATGTGATTCTCTATTTCAACAACCCAGATATAATTGAGTATTAAGCATACCAAAGAAACAGCTAAGAAGTTATCTTTTTAGCCTGGAGAAGAAGACCACCTAAATAGACAATGAAATCTTTTCTTCAGAAGTATAAACAAATACTGGTCATTTTCCAAATATCAAGCAGCAAAAATACTTGTATAAATACTCAAGCATAGATTTTGTTTTGTTTTTTAGATATTAGAGGAAGCAAATTAAAATACATAATTATGATCAAATTGCAATACTACAATACTATTGAAGCATGAACAAAGTAGCCAACAATAAGATTAATCTCTTAACTGGATATCTCAAATGCACAAAGTTATAGTTAGAACCTCTGCAATATTCACTTCTTCAATTCCAAATTCTTGCATTTAACTACTTTACTGGTTACAGGACACTGCAAAATTGAGTTAAAGAAAATTACCAGAATATTATTTTAAAGTTATACAGATATTAGCATTTACTAGCATACAAAAAAGGTAACTATGATTCAATATTTAAATAATAACTTGACAGTATTTTAAAAACCATTTGCTAGTCACATTAACAGTAAAAAGCATAATAGAGTCACATTAACGGCAAAGAACAATTAGTGCAAAAGTATCATCTAAAAAGTATGAAAAGTTAATTTGAATTTTTTATTTCTAAATTCAAGACTATCAAAATATTTGCCCCTCCCCACTAAAAAAAAAAAAACGTACTGGCGTATCATGATTTCCTGAGATCTAAATTTTAGCCTAATCTTAAGGTGTCATGTCATACACAAGATACAAACTTTGTATGTGGAAATAATTGGCCAAGTCTAGGCCTATTTTGTATCTCATGCATGGTGCAATCCTCTTATATTAGGCTAAAATTTAGGTATCAGAAAGTCGCATGATACGCGAGTATATACGGTAAAGGAGTTATTAGGGCAATATAGTTGATATGTAGCCAAATATAAGTAATTTTTTTCAAAATAACCATCCTATCACAAATAAGCAAAAAAAGTTACCATAGAGAAGATGTAAAAGAAGAGAAACTGCTAGGAAAAAAATTATATTCGACAAGACAAAAACAGCCGTTTATGAAATGAGCATCAATATTCATTTACATTTGTACATTTTTATATATTCTGAAATGAATGCTGATGTGTGTTGGTTGGTCGGTTGGGTTTTATGGCATATCAACTTTTGTAGGTTATCTAATGCCAAATCCATTTTCATACAAATAATCAGTTCTATTTCAAACAATCCAGTTTAGCATGAGTACACAGTTTAATTGTCAAAACATTTCTATTTCAAATTATTCAGTTTAATCAAACAGTTCTATTTCAAACAATTTAGTTTAGTATAGGTACAGATTTTGTTTACACACAGTTAAAATGTCAAAACAGCTCTATTTCAAACATTTCAGTTAAGCATAAGTACAGTTTCAATGTCAAAAACAGTTCCATTTCAAACAATTCAGTTTAGCATAAGTATGCACTTTAGTTCTATTTGACTCATAGATAGAACCCTATCAAGTGCTACCACTTGGGGCCAAAGTGGACCTGGGAGCGATGGCAATGAAGGGGTGCTCCACATTCCCCATTCTATGTCTGTGTATAGTAATGAATATTAGAAATTTATATACCATTAAGAATTCTTTTTAGTACTTTTCATCAATGTTTCAATCTGAATCACTGTCATGTTGATCCAAGCAGTATTGAGGCCAACAGGAAATTAACTGTCGACATTTGAAAACTCGGTTTATATTGGTTCTAGGTAGATCAGACAGAGTCATGGTCATTTATTTCAAGTGTCTTGATTGTCATTTTTATTAAATGGTATACTTACCACCACTAATCTTAGGTCACATGATTTGTAATTCATTCGATTTTAAAAGCATTTAAACTTAGATCCTATTGCACACTATTTTTCAACATTTATTTTAAACTCTGCTTGAGTAATCTAAATTTAAGTCTTGAAATGATAGAAGCAATGGTAATTTGTGAAATTATCATATTAAAATAAATACTAGTTACTTAATATACATAGGTTCATCAGTAAGTGCGAGCTAAAAACAAAGATTTTTTTTAAACATTTGTGAAATAAATGTATCTTGTCAATGCACTTAATTCAATACTTCTCTTATTTTATAGCAAAAAATTCTGACCAAAATTCAGTTAATTTTGTCAGGCGACAGACATAATGATTGAATATTTTAATAAAAGCTGCTGTGAGTTATAAAAAGTTGCAAGACTAAACTTGTAAACGACTAAAATAAGTCAATTTTAAAATCTACCGTAAATATTTGTGTAAAACGCGCTATTTTTCTAAATTTTTCAACCCAAAAGTTAGGGGTGCGCATTATACACAAAAAGTATAAGATTAACTTTTTGACCGGCCATACACCTCACTATATTTAGGACAGGATGACCAAAAGTAAGTTATATCTATCGTCCAAACTAATGTGCTTTACGCCAGTACAGAGAAATATCCACTAGAATGTATGTTTGTTTATCATTTTGTTTCTCTTAATGTGAACTTATTTTCACCGCAAACTTGTTGCATTTTTGTGTTAATATATTCGTGTATTTGCTCTAAATACTGTGTAAATTTTTACTGTTTTTAGTCTACGAATCGATAAAAGTTGAAATGCGAAATTTTGGTTAAATTCAGCTGATAAAAATTACAAAAAGGCAGTGCGTGTTATACACAAAATTTTTTTTCATAGAATTCCGTGATCCAAAGTTATTACTGATTATTATACACGAATGCGTGTTACACAAATGATTACGGTAATTTGATATCTTATATATTCATTCAGTCACCTTTAAAAGGATGAAACAAATATGTGATGCGAAAAAGACAAAAATCCAACTTAATCAGAACCAGTTTAACAATTTACAGTTCAGATTTATAATGAGATTACATATACAGACATTTTTATTAATATATTACGTCATTATTGTAGCTCCTTTATCAGAC
This sequence comes from Sepioteuthis lessoniana, assembly GCA_963585895.1. NCBI lineage: Eukaryota > Metazoa > Mollusca > Cephalopoda > Myopsida > Loliginidae > Sepioteuthis > Sepioteuthis lessoniana. Next base: position 32,830,849 of record OY757927.1, read on the forward strand.
TAAGAAAAAGTCTACACATTACTACTTGAATGTTTGATCAGAAATTAGACAGAGCTTTATGACCCCCCCCCCGTTTGGAGGTTGGTAACACCTTTGGTATCTTAAGTGTGTAGTGTAAACTATGAAAAGAAATTAGGTTTGGGTTTTTTCGGGGGGAGGGCTTATATCCCCCATCTTTTCTTGTTCCATTACAAATATCTTGGGGTTATTTTCTATTTGTCAAAAGAAATACTGTTTGCAATTCAGCAAGTCTGTACACACGCACAGAAAGAAAACAAATAGAAGTTACAAAGATTTTCTTTAAATAACTGATCAATCACCTAAAGACACTTGCTAAAAATAGTTAAAATTATATATTTGATTCAATTTAATCCAGCAGAAAAAATATTTTCTATAGATTCTTCTTTATAAAAAAGATGTAGGTAACGAACATTTTCCCCATGTGTAATCAAAAGGAAGAACAAACTTTCTGATTATCAATATACTTTCAAAGAATAATTTCGACAAGTTCTCATTATTTACACAACCTTTCATCTGATAAATCACCCTGCCTTTTTCAGCTGTAATAGACAGGGTGTTTCAGAAATATTGATAATTATTTCGTAATCTAATAACTTGACCATGTAAAAACAACTCAAAATGAAATGTTTAATGTTTTTCTTTTCATGTATAGAAATGTAATTCACTGGAAAAAAGGGTATTTAAACATTATACATATATATATAAGTTGTTTCTACACATGCTGTTAAAATTTGAGGGTTTTTTTAAAACAAGAACTCGCCAAGATATTAAATTACGAAATATCAACTTAAAAAAAAAAAAAAAAAAAAAAAAACACTGTACATCTCTATAAGGAAAGGGACTCATGTTCTGATCACTTTTTTTAGTAGCACAAAGCAAAAATAGTTTTAAGTTTTGACATGGAATTGTTCTCAGATCTTTTTACAAACGTATATCACATCTTTTTCTGAAGCTTTGTGAAGGTATTGCAGAACAATTAAAAAGAAATTAATTTTTTGTTGGATACTTTTTATTTTTATTTTTTGAATACTGCTTGAAACATCATATGGAGAAAAAAATGTCTTAGTGTCTCCAAAATTATTTAAATAACTTCTCAAAACTTAGTATCAATATCTTTATTGATAAAGCAATATTAAAAACAGAAAAATTCCTAACAGTATCTAGTTTCAAGTATCTCTTGAATGCAAAAAAGCAAAAGTCAAATTTATCTAGGCATAGCTATCTTTCTTTTAGCCTTAAAAAGACTACGACACAAGGTCAATTTTAAAGCATAGTACTGCTGGTTAGAATTCAGTCTTCCTCCTCCTGAACAGGTTGCAGTTCCACGACTAAAAAGTACTGTTTACCCATACTTGGGGTGGGGGAAAAGGAATGGATTTACGTCTTTCCCAAGAGCATTACCACAAAAGTGAAACGTAATCAGCCTCGTCCAGAATTTGAACTCGGCTTGTTGAGTCATTTTCGTAAAACGATAATGCTTACACCGTGCACCTCTACACAGGCAGCTGTAAGCTGAAAAAAAAAAATTGCGCGCATTTAAACTGATAGCAGACACACACGACTGGATAGCTAAGGATTTGTCTAAGACAAGGAAAGATTTTCGATGCCCAATCTTCAGTTCTAATCTAATAAGATCAGTTGGAAACATATCCTTAGCTTACATAATCCACTGAACAACCTAGCTGATATTGTTGCTCAGATAATCGTTACCATCTTTACTGGTCAACAATAAAAAAAAATTTTTTTTTAAAGTGAGAGGCGAGTATAAGAGTATGTGTAGCTCTAATAAATGTTAAGTAGAATTTGTTCAATAGCAATCAAGCAATTGTTGTTGACATGGTCAGTCAGTTAGATAGCCGCCCATCATAAATTACTGCTAGCAAGTAAATAAATTCGGTTAATAAGCAAGGATAGAAATAGGTTTTAAGAATTTACTATATCGTTACAAAAAGCAGTGAAGTGATAAGTATTAGAAAAAAGTCAGAGATCCATTGAGAGATGTGTAAATACTGAAACTAATATCATTTAAATTAAAATTTGTGCAGAAAAACTTGGGTACTTTTTAATAGTTTCAAAAATTATTTAGACTTTTAAAGACATTGTAAAATATGTTAGGGTTAACTTTATAAGTATATCCTTATGACTACAATGATATTTCTTAGTTGTATGAGTATCATCACTAAAAGTATGTATTTATCCAACCCCTCCGTCAAAAAGTCAAATTTTAAGTGGAGTAAAGCCGGTTTGAGTTCAGTTTTTTCTTCAAGATCGGTTGCCTAACTAAAGGCTAAAGAGCCCAGATGGATCCACGCCTTTCCCAAAGGCATTGGCGCAAAATGAAACACTAACAGCCTCGTTCGAGATTTGAAATCTGGGTACCGATTTCATTTCCTAAGACGATAAGCACGTCTCCCAAGTAGTTTATATATTTCTCTTTACCGATTAAAACAAATTTATCTTAAGATTTTTTTTCTCTCTTGATAAACGTTTTATTAATGAGCAAAAGCAAAAATAGTACAATTTATAAATGGTTTCATTTAATACGAGCAAGGGTAACTGGTAATGCTCAAGAATAAACGATGGATGAAATGTTTTAATTCTGAAAATATAGAAACATGAACAGGATAAATATAGACAAAAATGTTTTAAGCAAAGAAAAATTCAGATTGGTTTTACAGAGCCTCTTTGCAGACGATATTGTTCCTCCATTATCTGAAAATAATTTTGTTTCTTTGTTCAATCGCATATCAACCCTCGTGGGTTATTAAACACTATAGCCACCCTTGGAGAAGAACGGCAGTGATACTATTTAACCCATAACTGGGAAGGATAAAGGGGTTCATACCTTTCGCTTGGGTATTAGTCTGAGAGTGAATATAATAGCGCTCACTAGAGTTCAAACTCTTACTTCGAGGCCACAGTCCAGCACCTTAGTCATTCCGCTACGGGGTACCCCCCCCAACATACACATTTTGAAAATAAGTAGTATTTTTCATTAATTGTAAGCATTCAACATATGTGAAAATAAAACACTGAGTTGACCTTGTTCATCTCACCATTTATGAAGTCAAAAACATTTTTGTACTTTATATCAAAGTCTATTTCACTATTTGCCCCCAAATGGCATATTTTGATGTCTGATGATCCCAAGTAACCTCAATTGACCCAGAGATTATCCTAGGATTTTGATACCATGCAGTTGCCAATTTTATCACAAAGGATTTCAGATATTGCTCAAAGTTAATATCTTATTTAAATATTTTGTTAATACATTTAATTAAATATTATTTCTTTCAGGAATAAAAGAATATTTCTGAATCTTTACTTAATTCAACCAGAAATAAATTATGAAATAAACCATTCAGCAATAAATAATACCTATATGAAATACAAAAAATTGCACTTTGCGAAACTACTCATCTCCTTAGAAGAGAATACGATCACAGCAACAGAAAAATATCACCCAAAAGAAGCAGCAAAAGACAAATACATAGAATGTATATAATCACGACCTTCCTTCACTCAAGGTGTTGGGTAACGACCCGGTGAATGATTGTAAGAAACTGAAAATAAAACTTGAACATTTAATGATAAATGAATAAAACAAAAATCAAAAAAAATAAATGAATAAACATTATAAATACAATAACAATACTGGGAACTCCCTCTTGTAAGATTCTCAGACCCATTCTTCAAAAGGACACGGGAGGAACTCAGACAAATAGACTAAAGTACAAAAAAAAATTGATGACGACGCACAAAGCCTTACAACCAAGAGATAACAAAGAGACAGTATGTGTCATAAAAAGGAAGAGGACGAACCAGCAATGAGGGGCATGTAGATGCATCAATACAGGGACTTGAGGACTACATTAAAAAGGACAAAAAAGGGCTGATTACAGCAGCCAGTAACAGCACTGACAAGAAACAGAAAATCAATAAAAACTAGGAAACAGACATGGAAAAACAACTACATGAATATTTCAGGCGATAAACTGTCAAGATTGCACACGTGAAGACCTCGACATAACTACGAAATGGAAAACTCAAGAGAGAAACTGAATTTCATTTAATGGTAGCACAAAACAACGCCATAAGGACCAATTATATTAAAGCCAAATTCGATAAATAAAAGAATAGCAAGTGTAGGTTATGCAGTAAGAAAGATGAAATGGTTAATTACATAAGCGAACGCAGCAAAATAGAGCAAAAGAAGAACAAGACTAGACACGACTGAGTTGGTTGTTTCATGCCAAATCCTCTTTATACATATATTAAATATATATGCTTTGTAAACAAATAGTTTGTACGGAACATTTTAAGCCAAAGCATATTTCTTTTTACACAGTTAAATGGTTTCAAGTGTTGCTATCTAACATTAATAATTCTATCTAATATTAATCATTTGTTTGCACAAAGTTAAATGGTTTCAAGTATTGCTATGTAACACTAACAGTTCAATTTAACATCAGTCATTTGTTTGCACACAATTAAACAGTTCTATTTGACTCATAGATGGAACCCTAATAGGTACTACCATTCCGAGCCAGAGTGGACCTGGGAGTAATGGCAATAAAGGGTATTCCACATTACCCAAAGCTGCAGGACTATAGCCTCGCCATCAGATGGTCTTGTGTCATATCTAGGACACAGGATAGAGTCTTATCCCTCTGCAAAAGCAGTCGGTGTATACTACATCCTTAACCGACTAGGTTCGCACGACTGAGTGGGAAAGGTAATCTACTAGGAATAGTGCAAGAAATTCAAGTTTCACCATACTACCAAATGGTATATACATAAGCCATAATCCATCCTAGAGAATGAGACGCGTAAAATTCCTTGAGATTTTGAGATACAAACGTATCACCTAATCATAGCCAGAAGACAAGAGCTAGTGTTAATTAAGAAAAATAAGAACTTCCCGTTTAATGAATTTTGTCGTTCCAGCCGACCACAAAATGAAAATAAGAGAAAGTGAAAAGAGACAAATACTTGGACTTTACCAGAAAATTTTCTTAAAAAGTTATGGACCATGAGGGTGACAGTGATACCAATTGTAGTTAGTGCACTTGGAACGGTCCCTAAAGGTTTGGAAAAGAGACTAAAATAATTGAAAATCAAAGGAAACTCGAAACTTTTTAGACTGCACCATTGTTGAGATCGGCAAGAATACTCAGAAGAGTCCTGGAGACTTGCTGTCACTCAGACTCCAGTAAAGGACCAAAACTCGCCAGATAATGATTATTATTATTGCAACAGCAGCTGACAGAAAAGTAATTTGGGAAGCGGAGTCAAAGTCGTTCAAAAGGTTACATTAACTGAGATTTACTTTTAAAGTTTCAATAAGCATTTTCATTAAGTGTTAGTGGCAGGCGGAAAATTTAATTATTTTACAAGAACATAATGTATTTTAAGTGTTTTAAAGACACACACACACATATATATATATATATATATATATACACACACACACACACGAAGATACATACATCCACATCCCACATGCACACAAACGTGTGTATGTGTTTTACCGCATTTCTTGACAATAGCCTAGAGTATTTAACTTAATCTTCAAACTACTCTACAAATAATATTAGGCTTATTTTCTTTTGGTCGAGAGCATTTTTAATAGATGACTTATCTCTAACATACAATATGTATACACTTGTTTAAACAATTCTTATGTGCACATGCAAGTAAATACAGCATAAACAAAATGTCTTCAAATTATCTATATCATAATGATCCAATGTTATTATGACAACAAAAACAGCACATTTAGCAAGAGAAAAATTTTAACACTGTTCCATTAACGTAAAAAATAAAGCAATTTCCAATCTAATTTGCAACTTCATAGTGTGAGGTATGCATTTCTGTTCACCTAAATATTCTCAAGGGAGATAACTATTAAATGTTGATTATAGAATACTTGCCCTTATTTACAATTCATTATGATTTTTAATTTAACTTGACATTGAGCTTAATGGTCGCTGAAGGTGTCCTTTAAAAATGATACATATAGATGCTAATACGCTTCACACTACAAAGGGCAACACTATTTTTTACTTTTAAAGAAAAGGTAAACTTGATATAACCGGACGAAATTCATTGAAAAATTAGCTTAAGCTTTACCTGGTCATAACATGGCTGTATTAAGCAAAATTTGGTAACAAAGTTACCTCTAGTTCTTTAAACAATTTGAATAAAAACATTTTCAGAGAACCTGACCAAGTTATAAAAATCTCAGTTACTACTACAACTACTAAATGTAAGTTGTAAATCTACCATTATCAGTTGCATGGAGCCATGATCTGGCAATAAGGTCCCCACATCCATCACCACTTAGAAAAAAAAAGATACTCCCATAGAGCAACACTCCTCCTTCCAAATCTTTCCGTTGCGACTTCCTCTAGATTTTTTAAAATTATATATGTATAAATGGTTTGGTCATAAAAAAAAATACTTTTACTGGCGATGCTAGGGAACAAATCAAACCAATTAGAATCATTTTTTCCAGAGTCTCATATTCTAAAAACACTGTACCTATATTTCAATAAACTATAAATAAATCTCCCCTTAAACTTCAAATTTTTTTCAGGTTGTAAAATTAAAATATTACGAAATTTACAAAGAGCTGAAGATAGATATCAGTTATTCACAATATCTACAAACTAATAAATAGAATAGAAAAAGTACTTGTTTTTGTAATCCATACCGAAAGAAAAAAAATATGTAGTACATCATCGATGTAAGCTAATCTCAGAGGTTTGGTTAGCGATTTTGATATCACTAAGGTGACCTTGTGCCAACCTAAGTTAAGCTTTGTAAATAACAAACAAACAAAAGACTCTTCCTGGGGATTTTCAAACCCGTTCAGTTCCCTAATATTACATTACTTTTAAGAGATTCAAGTACTATTTTTCATCTGTGCTCCAATATGAAACAATCCAGAAAAATATTGAAAAAAAATCCAAATCAAATACACCTTATCACAAAATTACCTTTAGAAAGTGTCATAAGAAAATTCTTTATAGCGTTTGTTTTAAACAAGGCAATTGAAAAGCAGTATGGTCTTTTTCATTTCCCCACAAGATTAAAGTACTATTGTATATACTGTTGCCAAAACTTATGATCCTTTTAAAATGTTATTTTACAAAAAATTTAAAATCTTATAAGAAGAATGGACGAAATAATGACTAAAACAAAAATAGACATAAGATAAGAGTATCTATTTAATTGTTTGTTGTGGCTCATCTGGTAAAGACGTTAGCTCAAAAAGAGAAGACAAAGACTAAATATATATTTTTTAATTTGGACCACTAGAAAATATTTAAGTAATTTTTGCCCTCACAGAACCGATACCTGAATAGTATAAATATGTAATATTGTGTTCATTAATTAACGTAAAAATTGTAGAAGTTTTTTAATTAAAATTTTTTTAAAATTAAATCACCAATATCCTTCCCTTGCAAAATAAAATGAAAACGTTTTTAATTGCAATAATAGCACAACATTTTTTTTTAATCAAATCTTGTCATTTATTTAAAAGTATGAATACAAAAGAAAAAAAATTGTGTCAAAAGTTGGTTAGTTTTAGTGTTAACACATCTGACTTTCATCCCATTTCAAAAAATTAAGCAAATTGTGCAGAAGAAAAACCTATACATACAAACCCAATATACTAACATATGGCCTTACTTTAACCAAAATGATACAGATTTATCAAATATTTTCCAGAATCGGGAACCAAGATAACTGGGGGGGGGGGATTGACACATTTTCTCTTAAAATGGATTTTTACTAACTCTAACAAATTCAATAGGTAAATATCGGGGTGAGATAAATGTCTTAAAACATTTTTTGGAATAAGAATAAACAATGAATTAGGAGAAAATCAATAAATGAGTATATAGTTCGCAATCACATCATAAAAATCGTATTTTTGTGTTAACAAGCTATTCTTTAGTCGCCGGCAAAATGCAGCATTCTTATATCTGTCGTTCATCTTTTCAATATGGAGAAAAGGAAATATACAAATCCAAGGCATGTAGGCATATTTAGTCATAAATATCTGCACTTTTCGCGTTAAGTTTTGCATTAAAAATGGGCAAACAACTGTTTGTTTAATGTCACCTTTCCACAAACCTGCAGACACGAGAGGCACTTACCCTTATTAATCATATCAAGAGGATAAAGGAATATAAAGAAATAGGAAGAAAAGCTGACAAGTGAAAAGTGAATGAGTGCAGAAAAAGAGAAAGAAAGAAAAAGTAGCTATAACGGACAAAATGTCCAGCAATTTCTAGACTAATCCAACGCATGGATCAAGAATTTTTTTCTCAATTGAAATAGTCAGATTAACAGGAAAGGTTTAAAGCATTTCGCATAGTGTCAATGGTTAACAAGCTGTGTCAGAATACCATTACTGGTGAGTTCGATTCTCACTGGGTGTTTCATATTCCTGGTCTTGTGATGCAAATATATTAAGCTTAATGATCAGCAGGCTAATCTCGCAATCAATTACAACTTAAGTGAGTTCAATTCTCACGAATAAGTGTCCCATAGTTGCAGCTTTGTGTCACATCATAAGCTAAACTTAATAAATAAAGAATCGGGAATTCATCGGGTTCCCATTCTAACAGCGGTTCAGGAAATTAATGCTTCTATTATAGGAACGAGTATAGGATTCTGATTAGCATTTCCTGGTTATTTCCGTTGTATAGAGAATTTAGATGACAAAAAAAAAATGACATTCAGCACAAATGCAGATCAAATAAGATTATCTATTCAGTAACAAATTGGACAGAAATTTGTTTTATTCTTCAAGTTACAGCATTATTGCTCTAATAAAAAAATCTTACTATAATATGCCATTTTTGCAAGATTACGGTTATATTATAAACATAATAGTAATACGAATTTTACCAACTCCTCCGCTATAAAGGTCAATTTTATGCGAAGTAAAACTGGTTTGAATACAGTTTTCCTTTTCTTAGACTGGTTGTCATACCAAGGTTAAAGATCCCAGTTCGCCCCTACTATTTACCCATAGCTGGAGGGAGGATAATTGAAATCATACCTTTCCCCGAGAGTATTAGCACTATGTGAAATACAAACAAACTCGTTCAAGATTGGAACTTGGATAGCCGTATTCATGTCCTACAATGATAACTGATATACCAGTAGCGTCTCCAAAATGTTAGTAATGAATATATACTATGGATCGCTTTGCTATCAATTATACTTCAAAACTGTTGATGGCCTTGAGATATGCTTCCTACTCGAAGACTATTATAAATTTTACGATAACCAAGTTTTTGGGGGGCGGGGGTTAAATAGAAGAAAAACCTCAAGCATTGAGAAAGGAAACATTAACAGTTTAGGCAGCCTGTTGAAGACAAGCCAGAAAATTAGACTTCCCCAAAATGGTAAAAATTAATCATCCGTTATAATTGTATGTATTTAATATTATTTGTTTTCTACGACCTCTAGAAAACAAATGCCATAGTAGTAGTCTTATAGTCTATATACACTAAAAAAAAAAACTTTAAATCCAATATATGTCGTTCATTTTACAGTTGAGAACTACCAACGAACTATTTTCTCATTCTTTAAATGCCCTTCCTTTAAAGTCTTAAGTGCAAAAGTAAAAAAAAATCCCGTTAGCATATTTTTACTTTGCAAACTCGAGTGATCAAGAACCTCAAGATAAAATTAAATGAGCCATGACCAATTTAAAGTCAATGACCTTTGCCTAAAAAAAAGAAAATTCCAATCAGGTGATATTGCTTTTCAGCGAAAAAAAAAAAACAAACAAACAATTTATTTCTTATTACCAGATGCTTCTTAGCAACACAAAGGTCCCAAGTCAAGAGAAATCTTTAACAGAATCCCTCAAACTCACAGAAATGATGTCAGAATTAGTTTGTTGTTTTCTCCTTTGATTGTCAATAGTATTATTGTTATTGATTTTAATGGCAATTGATTACGATGTATCGAAAGAAGACTGAATAAAAACTAAAGTACTACTAAATATCTTAAAATTTAATTCAATAAGATTTTGCAGCTGGGTAAGGCTCCATAGAGTGCTGGACTTATAGCTTATGCCGACATAGCCTAAGAGCTTCTTTTTTGATATATTTTTATCTTATAATTAACATTTATTCAACACTAATATATATATATATATATATATATATATATATATATATAAAATGATAAAATAAAAATATTTGAAAAACAACAATGTATTCAGAGGGAGATTTCATTTGCAGTTGATATCATTTTTATCATTTATATTAAGATTTTCAGGACCTTAAATTTTATATAGTTTAGAGCCTAAGCAGGTAAAAGTCCAGCCCTGATTCCATAATATAAAAGGAAGGGTTTTTTTTAATAAACAAATTAAAATATTAACGTTAATTTATTAAACAGATTATATTAGGAACCTACATAAAAGAAAGCCTCTGAAGTCGTAGCCACAGCAGTTTAGACAACTCAAAGGAGCTGTAAATGACAAGGGCCTTCAACTCTTTTGCAGGTTCCTTGCTCAAGAAAGGTGGACAGACTTAAGGAGTGAATTGCTGGTAACTGATACTTGCAAAGGATGCAGAGCAGTAGTACGAATTCTCTGATCACCCTACTATCAACGAAAGGAACTCAAAGTCTGCTTATTGCAAAGTGTCTCATTTTTACCACACAAACATTTATATACGTAGCTGGTTGATTATTTGTAACTTGTTAATGAGGAAAGACGCTGACATGTAAAACAAAGTATTAAAACGTGCTCAGTAACGAGAAATGGAGCTACTATTGAAGTAAAAACGGGTATTTTAAAAATACAAACAAAACGTTATAAGTTTCACGCCTGTATGGCGATCTTCAGACGATGAACACAGGTATCTAGCAATAAAGTAATAGTTGGCAAGATTGTTTCACTGACTGTAATTACAACAGATTTCAATTTTTACTTAACTGTGTACTTAAATAAAATATCAATATGCAAAAAAAAGAGAGTTGAAAGTTTTCTCAGCATTTGTTTTAAATCAATGTAAAACATGTAGCCATCAGCCATTTGACTGGGTGGTAGTAAATCCAGTGATGGACTGAAAGGGGCTTCATTTTTTTTTATGGAATGAATCAATTAGATCAAAATAACATTTTATAATTGATTTAATTCTGCAATCAATAATAAACAACAATCAATTATAATTATTTTCTTTTTTGGAGAAAGGCTTCAAATTTCATATTGCTTCGAGCAGAGACACTCAATGTCGGATTTTAATGATGCTGCTGCTGCAGTTTCAATAGTAACTAAGTTTTTGTGGAATAGAGTTTTTAGTTCCACACATCCTTGTTTTGAATTCTAAGTTGTTCCTAGATCGGTTTTTCTACCTTACAAGACAAGATAACCCAATTTGCCCTACTATTTATCAATAGCTTGAGAGATGGATCTATGCCTTTCCTAAGAACATGAGCGCGAAAGGGAAAAGCAGGCAGACTTTTTGAACTTTGCCCGTAGAGTCCATTTTCAGCGATGATAAACATTACGTCACACACGCGTCTCCCTTTTGTCTGGGATTTCATTGATAATGTCAGATTAGGAATGCTTGTGACCAATAAAACAAGGGGAATTAATCAATTTCAAAAATATCTTTAACTGTAATTGGAAGTAGAAAAAAAGTGTATTGACATCTGAGAAATCCAAGACAAGATCTAATCTGGCTGCCTCGTATAGTGTAATGGTTCGCAAGCTAAACTGGCAAACCATTACTAGTGAGTTCGTGTCTCACTAATTGGCCCATACATCTGGCTTTGTGCCAAAACTAAGCCAAGCTTAGTAATAACCAAGGCAAGATTTAACTTTATTTGATAAATGGAAAAAAATATTCGTGAGCTTTAAGTGACCATCAAAGGGTTGAAATTAAATTTTACAAAATAAGTTTTTAATTAAACAAAATAAAAATATAAAATCATTTAATTTCAAAATTTATTTACGATGATTTTAGGTGATAAGTAAATGGGTTGAAAACCAAGAATTATGAGTTTTTATCTTAACAGCCAGTTTTCTTCATTATTCATATTCATTGAATTATTAAGAGATGAAAATTTAGTACTTGTAAAATCCGCAACCCCTATTTAAGTTATTCCTACTTTAAATGAAAATAATCGCCTACCAGTAGATGTGCTCATCTCTTAACGTCAATGTTAATTTAAAAATAAATAAATAAAAGCAGTAAATCATAATGAATCTAACGGGAAACTCTTCCTAAAATCAATACCAGCCATATTACAAGCTGTACCCTTGACGTTAGGCGATTATTCAACTCTAGCGATTTTTGAGTTAACAATTATAAAATCGCGTATTGTAATTTATATTTGTGAAGACTGAAGAGATTTTTAACAATCCGAAACGCCCGATTACCTCCATTAAGAATTCACTGCAATGAATGATCAGGAAAACTAAATTCGATTATTTCAAATTGAATATTTGCAGTCTCTTTTGCTCATGAAAAGAGAAAAGGGGAAGAGAAAATGATAAAATAATTTATTTACTTAGAAACAGAATTGTTAAAGAGATAGGATGTAAGAACAATAGTTTCCTCGGACTAAATTGTTTTCTTTTACATTTTTTGTTTAATTCTTTTTTTTTTTTTTTTTAATTTGTCGCACCAGGAGAAAATCGTCCCATTATGGATTTCCTTAATACCACGGTTACAAGCACAATTCATCCATGTGCACCTGGTGTCATATTATGGCAATAATAGCTTTCTACGGCGTGGGTGTTATTCTGATATCATTATCAATATAAATGACGCTACTATAGAAATACTAGGAAAATAATGCATACACAAACAAGAACGCATACTTACTCAGCAGTAAACAGTCACTATGGTTATTAAGATGTATAGTCAATAATGATTAATTGTACGTACGTATGCATCCATTATGATTATAGGATACTTACATATTGACAACTACAGAAAATGCATACAATTTGTGCTTTATTTATCACTAACGTGACCTAAATACAGTAAACCAAATTATTGCTTTTAGTTTTAGAGTTATTGAAAAATTCCTGTAGTGATTTAAAATAGAAACCAACAAATTAATTTTTTTAAGAGACGCAAATACAAAAGTAATAGTTGTAATTAAAGAAAAGTTATGAGAATTGCAGTTTTGATTACTGGCGATGTTTTAGCGACAAATCTTTCAACAACCAATGATAATGGGCTACTCTGTACTGTTGTAAAAGTAAATGGCTTGGAAGCAAGTCTAATATGCAAGGGAGAAAAACCCCAAAGGATAATAATATGAAGAGGGTGTGCGCTTGTGTGTCCGTGTGTTTGTGAAGAAGCAAGCAGTAGGCAAGCCGAAGAAGAATCCAGCTATGAAAATCATTATTACAAAAGCGTGGGAGGGCACCGATGTTTTTGTTGCTGTCGTTGCCAATCATGTAAGGTGCGTATCTGTGTGCGTGTGTGCCAGCCTGCATCAGAAAGCCTATAACCTAGATGTTGCTTTTTTTTTTCTTTAAACCATACTATGAATGTCTTTTTTGGAATTATTTTCTTCTACTTTGTTCCAGGTTGACAAAATTGTTTTAAAAGAAATAGAAAAAAAACACATTTCAAAGAATCGTAATTTAATTAATAGTAAAAAAAAAATGTAGTCATTTTAAGCTCACCTTTATCTTAAAAAGAAAAAAAAAGCTGCAAAGTTTTGAATTGAGACTGAAAAAAAAAATCATACCTTAATGTTCAAAAATAGGCTTAATGGCACTAAGGCTATTTTTAAACAGATTTTACTTTTCAGAAATAAAAAAAAAAATATTTCTTTTACAGCCTTGAAATTTTATTAGATAAAAATTAAAATAAACCCCAAAAGACCAACATTGGTCAAGAAAAAGAACTAGAACTCAAAAAGTCCATCTTTGCATCAACTTCCAGCAACTACAACAGAATTAAAATGACAACAATTGTGGTGGGTAAATTTTACTACCGACCGTAAATGTCTTATTGTGTTATATGATACTGGGGAAAAGAGAACACAAGAACAAGTTGTTTTGAAGGCGGTCACACCAGGAAGATGGTCTTCGACTCCCCAGTGCCCTTCGGTGATTTTAGACTTGGAAAAAAAAAACTTAATCTGCAGGGAGGATAAAATAGTTATGCATTTAATATCAAATGATTGAGTAAATCTTATTCAAAATATTTTTGACAATATCAAAATATTCAGGAAACGTAGAAGAGACCATCACGTGATTATCTTATCGTTAAAAAAACAAAAATTACATCCACAAAGCAGCCCTCTTTATTAAGTCTTTTGGTTTTTCAAATCACAAAAAATAACACTAAATAGATAAGGAAAACGTGTCAAAGGAACCAAACTCTCTTCCTAATGTAAATAAGATGAGGAACACTGTCAGTGATGATAGAAAATTATAATCAGACAAGTCTGTCTATTTTTCTGTTTCTCTAGAATTTCATGTCAGAACTTGCAAAACCAAATGGACAAGCTGCGGAAGGCATGACAGGACATGTGACGAAAAATACAAAAGAGCAGTATTTCCTTAATTAGCTAAACAGTAAACGCGAACATTACTCAACAACAAGCCTTTTCCATTCCCTCTCTTTCTCCAATTCCAATAAAGGATTTTCAAAGCATTTAAATATAACGTCTGTTTAAGCGTTCGTTTTATATGAAGGACGCAATGATGAAAGGCTTGCTCAAGGTCATTAAGATGAAAATACGCAATTTGAATTAAACGATTTTATAGACGAGACGATTTACTGCTTAAAACAATTTTTAATCAATTCTAATTTAGCGCGTACTTGTCTTGAAATCGGAAATTAAAAGTAATTCTCTTAAATCATACCTTGGAAGTGTGGAAAATTGAATTTAATTAGTTCATGCTATCTTGAGAAATAAAGGATAAAAGTTATCTAACGCATAAAAAAAATTAACTAGTAAACTTCTCAATCGAATTGACCAGAAAGGAGTCATAGGGTATTTCTCGATCTAAATTAAGTTAAAGTTCACAGAATTGGAAAAAGAACTTTAATAAATTTTAAACATTTTCATCCCATGGAAAAAATCATTATTGCAAAAGAATTTTCTTTAATTTGATTACGTTTCATAAAAATAGACCTTAAGATTTAAAAATTAACTATCGTCACTTTAAAAAATGAATTAAAGTTCATCAATTAGTTTTAAACAAACACTAAAATTAGCAAATAAATAAATGCACCGATTTTTTTTTTCTTCACTTTGTTTCATATATAAAAATGATAAAAATTCGGGAAGATTCCTACTTGATACTACCAAAATAACTTGTTGATAATTAACACTTTCTTCAAATGAAGAAAATATTTTTTAATTCTGTAATAATGAAATGGTGGAATAATTTGCTCAAAGAGTATAATTAAAGTGGATAAAATGAAAAAATTAAATATCATGGATTACAAAAATTTCTCTAAAAAATTTTCACAAAAGGAAAACTTTACACACAGGTAAGGAAATAGAGAACCAAAGGAGATACAAATAAAATATTCATCTTTACCACAGGTTGGAAAAAGAAAAGACAAAAGAACAAATCTGTTCGCATGCAAGTCATTATTTAGCATCAATATATTTTACCATCTTATATTAATTGGAATGAAAGAATTAATTTACCCCTCCCCTGCCAAAAAAAAAAAACCCTGAGATATCAGCCCAGTTACTAGTAGGTGTAAAAAAAATAAATAAATAAAATAAACAAACTCATCCTACGAAAACGTTAAGTTATAATACAAATGCTTATTATAATGGATAAACGTCAATTAACCTCACTAGTTATCTTGGATTAAAATTCGCATATTATATAGAAGACAGAAAGAGAATTAAATCAAATTGTATGGGCTGTCAGGAAAAGAAAAACATCCAAATTGTAAAGTTGAATTGATCTTTTTTTTTTTTAGCAACACGAAAATATCAAGCATGAAAATAATTAAAATAAAATATCGTAGTTTCCATACAATTGGGACATATCAAGTTTTTGATTTTCAGGTATATTTGCAGATCTAGTTTCTAGACGGATGAAAAAGAAAAAAACTTGTATTACATATAATCAAATTTTTTAAGAGTAAATCAGCTGATAAAAATAAATCTTTATAGAAAACAAGCAACCACCGTCATTTTTTAACACAACAAAGTCGTCAGTCACGTGATAAATCTCCTCTCGTAAATTCTTTGAAATTCGTTTATATTCTTTTTTACATTTAAAACCGAAAATAGGGTTTAATATTTTTAGTTACAAGAGAAATGCAACACTTGACAGTGACAGTACAACTATGAGTGTTAACTGAGAAAAAAGAAAAATGGAACAAAATACGAGTTTCTGCTTTACTGGGTATCGATGGCATGAATCTTAAAATTACAATACAGTCTACTCGTGATGTGAAATAGGTAAAAAGAAAATCAAATTAAAAAAAACTTCCGATTTTAATTTTTATTTTGCATAACATTTGATCCGGCAGCATTGGAGTGTATGATTCATGCGTTTATGTTTAATTCGTCTTTACAGCAATGTTAATGCAATGAAGAAGAAAAAAAAAACTGATTAGTGCTTTTTTCCTCTTTCTAATTGAAATTACAGTATTGTTTCATAGTGTGAATAATAACGCTAACACTGTTTCAAATAGAAGAGAGGAAGAAGGCAATAATTACAAATCGAAACATCTAGCCCACACCCCTTCAATAATTTTTTTTTTCATTTTGCTGCTTTACAAAAACATAAAAATAGTTCACTATTCGTTGTTGGAACAAAACCGACCTGATGAATTAAATTTTAATAAATGAGGAAGGAAAGAAAAGAAATTCCTAAATATTTTCGTGTTTCTTGAGGCGGTGGAGGGAAGATACTCAGCGTTTTGTTCCTGACTCATAAGAAACGCCTATATCTCCCCCCCAACACACACAAAAATGGGGGTTCGTAAAAATTTGATAAAATGAGAATTTTTTTTTGAATATTCAAAAAGTGCTAAAGAATTTTTTTCTTTAATTTAAGGCATCTAAAATAATTTCAATGAATAAAACTAAATAAATCAAGTTTAGAAAAAAATGTATTTAACCAGTTTGTATACAGAAGAAACGAATAAATCAAAATTGTTAACATTTTTCTTTACAAATTTGTACAAATACACACAAAGAAAAAAAAAACCAATGCATTAGTTCTATATTTGAAACCCGCTCCAGAAAATTCCGTCGTACCTCAAAAGAGGAAGAAGAGAGTATCATTAGAAGCCTAGTGACAAAATATATTCTCATTCATTCAGTCAAATCACTAAAAAGTTCATAGTCGGTTACAAAATTAATAACATTTAATAAATGCCACTGAAATCATTTTTAAAAACTTATTTGTGTAAATGATGCTAATTGTTTAAATGTTTATCTAACATTTATTTCAAGCTTTGAAAATCCAATCTGTCACTGAGAATAATCCACTTGTCTGCTGAATTGTTTTCAATTCCACTAATCCCATAATAAATCTTATTAGATCAGATCCTAATTCGCAAGTATTT
Organism: Sepioteuthis lessoniana; assembly: GCA_963585895.1. Lineage (NCBI taxonomy): Eukaryota > Metazoa > Mollusca > Cephalopoda > Myopsida > Loliginidae > Sepioteuthis > Sepioteuthis lessoniana. The sequence goes on from OY757927.1 coordinate 32,848,431, forward strand.
TATTTAAATTCAGACAAACAATCAGAGGTGTACGAAAAATAGCAACAACACTAAAGACCAAGTATTTTAAATTCCTTTAAGTTGTACTAAAATAATAGAGAAAAGGCTTGGTTCTCTAACAATTCTATTTTTGCGAATCATTTCAATTGCATGGATGGATACAGGTTTATTTACGTTTATTTTTAGTTGCACAAATTATTAATGTAAGGCCTTTTTTTAAATGAAATAAACGCTTTTCAGTTTAACAAACTCCTTATTACACATTCCTAAGCAAATAAATTAAATGACAAGTTATTCAAATTATTTAATAATAGCAGTTAGAAGAACCTTTTATTTTGTAGGTAGTAGTAATAGTAGGATGGTGAGAATAATTCAGTCAAGTGCCGAGTATTAAGAGACATTTATTTACACACGAAATCTGCTCTAAAAAAGGAAAAAAAAAAAAAAAAAAAGTGAAAATGAAACAAACAAAAGTCCCTTTTCACACCCACAAATGTAGCCATAAGTATAAAAGTAAATAGACAATACAGAATATTCTTGAATAAAAGAACATAAAATAACATCTTAAATAAAATTAATAAAAATAAATAAATCTATAATTAGAAATAATTTGAAATTCAGGTCGGTATAACAAACTTATAAAGGCGCTCACAGTCGCATTGCACTTTATCGGGTGTAGGTGCGAATACTCAAGTGGCAATGTTAATTAGACTAGTGAAATCTATTTTTTCACCCACGAGGGTAAAATGTGACACAAGGTCGAGTTTAATGGATGGAGTGGGGGATAACCAAATGAGTTGGTATAGAGAAAAATTCTTCAGTTCCCTAATCGGGCACAGATCCAGATTCTATCCTTTTTAGTGCCTGATGGAGGTGCTGCCTGGGGGAGGGCACTCCTGAAACTAGCTCATTTGAATTAAAATCATATAAAGTTGGAATTAATGATTTCTATTCCTATTTTAATCATAAGAATTAAGCACACATAAAGCTTTTAAACTTCCTTTTTGTTTATTTTATTTAAAATAAATAAAAAAGAATTCAATAAATTAATGAATAGTTAAAAAAGATAAATAAATAAAAATGAAAAATATCACCAGAAAATCTTAAGATATTTTTCCATATTAAAAAGAAAAGAAAAAAAAAGGTTGAAACCTGTGTGGAAATGCGACATGTGCAGATTATTTGCGGGGAGCAGAGGGAAAATTTGTAAATGGCAAAAATAACAATATCGCTGTAAATGCATTTAAGTATGTAACCAAAAAGAGAAAGATAAGTAGGATAATTTTATTAAAATATGCCAAATGTAAAAGTGAACCCTGTTTTGTTTTGTTTGTGGTCTGTTAGAATTTAAATAAGATCTTTTGATTTTTTTAAGCGTCGAATTAAAAAAAAAAAAAAAAAATGTCGCTAAAACTGACTGTAAACAAAAACGTGAACTTTAAAGATTTAAACTGAATTTCAGAGCAAGCTTGGGATTAAAAAGTTGACTTTAAAAAAAATGTTAAATTATTGTGTACTGTAGACTGGTATTAAATTAAAGTTGTTATTTGTGTAATTTACTAAGATATTTTGCTTAGAAGTGGCACAAGGCCACATGAATGGGGCACCTAATGAGACGTTTTTTATTTGTTTTTGTTTTCTTTTGCTACAATAAATAACACACACACACAAACTAATGTAGATACAGATACACAAATTATGCATACAGCACACATGTGATCGAATCATAATATGAGAAAAGATCAAGCTTTTCCCCGCCTCAAGAGGGGGATGCAAATTAGAGACTGATCCATGACGGAGAGAAATGGAAAGAGAAGATGATAGAACACAATATTACAAATGCTCCAACTCGCCCCCAAAAGACCCTTGAATATAAAGTGGGGGATCGATATATAATTAATCCTTCATTTTAAACAGGTCCCCCAATTAATAATCCCCGAAATTAAAGTAGAAACCCTTCAGCAAAATATAAGACAGCTCAGCATATTACAAAAGTAATGATGATGATAATAGGTGAAAGACAGAATTTTAAAGGGGGAGGGGGAGAACACATGTCATGTATGTAATAAACATTTTTTTAAATCTATCTTACCTGAGAAGTAAAAATCACTTCTTGGACGAGATGGATTCTAGTAAAAGCCGACGTCTTCACACAAATAAGTCTGACATCTAAAATAGGAATAAAATGAGAAAGAAAGAAGAGAGAAAAGGGAAAAAAAACCAAAGATCTTGACAGGGAGTAACTATCTTTGCGTGGAGAAATATTGCTTATTGCCCAAACTGGTTGTTGTTCGTCGGCGAATGTGTATGTGAATGTGTGCGTGCGGATGATTATTCTCTTCTTCTTCTGCTGCTGCAATTCATATATTATTATTATTAATTTTACGATCCTTATCCATCTTTCACTATTGTTACTATTATTATTATTATTTCTTTAATATTATCATTTTTAATATTATCATTATTATTATTATTATCATTATTATCATCATTATTAATATTACTATTAATACTATTTTTATTATTATTATTTTTACTTTTTTCTTATTTCCTGCACGACTTTACAGTTGATATTACAATTGACCTATAGAAACACTCGTAACAAAAACCACATGGGAACGAAAACTTTAGCAACCGTTCGTGACGTCACGTAAGCCATTTTCTTGGTGGAAAATTTGCTATAACCAAAAGCAAAGTAACAGAGAGAGACGCGAAGATCTGGCGGCCATTTTGTTAGGGGAAGCATTTTTGTATATGCAAATGAGGCAGCAATTAGCTTTTTTTTCTAATCGTAATTCCCAAAGAAGGACCGATGGGTAATTGTTTACCTATTTATTCATAGAAATATAGCTGAAAAATAAAAATCGAGTATACTATATAATGTCAATTGTAAAGCAGTCATTTTTTTCTTTGTTTTGTTTTGTTTTGTTTTTTGCATCAAAAATTAATGAATTTTCTTTCCTGCATTTTTTGTTGTTCAATAAGAAATATTGATAAATTGCATGAATATGTTTATTAAAAATTATATTTTCTTTCATTCTCTAATTTTTTGCTTTCATTAAATTATGAATTTAAAGAATTGAATAAATTAAAAGCTGTTGTTTGCTTTGTACTATTCAGGAAAATTGATTTTAGCCGATAATTAAATAGTTTTCAAAATCATTTCTAAAATCCTTCTCAAAAATACTTTTTTGAATTTAAAGATTCAAAATTCTATATATTTTAATTTCATTCTATCAAATGTTGGGTATACTTCTAACTTACATTTCTAAGTTTAAGAAGCATAAGTAAAAAAGAAAATTTAAAAAAAAAAAGAATTTTATTTTAAGCGGACACTGCAGTTTTAACCACACAAACGTTCACTTTTTTGTTTGTTTTTATTTTATTCTTCCCAAATTTGAAGTGATGAATGAAGATTAGCAAGTATCACTTTAAACTATTCACACAATGATTTCTTTTCCAACTTTAGATTATGACCAAAAAAAAAGAAAAATGTAATATATCGTTGATAACTACTTGGTTTTATTTTGTCAGATGTCATTGTCATCAAGTCATTCATTTCGGTGAGAAAGTAGCGATCTGAACGAATTGTAAACAATGCCACGTGCAGGCCAAGTCGCGCTAAATATAAGACCGCTGAACTTTCAAGCGCTTGAGTTATTTTATAATTTTTATACTTCGTATTATATATATATATATATATATATATATATATATATATATATATATATATATATATATATATATATATATATATATATACACACACACACACACACATATATATATATATATATATATATATAACCCAACTCGCATGGGACTTAATGAAAAAAATTGATAATATCTATTTCATTGAAGTAAATAAATCAGTTAAATTTTAATTTCGGGGGATGGAAGGGGTTTAATAGATATATTGAGAAAAATCTCTACAGGGGTGGCCGTAGAAAGTTTCGGTCCTGATATAGTTTTAAATATGAAAATGTAATTTACAATTTTAAAAAAATCAATCATAATTCATTCATGTGTGTGTGTGTGTGTGTGTGTGTGTGTGTGTGTGTGTGTGTGTGTGTGTGTGTGTTTTATTAAAAAAATTTACAACTAACTTTCACATCGTCGTATAGATATGTAATAAATCTAATTTATGTTTATTTATTTTATTGAATATTTTCTATTCTTTTTTCTTTTAGCTATTTCTTAAATTTTTGATAAAAGAAAAATTAATGTTAAATAATGTATATAAATATGTAACATCATTCATATTGTTTCTTGTTTTATATTTTTCGTTTAAAAAATATTTTATAGCTTTTTTTATTTAAATTTTCTATTTATTATCGTTATTTTTATAGAAGTAAAATAAATTGGATTATCGTTTTTTTGGGGGGGTAGGATTAGCCAGTTGTTAATTCTTTATTACAAAATTCTTTAATAAATAAACATGCTTATATTTATGAAACATAAAACGAACAAATTAAATGAATTATAAATTAATGCAGTTTGCATTAGATTTAAATATTTGGATTGTATTTTATTTTACTCAAAATTATTTCCAGTAAATCATTTTCATTTTTAAAATCATAGCGCGGCCAAAATGTCCGGAGTGGAAATATTTACGGCCGATACATCTGCGGTTAAAACGTCTGATTACGCATTTTTAGCAAAGCAAAAATATTCATAGCAATATCAGAAAACACATCCCAGTTAATAAAGAATAGTCAATATTGAAAATATTAAACCAGGTATGACTAATATTTCGGTTATTAAGAGATTCGAAAATAGTTTTCATTTGTCATTATTGTTAACTAAAAAGTTAAAACCCCTTCATTGCCATTACTCCCAGGTCAACTCTAACCTAGAGTGGTAGTACCTGTTTAGGCTCCTCTCTATAGGTCAAATCTGTTTTAAAATTATTTGTATTCAATGAAACCTTGTGCCAAAAAAATTCTTGAGAAACAACTACACGAAAAAATTGAACGTATAATGAACGCGATTCCCTAACCTCTTGGGATAAAATAACCCTCGATATGTTGACATGCCGTTAAAATCAATCACTCGATCAATGTGGGCTGTGGTTACCTTGTGTTGGGGTTGTATATATGCAGGAGTATTTGTGAGCAAATGGCTCAAACCACTTTCGATTTTGAATTTGAAAATCTAATACGCATAAAAATAGCCCTACCAAGCCTGATAGACCCAAAGATTTTCAATTTCTCAACTCCGAACGGAAGGTATTTAAATTCTTATTGAAATGAATTTGAATTTAAAATAATATTTTGGCCATTTCACACAAATCTCAATATCGTCACATAACATTTTAACATACACTAACTTATCTGTCGTCTCCAATTCTTATTGATCTTCAACGAATCAAGTTTTTCCATCCACCGCCCTCCTCTGCCAACTATTTAAAGGTCGATACCTCATGTGATGTTATAGTTAACAAACTAGATGAGCAGAACAGTGAGTTCGATTCGCACTGGCTTTCCCATACTTTTGGCCTTGTGCCACAAGTAAGATAAATTTAATAAATGATTATAGGTATTTGAAGGTCCTTCGCGTTTTACTTTATACTGTTTTTATATCTAAGTTTCGGTCTATTGCAGACTCTATCCGCTATCTAGCTATGAAAATAGGATTTGTCTGGCGAATATTTTCTATTTTATTTACAACCTATACTTAGCTTTATATTTGACAAAAATCTTCAATCAATAGGCTTTAATGAGGTTTTACTGAAAATTGTATATTACTAGAGAATTAGATAGTTAATTCGTTGTAATAACGTTTTCTCGGATAGGCCCAAATTAAACCTCTGTTTTTATCATCAACTATTCTGCTTACAAATGATTCTCTGTACTATTTTTTGTTTTTATTCATTAATATTAGTTTTTTATTCCTATTTTTTAGAGGGGTAATTGTTTAGGTTTTTTCTTTTTGTTTAGTTTTTGTTTTCTTTTTTTTGTTTTGTTCTGTTTTGTTTCGTTTTTATAATCTGAAAACCAAAACCTCAGCTTAAGAGTGATCTTCATGCAGACTGTTTACAAACATTTGTTTGTTATTTAGGTGAATGCAAAAGATTTCTAGTTTATTTATTTATGTTTTATTCATTTTTTAATTTACAAACTGGTTTTCTCATGTGTTTTTAATCTCTAAATTTGAAAAAAAGAGCATTGGAAACTAATTACTCTCTCTCTCTCTCTCTCACACACACATATATATATATATATATATATATATTGTCACGTGAGTAGAAACGCGGGTCATTATATTTGTTGGTTGATTTTTGGTATACTTTTAATTCTAATTTATGATTAGTTCTAATTAGCCAAGTGTCTAGATAAGGTAAATAGTTTTTAGATTCTATTTCATATGTGAAGTCTATGGCTGGTTCTACATTGTTTTATTTATCAGTGACATATGATATTTGAATATCTTTAAGGTAAAAGATTATTCAATCAGAGATATATTGTACAAGTTTACAGTTGAAATAAGATGACACATGTCATGGGTGAACTCAAGTTGGTAACGCTTTGCGTTGGAACTGTTACTCTTGAATTAGCTGGTCGTTTTTCGGTTCTTTCTGGTTTATTCATCTATTTTTTATTTTATATACTTTGTGTTTTCCAATGTGTCCAGTTCTTTTTGATGTGAGGACTGAGTTGAAAATAACTGTCCTTTTTTTAAGAGAGTTATTTATCGAACTCTTTTATCTTCTTGACAGTTTTTTTATGCCGTTTTTGTTTTTCCCTTGATTCTTTTTTCTTTTGTTAAAGTGGTTGGATACAGGGTTCCTTTGAGTATAAAGGAGTTATTTTTTCGAGCAGTGTTTAACGGTGCCTAATAAAAGGGACGTTATTTATCTATTTAATTTCTTTGACATTTTTCCTTTTTGTGGGGGTGGCCCATATCTATGCAGGAATTTTCTTGGCATAGAGTTGTTGAATGTAACCGTTGCTCTTTGAGGAGGATTATTTTTCTTTAACTCTTGCATTTCCTTGGAAATCTTTTGAGGTAATTTTTCTTTTGTGTTTTGTTTAGGTCATGTATACGTTTTTTTTTCTATCAAAATGGGTAAATAGAGCAATAACAAACAAAATAGTGAAGTTGGTCATTCATGTTTTTTTTGTTTTTTTTTTTCTTGGTTTTTATTTTGTTGAATTCGCTTGCTTGTGGAGTATATATATATATATATATATATATATATATATATATATATATATATTAGCGATAAGCCATCCTTTTGCAGTAGTGGAAGAAATGGTAAAATGACTTCGCATAGCAAGATTGATACCTTTTTCTTCTTTTAAGTGTAAATAGTAGCATACGTTTTCCGGTTTTTGTTTTTGATGGGTTTTTTTTGGGGGGGGGGTCGTAGGTTTTCGCTTTTTGCTTGAGCAGTCCGGCAATTTGATTAGTGGTTGTAGAAAAAAGATATACTGACGACTTAAGGTTGTACAGGTGATATTTTGTCTTCCTCCACTTCAGTAGTTAATGATCACAGCCTACTTCTTTTTTTTTCTTTTTTGTCTTCTTTGAAGCTTTTTACTTTTTTTGTGTGTGTTTGTGTTTCTCTGTTTCGTCTGTTCATTCGAACTTGTATATTTCTTTTTTTGTAAGTCACGTTGAGATTGTTTGTATTATGTAGGAATGTTGTTTATTTCCATGTTGACATTTTTGCACCACATGAAAGCGGTACGTTTCATGGGTGTTCAACACACGTCAAAGGTTGTTCACTTTCATGTTGGTATATTTTGCATCAAGTGGAAAGTTTTTCGTTTCATGTCTGGATGTTTTTTGTTTTTTTATGGGTGCTTAGCCCTCGTCGGAAGTCACTATTATGGGGGGATAAGTCCATTTGGGGCTTTTAATATAGGCTGCTATTAGCAGAGACGGCTGCTTCTGGTAAAAGGTTGAGTCAGCGTGCCGCTAAGCGGGCACGTGGTTTTCCCCCACCAGCTGGAAAGAAGTAGGTCTTAAATATATAGGATTTGGTTTGGTTGGGTTTTATGGCATATCAACCATTGTAGGTTATTTAATGCCAAATCCTCTTTATACATATATATTAAATATATATGATTTGTACACACATTTTGTTGGTAACGTTTTTAAACAAGCCTAAGCTCATTCTTTTTCACATAGTTAAATGGTTTTGAGTATTGCTTTGCATCACTAACAATTCAATTAAATATTAGTTATTTGTTTACACAGTTAAATGATCAAACTGTTGGATTAATAAAATGGTAATTCCTGTGTATTGAGTGAGTGAGGGAGTGGCTCTCTGTGATTGGATATACTAATCACGTGGTGAGTCTAGAAGTCTTGGTGCAAAAATCAAAAATCCAGTGAGACAGATTCCAACAGGCATTCTGTGAGGCGGGGACGTTAAAAGCTCTCAGAAAGACAATCCTAAGATACCAGATATCTTCTTCAGAGCACCGGTAAGTCCCTCAAACTCAACTTTATACACAGGGAGGATTGTATAGTGCTATTGATTGTTTCACATGTTGATTAATAAATTGTTAGAATAAAATGAAGTATTAATTCATTTATTTGTTGCTGTTAGCCTTAGAATAAACTCTATACTGACACAATAAAACAGTTCAATTTCAAACAATTCAATTTAGCATACATCATTTGTTTGCACTCAGTTTAAATGTCAAACAGTTCTATTTGACCCATAGATAGGACCCTATCAGGAGCTACCACTCTGGGCCAGAGTGGACCTGGGAGCAATGGCAATGAAGGGGTACTCCACATTCCACAAAGCTCCAGCATTACTGGAAACTATCCCTCAGATTGTTTAGTGTCATATCCAAGACACTCATTGGGGTGGGGGTGGGGTCTTACTCTTCTGCAGAGATGTAGTCTGTGTATTCTACTGCCCTAGTCAACAGGGCTATCTTGTATTAGAGTTATCGATGTTCGAAATATATAGTCTAGGCAGATTATAAGCATATATGGCACAAATGTATCTCTTTGCAAGATTCCAGCAACAATGTCAAAGAAGTCTGAGTCACCATCAGGTTTTGTGTTTTTGTTGAGGATCATTATAGCTCGAAGTCTCTTTGGGGAGACAATAAGCTTGTAGTATTTATTCCATCTTTTCTCTGTGTATAGAATCAAAAGCTTTCGAGAAACCTGCAAACAATAATGTTATGTGGATATTTTTTACACATATTCCTTTGATGTTTTGATGAATAGTCAGAATCTGTGAGGTTGTGAATCGATTTCTCCAAAAACTGTTCTGATTTTTTCAAAGAATTTCCTTGATTCCTGGTTGGATATGATTGAGAAGCATAGCATTATAAACCTTAGCAGTTATAGCCATAAGGATTATGCCTGAGTAAAGTAAGTAAAGTTGGCGACTGTAGTCAAGGGTGACCAGAAGGCTCCCTTTTCAACAGTTTCTACACTGAGGTGTAGGGGAGGGCGCTACTCCTTTCCCTGGATTGCTCCACTTTACCCTTGATATGTACCTTATATTGCTGAGTGTTAAGCAAGGAGGTACCAAGTACCATTTTTGAAGTCTTTGGTATGACACGACCTGGGATTGAACACAGGTCTCCCAGACCACTTAAATAATTCTTTATAATTTCAAGTTGCCTTTCTTGGGGAAGGGAGGTTGCAACCTTTTGTCCAGCGGTAAGCTGAACTAATTAAAAGTATACAGAAAATCAACAAATAACACTTGCAACCTTGTGTCCTCCTTCCCACACTCATAAGCCCTCCCCACCCTGATCTCCTGGCTGAAAAATAGCTGAAAATGTAAAATGCTGTAATCTGATTATGGGCAATAGTAATGTATAAACTTGTGGGGATTCCCCAGCCAAAATTCTGGCCGGGTATACTTTTAGGTAGCAGCACAAACACCTGCCACTTGGGTACAAAGGGTTAAAATATGTGATATAACCACTGTTTATTAAAAACTGAAACATCAATAATCAATGAGAAATAAAACAGTAGTCCATCCACAAAAAGTGTAGAGAAAATTTAACAATGTTAACAAGTAAAATATTTATCCTGACTCTTAGAATCATGAAACTTTGAGTTGTGAGATAGTTGTATTTTACTTTTTAATATTGTTATATTCACTCTCAACTTTTTGAATCTGCTTGTATCTCACTTCATGCTAATACCCTTGAGAAAGACATGAATCCATCTGTTCTCCCTCCAGCTATGGATAAATAGTAGGGCAGATTGAACTCTTTAACCTTGGTATGGCAAGTAGTTTAGAAGAAGGAAAACTGAATTTAAACCTGTTAAACTTCACTTAAAAAATGACCTTGTGTCGCATCCTGCTTGTGCAGAGAGGTTGGTAAATATAAATCTAGCCACTAGAGTCAAATATACAGTGTGTGACAATATAAAATGTGGGAGGTATTTCTGCTATGCCCTGGATATTCATGATGATTCAAAAGTCGCTTAATATTTTTAAAAATTGAAAAAAAATTTCTTTTAACTATATTTATCTTGATCCCTGGAAATTACTTTGAACTGATTGCATAATATAATATCTCTTAAAAATACATTATTTTTAACTTCATAGAGTCAAACTAATTATAAGTTACGTTCATGATGTTTCTGGCTCCAATTTCTTGTTATTATTCAACTCCTGAAGTATTTGAAGTTTGTTTAAATACTCTTTTGTTAAGAAAACCTCATAAGAAAAAATCGGGAACTGTTAAATCTGACTAATATGGTGAAATTAGTTGGCCATTAAATATTAAACAAATTATGGCTCTTGCAGTATGGGCAGTTGCCCCATCCTACTGAAACCATTCTTCTTCTTCTTCTTCTTCTTCTTCTTCTTCTTCTTCTTCTTCTTCTTCTTCTTCTTCTTTGTCCATTGTAATCAATGAGGACTATCTGATCAACCTTATGATTGAGGAAGGTATTTGTGAATGTGCAGATGGCTAATGAGACCAATCTGTGCACGAGAGTCTTGGGCAATGAGAACAAGGAATGGTGGCAGCAGTAGCTGATGAGGCAGTGCCTTTTCTAAGTTTCCTGTGCAACTGCAGTTCTTCTGGTTTCACAGACTTTTGCTCCACATTTGACAACTTCATGCCACTTGTGTCTGTCCTGTGCCAGATATTCCAGGCAATTAGGGGCGATACTGAAAGATTTCATGGAGATCTTCAGTGTGTCTTTGAAGCACTTTTTCTGGCATCCTTGAGAGTACTTGCCCTGAGATAGTTCACTGTAGAACAGTTTCTTCAGAAGGCGGTGATCTTTCATGCAGACAACATAACCACCCCAACGAAGCTATGATTGCATCAAGATGGTGTAGATGCTGGAAAGTGAAGCCCAAGTTAAAACTTCAGTGTCTGTCAATTATGTGGATGGACTGAAAAGTTCATATGATGATATCATATCTTCTATTTATGACTTTTTTGACCAAAGAGATCCAAGCACTGCAATACTAATCAAAGAAGTGTGTGGACTACAAGGGAGACCATGTTGAAAAATTTCATGAGAGTATCTTGGTCAGCCCACGAACTTGGTCAGCTTATGAACTTTTCAGCTGACCTTTGTATCACTGGATGTAAAAGATTGTCATTCATATCACATCACTCACTCTTTACCTTCAATGCATTATCTTCATAATCTCCAAAAAGGTAGGATTCGATTCTGATATAATTTGCATTAAACAAAATGAGCACTTAGAGCATCAAGGAAAGAAGGGGTACCACTAAAATTTTTCATTGTTGCATTTACCACCGAGCAAATAGTGTAGCTGAACTAAGGTTAACAAAAAGGTGCTAACAAAAGAAAATAGATAGATAGATAGATAGATAGACTGATGTGATATGGATATTTTTAAAATATGTTTTCAAACACTAATTACATAACACAAATTTGAAACAGAATGGTACAAATAGAAATAAAATATTTTTTAAAACTTTTTCATTGTTTTGCTTCATTTAATAACTCACACACTTTGATGAAGGTCTAACATTTAATATTAGCAAATAATTCAATAAATAAAATTATCCTCCAAAGACCTCGAGTTATTTGTTTTTATTTATGTACATTTTCATATATAATATATATATATATATATATATAGTAAGGTAAGTAAAGTTGGCAACCTTAGTCGAGGGCAACCCTAAGGTTTCCCTTTCAATAGCTACCACACCGAGGTGTAGGGGAGGGCGTTACTCCTTTCTCTGGATTGCTCCACTTTACCCTTGATCCTTACCTTATTGTGCTGAGTGTTAAGCAAGGCAGCATCAAGTACCATTTTTTGAGTCTTTCGTATGACTCGACCTGGGATTGAACCCCCTACTCATTAGGCCAATGGCCCAGTTTTGTATTCATGTAATAGATTTTATTCAACTTGAATATTGTTGTGGTTCCCTCCGCAAAAAAAAAAAATTTGCTGACTTTATATGTTAGGAGGCACAATAACCTTCTAATTGGTCCTGATTACTACTGATGTTGATGTAAAGATCTTTAATTTTTCAGAACCTTAAGTTCTACAATTCTACCTGTCAATGAAACCATTTATGTAAAATTGGACTTCAATAGAATTGTAAAATGGAATAGTCATTCTCAAAATAAAATTGAACAATCTGTTTTCTTTGCTCAGTTATATACTTCTCCATAGTAAATCTCCCAAATCTTTGTTGAATATCAATGAAATAAATAAATACCATAATTATTATTTTTTCTGATTTTTCAGCACAAAAGTTAGGAGTATGTATTATACAATTAATTTTTGTTTCAGCCGCCTATGGCTGAAACAAAAATCACCTTATTCTGGATGAGATTTCAGAAAGTCACTTATATCTATAGTTCAAACTAATATGTTTTATGCTGTTACAATAGAAATAACCATTGGAATATGTGTTTGTTTATAATTTTCTTTCTTCTAATATGACCTTTGTTTAGTTGCAAGCTTGTTGCATTTTTGTGTGAACATGTCATAGTGTTTGCTCTAGATATTTGTGCAAAATTTTGTGTTTTAATACATTATGTAAAGGAACTACATAAATTTTTATTTGTTGTCAGTACAAACCAATAAAAAGTTGAAGAAATGTTAAAGTTTGGTTAATTTAGCTACTACTAATTCTAAAAATTCAGGAATTTTTTTCCCAGAATTTCATAGTACAAATTTAGGGGTGCATGTTATACATAAATAATTATGATAAAATAGATCATTAATTAGCAAGTTCTTTTTTAAAATGGTAAGTGACTTTTGTTTCATCCTATATTTGTATATTCACATATCCTTTTATATTTCTATGTATTTTTCATATTTTGGTAAAATAAAACTAATGCTGTCCCATAATAGTTGATATATTTAGTGTATGAAATTTATGTACAAATATAACAATTATTATTGATAATGGGTAGTATATAACAAAAATTATTTTAAATATACATAATGTCTATACTAATAAATATGAATTTTATATATATGAAATGCAAGGTTTGATAGAAATTTATCAAGCCTGGAGTTTTAAATTTTCTTCAATTTAAAATTTAACTGAGCAACTTATATAAAAAGTGATAAGATCTAGACTATTATCTTGATGATGTTTATACAAACTAGTGCCAATTTGAAACTCATCATACTAGCCAGACTTTGCTACATGTGGATCATTCCTAAACTAAAAATTCATCTGAAAGATAGAATTTGAGGATGTGGCAGACATTAAAAGAAATGTAACTGCACACCTCCACATCACATCAAATAAGAGTTTCAGAAATGCTTTGACCAATGGAAAACTCAATGGAATTAGTGTGTCGAATGCTAAGGTGATTATTTAGGAAAAAAGTTTAATTCATTGTTCACTTTTGTCTTGGCGAATACAGTTCCAGTTTCAACACTGCTCAAATCTAAAATAAACAATAATCTAATTACTGAAAAAAATCTATAAAAGTATTTGATGAACCTTTTTTGATGACTGATTTTAGAACAGGTTGCAAAAAAGAATAATATTGAACGTTAAGAAAGAATTATGTAGAATATCAAAAAAGAATAGTATGGAATGTTAAGAAAGAATACTTAGGAATGTTTAAAAAAGTATGGAATGTTAAAGAATGCTTAGGGATGTTAAAAAAGGGTATAAAATGTTAAGAAGAATGTTATGGAATTTTAGGAAAGAATGCTATAAGATATTAAAAAGAATGCTATAAAATGTTCAAAAAGAATAGTATGGAATATTAAGAAAGAATAATAAGGAATATTAATGAAGAATAGTATGGAAATTTTTTATTGGTTTCAATCCTTAGGGTATTTAATGTCAGTTTTTTTTCACAAACAATTATATGATTTCAAGTAACAAATGAAAATTATTTGCAAACAATTATAATTTCAAGTAACTATTTTTGATATAGATAATTTCCACACAGTTGAATTATTTCAAGTAATTATTCCTATTTGATAAAAATTGTTTGCCTAGAGTTATATATTTTCAAGTATTCCTATCAAATACTAATAATTTTCTCACTGATCTATTTGACTTATAGATGGAAACTTAACAAATACAACCATTCTAGGGCAGAGTGAACTTGGAAGTAATGGCAATGAAGATGTAACTCCATACTCCCCAGAATCCCAGAGCTCCAGAAGAGGAGCCTCATCACTAGAGGCTGTTTAATGTCTTACTCAGGACTCACTCACTGGTTTTGTAACCTGGTTTGGTCATGTGGGTGGTACTCATGTAGTGTGTCTTGGCCAAGAATAGTCTGGTGTTAACCTATCTCTCTCCAAGTCTACAATTGGTTTGAATTGAGAGTTTTTCTTCTTGATCGGTTATTATACTAAGGTTAAAGAGTCTAGCCTGCCCTACTATTTACCCTTAACTAAAGGGAGAATAGTTGGAGTCATACCTTTTCAAAGATTATTAGTGTTATGTGAAATGCAAACAGCCTTTGAACCCAGATAGCTAAGTCCACTTTCTATGATAAGAACTGTTACACTAAAAGAACCTCTCCAGGACACCCCAGCACTAATAGCATGGAATATTAAGAAAGAATTGTAGTTTCAGTTATATATAGTAAAATTATATAAAGTGAAAATAATGTTTTTTTCATTCATTTTTATCGATAAAAAATATATTTTAATTTAAAAGAAAATACTTTGTTTCTTAATAACTGTCTGATTCCAGTGCATTACCCTAATGACCGGGGTTATAGAATACACTGACTGTACCTCTACAGAAGGGTAAGACCCCACCAACAAGTGTCCTGGGTATGATGTTAAACTGTATCTGATGGTGAGGCTCCAGTTCTAGATCTGGAGAGTGTGGAGTACCCTTTCATTACCATTACTCCCAGGTCTCTGATCTGGAGTGGTAGTTCCTGTTAGGGTCTCATCTATGGGTCAAATAGAACTATTCAATCATTTACTGTACTTAAAATCATTTAATTGTGTGCAAACAATTGATTAATATTAAATATAATAATTAATATTAGATAGCAGCACTTGAAACCATTTAACTGTGTATAAACAAAGGAGTTCTGACTCATTTAAAGATGTTACCTACAAACTACTTGCTTACAAATTATATATATATATATAAACAAGATATCCCATTAAATGACCCTCACGGATTGGTATGCCATGAAACACAAGTAAACCAAACCAATTCCAGTTTAGATAATGATTTGATTATTATTTGAAGGTTTTTCTTGCAAAAATTCCACACTGAAGCTTCGTACTGTTAAATCACTATTAAACAATATCATATCCCAATTCCAGAAACATTAAATAATTTGAAGAATAAAGCAGTTTCCAGTACAATTTACAACTTCATAATTATTGCATTCATCAATGATTGATTGATTTTAACAGCATGTCTTTCTGTCTACAGTTATTTCATGCCTAAAGTTTAGAGAATCCCATTCATTGTATGTTCGTATTTACACTTTTTGTATCTATTTCTTAGGTTTGGAGGAGGGCAGTTGTTTTTTGTTTGTTTTTTTCGCCTGGTCCTATTGAATAATTTTTAAACAGATCTATTTGACTTATGGGTGAGACCCTAACAGGCACTTTCACTCTGGGGCAGAGTGGACCTGGAAGTAATGGCAATGAAAGGGTACTCTACATTTCCCAGATCTTCAGAACCGAAGCCTCACCATCAGATGCAGTTTAGTGTCATATCCGGAACACTGCATTCGTGCTCTCTCGAATGAACTATAATGATCCAATTTCTGAAGGGAGACAACTTCAGGAATGTAAGATACCAATTACAGAGTAGTTTCTTTATTTTATTCATTTATTTGCAAATAGTTATATAAATAAGAAAGAAATTGGTATCAAGTTTAATCACCATCAATGGTAATCTTTAAGTAGGCCTTTATGTTTAAAAAAAATGTATTCATTTTGACCAGAAATAGTTAAACCGGTTTATAGGAGAGTAAATAAGGGGAAAACAACACGGTTGGTGTAGACATTTACTATACAGTTAATAACAAGTAGTCTCCCTTGATACGTAATTTGAATTGAAAAGAATTAAATAACATTTTATTTTTCCTCCGTTTTATTTTGTCTGATATTAGTTTGATTTTCACTTGGCTTACATCCTTTGTCATCATCATCATGTCATGCCGCCAGCGTGGATCTCCCTGGCCCTCTCCTGCCACCCTTCACTATCGTCCATCGCTCCCTGTAGGTCTTCAAGTATCAGCACATTGCTGTTGGTTCTAGCTGGTCGTCCTACCTTTGCTAGTCCACAGGAGTATGTCGCATGAGTTCATCCCTACTTCTCCAGCAGTGTCCCGCATGTCTGGTTCGTTTAACTTGGATAGTTTTCGTGATGGGTGGTAAGTGGCCATGCAACTGCTGCTTTGTGGGGTGCTGCCTCCAGGATTTGTTCAATATGGCTTGCAGCATTCTTGTGTAGTTGCCGTCAAGCCTTTTCTCCATATGTTTAGTTCGCGTCCATGTCTATCTTGACTAATGAGACACTGCTTCCTAGATAGGTGAACTTGTCAACTCGTTTCAGAGAACTACCATTTTGTGTGGAGATGTCATCTCTTTGATTGAAGCTTGTTCCAGACTATGTAGCAGGGTTTCAGCTTGGGTGGGTGTATTTGCCAGATGCGCTATGTCATCGGCTCAGTTCACATCCATGATTGTTTGTGTGGAGTATCTTCTGCTTCTTTCTTTTGTCAGCTTGAAAGCATTGTCTTTCATTTTATCAATAGACGTTCTAAGCATGTAGTCTAGACAGATGATGAAGAGGTATGGGGTTGATGTGTCTCCTTGCAGCACACCTGCTACAATGTTGAAGTAGTCTGTGTGACCATCCGGGGAGCAGACATTTACTTTTGTGTTTCTATATAGCATCATTATGGTTGCAACGGTTTCTTTGGGTAGGCCGTAGGCAAGTAGTATTTGCTCCATCTTTCCTCTGTGTATGTAATCAAAGGCCTTGGCGAAGTCGACAAATAATATTGTCGCCTCTAGGTTTTTTGCATGTACACCTTCAAGAATTCGATAGATAGTCAAAATTTGTGACGTCGTGGATCTATTTCTCCAAAAGCCATTTTGGTTCTCCCTAAGTATCTTCTCAATTTTGGGTTCTATGTGGTTGCGTAGTAGAGCATTGTATATCTTGGCTGCTATGGATGTAAGGGTTATATCTTGGTACTTCTTGACTAATCTGAGGTCACCCTTTTTAGGGAAGGGGAGGATGCATCCCTTTGTCTATTTGTCTATTGTGTTTTGATTATATACTGGATTATGGTGTCGGAGCAGTATGTCATTGAATTCCCTGGTCTTCCATACTTCTGGGTGTATTTCATCAAGCCCTGCTGTTTTTCTATTTTAAATTTTTCTTAGTACTGAGTCGAGTTCTTCAAGTGTAAACTATCCTTGTATGATGTCTTATTATTTGCTAATAATTCTTGTGATTGGTTCATGTGTATCTTTCGGAGAGTGTCCGAGTAAATTCTCGAAATGTTGTTTCCATAGTTGTATTCGTTCTTCTTGGCTGGTAGCTTTCAGTTTAGCTTTCGCAGTACTCTTCCTTCTGTTCACTTCATTTACTGTTTGCTATGCTATCCTAGATTGTCTATCTTCAACTGAGTCTCTAATCTTATCGATCTGATTTTGTATGTATTCTGTTTGGTCTTTTAGGTATATGTTAGCTAATTCATTTTGTGCCTTTCTTAATTTTGGGGCATTGGTATTGGTTGGGTTCTTCCTATTGCATTTGGAAGCAGTTTTCACGTCTGCACGCTTTTTTCTAACCACTAATGTATCCCATTGGACTCTAGGATTAGCTCTTTGTTTAGTTGGTATGAATTCTGCTGCTACTTCTAAGTGGGCATTGACGAAATTCTTATATTCGTCATTCGGAGTATGTGTTTCTGACTTCTCCTGTTGTGCATCGAATTTGTTTCTTAGTGTTAATGCATATTTATCTCTAATATCCCAGTTATTAAGCAGAGACCAGTCATAGTGTACAGTGGTGTTTGTTCAGACCATATTCCTTTGTAGGCTCAGTTGTATCTTTGCCGTGACAATTCAGTGATCGGACGACACACCCACAAAAGAGGAATATGCCTCGCAATTCAATGCGCTATTATTCCATTTTTTATATATAAAGACATAGTCTATCTGTGCTTTAGTATTATTTGCATTGGTGTAGGTCCATAGTTTTCTTTCCCTTTTCTGAAATTTTGTATGGATGCATGAAATTTGTTAGATGTTCCCCATTTCTGTTTGATGGGTTGTGTAAGCTAGATTTGTGGTTTATGTTTTTACCGATTTAGGCATTCATGTCTCCACCAATGATGAGAGCGTTGTATTTCGGGATTCTACGAACAAGGATAGCTCATTATAGAAGGTGAAGAAATCAGTTACTTCACTAACATTGGTAGGGCTGTAGCTGGAGATGATTGTTGCACTGGGGTTGCCATTAAAAGTAGCTACCATCGTCCTTGGTTGCATTTTCTCTATGCTATTTAGTGATTTTAGGGCCCGTGGTCCTATAAGCATACTTACACCTCCTATTGTGACATTGACAGAGTTTTTCCAGGCCAATGCAGTGGCGAGCATCCATCCATTGCCTGTATCGTGATATTTAATATCCTCACTATGAGTGTACCTGTGTTCTTGTATGCATATTATGTCTATGTTATAATCTATCACTGATGCAGTCAGCTTTGGAAGTTGTCCTATTCTATTTAAGGTTCTAACGTTAAATGTCGCTATTAGTATTGTGCATTTGCATTTTAGTAATTTTTGTTTTAGTTTGAGCTCTGTAGCTGATTTTTCGAACACTGAGGCCAGGGCTCCAAACTCAGCAGGACGCACCTCTTTTTTTACCCGTGCGAAGAGCGATGCGGTTTGGACAGGTGGTTTAAGTCTGGGTCATGGTGATCTTTCAATGGCTGTTTTTATTCTTATCTATAGAAGCCACCCTTATAGATGAGCAGCAGTAGTTCCCTGCTTGAACTATTTGATCCTGGCTGTTGAACCATAGGATTCATACGCTCAGGGCCTGGGTAGGTATGGCGTTGAACCATCAGAGGGTTTATCTGCTCGCCTTTACATCCACCATGCTGCTACTCATGGCTTTTGAAAAAATAATTTTTCCTCTCTTTCTTCCCCCTTCTGTCAATATCAAATTTTAACTTAGTTAAAAATCAAAAATCCCCTACCAAATAGTTGTCCTGTGTATGACACAAAATTGCATCCAGTGTTGTGTCTCCAGATCTGGAAATCTGTGGTAGTATGGGGTCACCTTTTTGTTGCCATTACTCCCAGGTTCACTTTTACCCAAAGTTGTAGAACCAGTTAGAGTCCCATCTATAGGTCAAATAGATCTGTTTGAAAATTATTTATATTAGAAAGATTACTTAAAACCATATAACTGTATGTAAATTACTTGGATTAATAGTTATTTGAAGCTATAATTGTTGCAAAAAGTGGAAATTTTATCTGTAAATGAGTTTATTGAATGGAGTGCCAACATTTTTAGGTCAATTCAGGGCCTATTTTGTATTGTTTTTTGGGTTTGTTTTTTCTTTTACTGCTAGTTAGTTTTTTTGTGTTTGGTGAAAATCTGTGTAGCAGAGGAGCTTTGATCTGATTGGCTGGAGTCTCTGGAGGTGGGGTGCTGTTGCCCCTGGCATTACCAGCCAAAATCAACCATAGTCAGTTGAAAACAGGAGGCCTTAGAATTGGGCCGTGTTTGTACTCTTCAATTCAAATGGAGCTGAGTAACTAGAATTAAGTCCAGTTGAAGGATTTAGTGTTTCATTCAGAATTCCAGAAGGGAATTCAAAGAAGGCTTGAAAGCCAAAAAAAAAAAAAGAAATGAGAAGAATTTAAATCCACCTGAAAAATTTTGTATTACATTCAGAATTCCAGAAAGGAATTCAAAATTATCACCTGCCTCCATGTTATAAGCACAAGCTAAAAAAGAAGAAAAAAGTAAGAAACCGAAGAAAATAGGTTTCTACAGCTCAAGCCAAAAAGAAGAGATAAGAGAGAAAGAAACCAAAAAAGTAGGTTTCTACTACATAAATTTATATTTTAGAGTTGTTTCTCTAAGAAAAAAAATTAATGACTTCAGTCAACTCCAACAACTACACAAGTCTCAGACGCTATTACTTGCCCTACCGAGAGGGAAGACAACCGACAAAGAAAGAGAAAAAGAAAAAAGAACATCATCAGAGACATTGTCTTCTAGAAGAAAGAAGAACAAAGAATGGCTTTTTATTAAAAGAAAAGAAAAAAAGGACATTTTTAGAGACTTGGTCTCTAAAAAAAAAAAAAGGAGAAAAAAAAGGACATTTTTAGGGACTTGGTCAGTAAGAATTAAAAAGGTTATGTGTGAACCCTTGTTTAGCTGGAGGGAAGAAGTAGAGGCTTCTTTCCTTGTTTTGCGAGTGTAGTAGTACTAGTAAAGATTTTTTATAATTTTTTTTATTTCTTTTTATATTTATGAGTTACTTGTCATATTTGTGTTGGGACACATATGCAACTAACTGGAGTGACCTTCATTTGTCATAATAAACTACTTTGAATGTTAAACAAGAATCTCTCTCCCCCTTATTTTAAGAAATGACAACAACAAAATTAAAGCTTTGGTTTGGTTTTGTTGATTTGTTTAACAACATATCAACTGCTAATGGATTATTTAATACCGAATGTCCGCTCATTCCTAAATGTTTGATTGTAATCATTACTATATTTTCCATGTTCCTTTGCATTAAAAAAACACACAGTTGTCTGGAGAAAAAAGTTGTGAGATAACTTCGGGAATTATCAACAAAAAACATTCGTGGGCGTCATAAGCCTGTTTATTCATTCCAAACTTGCCTTCAGGGCTTGCGGCCAGAAGTTCCCGGTGCTACCCCAAAGCTCCCAAGCTTTTCATACATTACAGTATTATATACAAATAATTAAAGTACTTTCTTAATAGAGCTTAAAGTAAGTAAGTAAAGTTGGCAACCGTAGTCGAGGGTGCCCCAAAGCCTCCCTTTTCAATAGCTACTACACGAAAGTGTAGGGGAGGTTGCTACTCCACTCCCTAGATTGGTCCACTTTACCCTTGATCCATACCTTATAATGCTGAATGTTAAGCAAGGAAGGATGAAGTACCATTTTTAAGTCTTTGGTATGACTCGACCTAGGACTGAAACCCAGATCTCCCAGTCCATTAGCGAACACTCTAACCATAATGCCAACAAATGTAAACAAACCTAGGAATTAAGAAAACTAAACTAATGATCCACATAGATAATTATTGAGTACATCTAAACTAGATGGGTCCTGTTGTACAAAATTAGAAAAACATTTTTCTTTGTGAATAATTTTTGTTGTTTAATGCTCAGAAGACCTACTCTATTTTAAATGTATAAAAACAGTAAACGCTAACCACTGTTTAGTTCTATTTAACCCATAGATAGGACCCTTACCAGGTGCTACCACTCTGGCCTGAGTAAACCTGGGAGTGATGGCAATAAAGGAGTACTCCGCATTCCCCAAAGCTCCAACATTGCTAGAACCTCATCATCAGATTGTTTAGTGTCATAATCAGGACACTCATAGGGGAAGTCTTACTCCTCTGCAGAGAAGCAGCCGGTGTATTTTACAGACCTAGCCGACTGGGCAACATCAAATTTGGAGGTGGTCATGATGTAATAGTTATTTTATTAGCTTAGAAAATGGATTCAAGTTCAAATCCTGGATGAGGCTGTAAGCATTTTGCTTAATGCTAATTCCCTGAGAAAAGTCATAAATCCACCTGTTCTCTCCCAAGTTATGGGTAAATAGTAGAGCTGACTGGGTTCTTAAGCCTTGGAGAAAGAAAAACTCTGAATTCAAACCAGCTTTACTCTGCTTAAAAAATTGTCTTTGTGTACCATTTTTTTGAGTCTTTGGTATGACTTGACTTGGGATTGAACCCCGGTCTCCTTGGCCATTGGCAAACACTCTATTCATTAGGCCAATGGCCCAGAAAATTAACAAAGTAACCAGGCTGAAAAATGACCAAAAAAATAAAATAAAATGTGAGTAATATTTTACATTAACAGCTTTACATGCTATTAAATACCATAACATAACATGCACTCCTCTATAACAGGCACCGTTAACTTAGAACTACGAAATTCTGAAAAAAAAAAAAATTTATATATAATAATACACACTGACTTTTTAGAATTTGTTGCGACTAAATTTAACCTAAATTTAATATTTGTTAAATTTTTTTTAACTAAAAATAAGAATCAATATAGTATACGTCATGTCTGAAAATACAAAATTTACATAGTATTTAGGACAAATGCAACAAGCTTGCTGTGAAAATAAGCTCACATTAGGACAAACTAACACACAATCCAGTGGCTATAAAGACACAATAGTTTGGACTATAGATAGAACTTACTTTCGGTCATCCCGCTCAAATATGGGGAAGCATGTGGCCGGAAAAAAAGTTAATTATCTAGTTCTCATGTATAATACGCACCCTTAAATTTCGAGCTAAAAAAATCTAGAAAAATACCGTGTCTTATACACAAATACTTACGGTAACAGATTAAAATATTTTATAGGCAATATAAAATATATTTAAAAAATGAATGGTATGATACATAAGATAAAAAATTACAACATTTTATTAGTGATAGCAATGTATAAATGGGGATTCTCTGGCTGGTATATATCCATCTAGTTAGCGACAAAAATATCGGCCACTCGGATTTTAGTGGTTAAGAGAATTCTGTAAACATTGGAGTAAATGGTTCAAAGGTTTGAGAAAAATCATTCTGTAATTTCTTATGAAAAAAGTACATGCCATGACTAGATTTTTCTAGTTCAGACCTCGATGCCCTGAACTTGCTTGCAAGCGACAAATTTTCGGCTTATATCACGTAAGCGCTTCTAAAAATTGATTCAAATGATGGATGCATGAAAGTCAGGAAGGGAGGTAACTCCTCAGAGACGATTTATCACTTCTCTACCTTACAAGTACATAATTGTTCAGCCTAATATGAAAATACTAGTAATACCCGGCGTTGCCCGGAATAAAAGCAAATATCTTAAAGCATATTTTGTTAAACAAAAAAGAAGATTTTCTTGTATAAAAACTATAATTATTTTTTAACTTCTGATATTTGATAACTGCAAGAAAAAATATTGCTTTAAATTTGTTTGTTTTATATGAGGTAAACAATCCAAAATATGCTTATCTGATGTCTTTTTTCTTGCAAACAATCTACAATATTGATAAAAGAAAACAAAGAAACAAAAAGAAAACTATGTCCCTTCAGATCCTTAGTACTTGATACCTCCTTGCTTTACACTCAGCATTATAATGTATGGATCAAAGGTAAGTAGAGCAATCCAGGGAAAGGAGTAGCGCCTTCTCTGATACCTCAGTGTAGTAGAAATTTACTAAGCTTTTCAGCTTAGATATAGCACAAGGCTGTATGAATGGGGCACTTTATGAGACTCAAACTCACTTGTGAAGGTTTGCTAGTCTAACTTGCTAGCCATTACACCACCCGAGGTGCCCAACAGTAGTGTTACTATTTAACCCATAGCTGGGAGGGTAAGGAGGTTCATACCTTTCCTAAGGATATTTGTCTGAAAGTGAACGTAATAGTGCGACTGGAGTTCGAACTCACTTACTACAATTCAGCAGTTCATTGCTTTAACCATAACACCACGAGGACACCCCCTTGGTGTAGTTGGGTGGGAAAGAGACAGGTTTAAGGTCATGTCAACTTGTCGAAAGCCTGATTAAAATTTTGAACCCTTAATTTAGAATATGATATTCCGAATGTCTGAAAAAATATCATTAAAAAGTTTGTAGAGTTTTTAATTCTTTAAGTAGTAAATTTGGAATAAGTTACTAAGTAAAAGTTAAAACTTTGGGTTTGGTTGTAAACATATTAAGCATTTATTGTTGATTAATTGATTTTAATGCCATGTTAACCCATCTAGAGTTATTTTTTCTTAGAGGTGAGAGAATCATTTTCATCATACATACATTTTTTGTGTAGATGTTTAAGTGGTTTTTCTTTTGCATATGGTCCTATGTGATGAAATAAATGATACAGAAAGAAAAAGAGTTAATCTGAAAATTTTTGTTATCAGCCATCTGGAGAGATTAACCAACAAAAGGAAATTCGGTACTAAAATTGTTTTGAAGAAATGTCGCTTGGCTCGGAAAAAGGCGAGTCTCAAATTTTGACATGAGAGATAACCAAAATCAGAAACAATGAGACAGAATGGTTCACTTAAGGTCCCAGGTATTACCAAAATTAAGAACAATGGAAATGCAATTATTTATTTAAAGCTTCAGGTGTGTAAAATGTAATAGCGAAATATTTTACAATAAAATGTTTTGGAAAATAATGAAAAATTCGAAGATAAGAATTTGTTATAAATAAGTGGATTGCTAATTGTGACTAACAATGTCCTAGAAAAAAAAAGTTTTAGAAAATAGTGACGTCAAGATAAGAACGTATCGTGAATTGTAAGGACAGAAAGAAAAAATTAGGTGTCGTTTCAAGGAACAATGGAAAGTATTGATAAAAACAGGCTATGAATGCTAAGAGAGTGCAATTGACCTCGCTGGTAATGATAATTATCTTGAAGTATAATTTCGTCAAAATAGACAGATCATGACACCTAGGGGCAGAGTCATCTGCTTAAACAACAAGAAAAGAGGAACTAAGATTCCTTATTTGGAAAACATTATTGAGAGAGTAAGAGGATAGATTCCTTATAGACTCCTCTTTGGTTGAGAGTGTAGCAGAAAGAATTTCACATTTTTGTTTGGCGCGTAATTTAATTCGACTGTTAGGGTCAACGCATAATTTCACCCAATCAGGATGACTTATCCTATTCAGCTCGGACTATCTTTCCGAGCAGCACAAACTGGGAAAATCTACCAAACTCTTTCTTTCACAGAACTTCTTCGTTCAGTGCAGACGTCTTACTGTTTGCTCTTCAATAGCAGCAGCAGCATCGACACAATGAGGGAAGCAGTCTAATTTATGAACCCCTTGCGTCTATTTCTCTTAGACCAAGGGTTCCCAGTTGAATATAAATTAGATGAATTCAATACACCACACACAAGAACAACTTTATGTCACCCCCAAAAATTGGCTATATCGATTGCGATGCAGAATTCCGCCCCGACACCTAGCTACTTCTTCACTGGGCAACATTTTCTGGAGACATTCACGCTTCTCTCCGAAACAACCAGAACCACAAACTCATGGTGACTTCAACGTTTCTCTCCTTAAACAGCAAACACGACTTGTGCTACACTATGGCAAACATATCTCCCTCGCACATCCAACAATGCCTTAACCTAACAATGCACTTTTCACTCAGGCATTTAGCTGCTAAAATGCTTTCTCCACTCTCTCATAACTTCATTTCGTTTACTTACTTCTTTCTTTCCTACGAGACTTGCAGCATAAACGTAAACTCTTTATTCCATGCTATCATTAAAAACCTTCATATAAAAGCTAACAGCATCTTTATCTTCTTCACTCTCCTTTATTTTACAACAACACTTAGTGAGGGAATAACACACACACGCAAGAACACATCTCTTTGCTAAAAATAGTAACAAACATTCCTTATCGCTAAAAGAGTTAGTAAAAGGTAAAATCTTAGAGAGGTCAGAGTAAACTGGGGAGAAGATAACAGGGAACTTATGTAGCCCCAAAACCAGTCGGACCCCTTCAGCACTCAAAGTCAGAAGATAGAAGAGCAGTCAGTCGGAAGATCAGAACTAGCAATGAAGGCTGTCTCATTAATACCCACGTCTGATGTCATTTCTCGAATTTATACTCCTAAACAAATCTGAAAAAAAAAAAGACAGATTCTCAGTGAGTGAGATGAAGAGAAAATTTAATGAACTGAAATTGGTTGTCTGAATTAACTCTTACAACCCACGTGAGCAGTTAATAACAAATATCATATTACTCCACAATAAACAGAGGACGGGCTTTTGTCTTTTCTCAACATTATAATATTTTATTATTATTATTATTATTATTATTATTTCTTTATATAAATATTGTTGGAAGATCACTGTCTTCTGTTTTTTCTATTTGGAGTCTTAGTTGTTGGAACAGTACAAATGCATTGCAGCCGGAGGAGATTACTTCGAAGGGGACAAGAGTTTCATGTATGTACTATCAATAAAAGTGCCCATACAAAAAAGTCTGGAAACTTATTTAATGATCCTCGTAGCCTGATAAAACATGAAATTAAATCTAGGTTTTATTATTTATGATTTCATCTTGATTTCAAAATATTGTATTCACCCAAACCCTCCACCATGGATAGGATGCAATAAAAGTTCAGTCTTTAAATAGAATGATTTGAATTCACTATTTTCCTTTTAGAATTGTTGCCTTACTAAGACTAAAGAACCCAGTCTGTCCTATTATTTATCCATAGCTGGGGTGAGAACAAATGAATTCCTACCTTTCCAAAAGCATTGGCACCAACTGGAATGTAAACAACCTCATCCAAGATTTGAATTCAGGTCACCAATTCTATTTCATATGATGATAACTGTGACATTAAATCTGCTTTTTGATTTCAAACTAGTTTTGCATATTTTATATGCAATATTACTAGGATGAGTCAAAACTTCTGCAATATTTTGGTAACATGAGGTACAATTCAACAGCTTTGGATGTATTTGCTGATTTTGTTTGGTTTGGTTTGGTTTTTGGGTCATTTCATGCCAAATCCATTTTTTACATATAAGCAGTTCTATTTCAAACAATCCAGTTTAGCATTAGTACACAGTTTAGTTCTATTTGACTCATAAATAGGAACCTTTCAGGTGCTACCACTCCAGATCAGAGTAGACCTGGGAGTGATGGCAATAAAGGGGTACTCTTCATTCCCCAAACATCATCAGATGTTTAGTGTCATATCCAGGATACTCGTTAGGGGAGTTTTACCCCTCTGCAAAGATGCAGTCGGTATATAATATAACCCCAGCTAACTGGGCCATGCATTTGCTGATGTTGTGAAGGTGGTGAAGTCCACTGGACTATGAGATGCTGAGCTTGCCTGATAATCTCTGAGTGCTACTCCCCAAATTTGTCTGTATGGTTTGAAGCACAGCCTTAGAATCTATGGTTTTATACCTACCGGACCATGCCTGATTATCAAGGTTCTTGCAAAATGAGAGAAATATCTTGAACCATCTAGTTACTGTAAGGTGATCAACTACATCTTCACCTTCACCTTCTATACAACGAATATTTTGTAAAGCATAAGTTTCTGAATTAAATTACGAGGATCATTAAATAAGTTTACAGACTTTTTTCGTAGGGGCACTTTTATTGATAGTAAACACATGAAACTCTAGTCCCCTTCAACGTAATCTCCTCCGGCTGCAATGTACTTGTTGTACTGTTCCAACAACTTATGGAAGGCCCCATGTAAGTCCTCTTGTGTGAGCATGTCAATGACCTTCATCACATATCCTCAATTGTCAATGACCTTCATCACATATCCTCAATTGTCTCATAATGACAGCCTCTGAGCTTAGGGAATAAGCAAAAGTCTCAGGGAGCAAGGTCTGGACAATAGGGAGGGTGAAGAAGTGTCTTGATGCCCATCTTGGTCAAATAGTCTGTGACAAGGATGGAGTTGTGGACTGGTGCATTGTCCTGGTAGAAATGCCACTGACCTGATTTGAAGAGTGCTAGCATCTTCTGACGGAATCTCTTCCTGAACTCCCTTAAAACCTCAACATAGCATTCCTTGTTGACTGTCTGTCCAGTGGGATCCCAGTGCATGTAGATCATGCCAGTGCTGTCAAAAAAAGGGATCATCAAAAGTTTGTGGGTGGATTTGCTCTCTCTGGCCTTCTTGGGTCTGTAAGAGCCAGCATGCTTCCACTGGGAACTCTGTCTCTAGGTCATAGCAGTAGATCCAGCTTTCATCACAGGTCACCAGAGCATCAAGAACTGCGGGATCTGAATTGATCAGCTCGAC
Source organism: Sepioteuthis lessoniana (assembly GCA_963585895.1). Lineage (NCBI taxonomy): Eukaryota > Metazoa > Mollusca > Cephalopoda > Myopsida > Loliginidae > Sepioteuthis > Sepioteuthis lessoniana. The sequence goes on from OY757927.1 coordinate 32,876,884, forward strand.
CATCTCCCTGCTTTTATGACGTCTTTCTGATCTTCTCTGAGCACCCTTGTGACAAACTTCACACAAATCTTCTGCATCTTCAGTTCCTTGCAAATAATTGTGTGTACAGTTCCCACACTCACATCAAACTGTGCACTTATTGTCTCTATAGACACACGACGGTCCTTATCCATGAAATTCTTTATTTGGCCAATCAACTCTGGTGTTCTGACTTCCTTACTCCTCCCATACCTCTCATCATCCCTCACAGACTCCCTGCCTTCCTTGAATCTCTTATGCCACTCAAAAACTGATGCTCGATTCATGCAAGATGGTCGAAAAGCAGTCTGAAGCATTCCATATGTTTCTGTGGCATTTTTTCCAAGTTTAAAATAGAATTTTATTGCATATCGTTCTTCCAAAGTGTCCTCATGTCCAGATTGCATTTTTAAAATTCACCAGCTGTGACAATCAGGCTTTAATTAGCAAACAATTAGACATTAAACTAGGACCGTTCACACAAGAAGAACTCGACTCGGTTCTCAGAAAAATTAAAAATAGGAAAGCTGCAGGGCTGGACGAAATTCCCCCGGAAGTATGGAAGACCAGACAATTTGACGACATACTGCTCCGATACTGCAACGCAGTATACAATCAAAATCCGATAGATAGATGGATGAAGAGATGCATACTCCCCTTCCCTAAAAAGGGGGACCTCGGATTAGCCAAAAACTACCGAGGCATAACACTTACATCCATAGCAGCCAAAATCTACAATGCCCTACTACGAAACCGAATAGAACCCAAAATCGACAACATACTAAGAAAAAACCAAAATGGCTTCCGAAGAAATAGATCCACGACCTCACAAATATTAACCATCTGCAGAATCCTTGAAGGTGTACGGGCAAAAAACCTACAAGCGACATTAATATTTGTCGACTTTACCAAGGCTTTCGACTCCATTCACAGAGGAAAGATGGAACAAATACTACTAGCGTACGGCATACCTAAAGAAACCGTAGCGGCAATAACGATTCTCTATAGAAACACTAAAGTAAAAGTACGATCACCAGATGGAGACACAGAATACTTTGACATTGTAGCAGGAGTACTACAAGGGGACACGCTGGCCCCGTACCTCTTTATCATTTGTCTAGACTACGTACTTAGAACATCGATTGACAAAATCAAAGAGAATGGCTTCGAACTGACGAAGAAAAGAAGCAGAAGGTACCCCGCAACAACAATTACCGATGCCGACTACGCCGATGACATAGCGATACTGGCAAATACACCTGACCAAGCCGAAACACTTCTGCATAGTTTGGAACGAGCAGCAGCAAGCATAGGCCTCTATGCTAATGCACACAAAACGGAATATATGTGCTATAACCAAACGGGGGACATCTCCACTCTAGAAGGAACCCCACTTAAACTAGTAGACAAATTCACGTACCTAGGAAGCAGCGTCGAATCAACCGAAAAGGACATCGAAACGAGGTTAACGAAAGCATGGACAGCTATCAATAGGCTATCGATTATATGGAAATCAGACCTAACCGATAAAATGAAACGCAGTTTCTTCCAGGCAGTGGTCACATCGATACTGCTATATGGATGCACTACATGGACGCTAACAAAACGGCTGGAGAAGAAACTAGATGGCAATTACACAAGAATGTTGCGTGCAATCCTGAACAAGTCCTGGCAGCAACACCCCACAAGACACCAACTGTACGGCCACCTGCCCCCTATCACGAAAACTATTCAAGTTAGACGAACCAGACATGCAGGACACTGCTGGAGAAGCAGAGATGAACTCATAAGAGATGTACTCTTATGGATCCCCACACATGGCCGCGCAAAAGCAGGACGACCAGCTCGAACGTACATTCAGCAGCTATGTGAGGATACAGGATGTTGTCCTGAAGACCTACCTAGGGCGATGAACGATAGGGAGGAGTGGGGAGAGAGGGTCAGGGATATCCGTGCTGCCAGCACGATATGATGATGATGATGATGATTCCAATTGCTGCTGTAGCTGTTCATTTGAACCTGAAATCATAAAAATTGGTCAGTCATCTCATAAGATGTATAGCAATAAGATACTAAATTTTCAAGAGTCTACGACAACTTTATGCCTGTACATAAAAAGTCTGGAAACTTATCGAATAACCTTTGTACATATCTGTTTAAGGCATTTACATGTTCTGGGAGCTGAACATGTAATGTTTGGTTAGTAGGTTTTTCAGTATATCAATCCTTGTTAGATTATTTTATGCCAAATGCAGTTAAATAATTATGGTCTCCAGTTATATACAGTACAAAAATGTAACTTCACAATCATTTTAAACACGTAATTACTTCATTATCTCAAACAGATCTATTTGACCTATAGATGGGACTTTACCAAGTATTAACACTCCAGGTTAGAGTGAAGCCGTGAGCAATGACAATGAAGGGTTGACTCCAAACTTCTCAGACCTTCAGAACTAGACCCTCACCACCAGCCCAGATGTAGTTTAGTGTCATACTTAGGACACCCTTTTCAGGGGGATCTTACTCCTCTTTTCAGGATACAGTTAGAGTATTTTAAGTGGTTTGTCTGATAATGTTTTTACTTTTTATTTGAAATGTCGAATTTACAATTCTGCCAGTATCATGAATTAACCAGACAGGGAAATTTTTCTATCGTTCTGTGTCAAGATTCATAACAGTTTTAATAGAGAGCTAAAATGAATCATATCAGACATTATATCAGATTGTTACATAGCAGAATCTTAAAATAGACACTTCAAGGATTAGGAAAAAGTAGATTACTAGACAAATCATTCATATTTAGTATAAATTCAAAACTACAAGGTGTTTCAGAAATATTGATATCATTTCATTTTGAAATGGCTGCTATCATTTAAGATATCTGAGTAACTATAGTCTAGGTAAATTAAACTAAACACAAAATAAGATTTATTCATCAAAATTTGAATGAGAAATTTAAAGGTATGTAAATTTTATGAACAATTTCATAAATTCTCAATATACATACCACCAGTGACATAGCAACCATTTCAAAATAAAATATCAATTTTTCTGAAACACTCTGTATATATATTACTGGATTTCTTGAGTTTTTTGCTCCAAAATACAGTGAAGGTATGCTTGAATCTTAATAATAATCTAAGTTTGGTATTGTATAATGTATAGCATATGCAAAACAAAAGTGGGTCCTTGTTTAGAAATTATATTTGTTCAGGATTGTATGGCATCCTATAGTATTGTGCACAATATAGAAACTTATTTTTAGATTTAAAAGATCAGACATTATAAAATAAAATAAAAACAGTTTATTTTTTAAGTACAAGGTAATTTCATAAGAAAACAATGTATTTTCAGTGTTTTTTTCAATTCAGGGTTTAAATCTAAGTATGTTAACTTGAACTTAAAACTAGAGCAGTGTTCTATATTGTACACAATGCTGTGACATTATATTTTGCTGTTCATATTTCTTTACATTCAAGACAAATACTAATTCTTAGCATGTACTCAAAAGTGCAAAATACTCCAAGGAAGACTAAAATTACCGGCTCATTGGCCTATTGGGTAGAGTGTTTACCAATGGTCTGGGAGACCGGGGTTCAATTCCAGATCGAGTCATACCAAAGACTTAAAAAAAAATGGTACTTGATACCTCCTTGTTTAACACTTAGCATTATAAGGTACATATCAAGGGTAAAGTGGAGCAATCCAGGGAAAGGAGTAGTGCCCTCCTCTACACCTTGGTGTAGTAGCTATTGAAAAGGGGCCTTTGTTGTTGCCTTCCATATCATAATACTTCCTTTGGTTTTTCCATTTATGAAAATTTAAATTTTCCCTACATGTTAATATATATAAATGTTGCATAGAAATTTCACAGAAATTCTATTTTTGTTCAGTTAATTCAAATCTTGCATCACTGAATTAACACTTTGTTGCTGGCAAATTGTGAATGCAACAAATGATTATATGAAAAAGTTGCAGTTTAATCTGACATTTCTTTGTTGTGACAGAAAACTAACAAAGTCCAGTGATATTGTAAGATACTGGGTTAGTAGTAATGATCTTTTGCCACTGAAACCATGCCTGACACAGCTGTTCTATTTTTGTAACAGTGTTATATAATGGGACACAGATCTACAATAGGCACACTAAGAGTCAAATAAACTAGTACGATAAAGTAGTAAAAGAAACTAATAAGTTTTAGTAATGTGTATTTATTCGACTGGACTCATACGAAAAAATATTGCCAACTTTTTTTTTATTTGAATTCTGTCAATTGATTTAAGCAAGATTTTGTCTTGCTTGTTACTTATAGAGTTTATTCACCCTCCTTCCCTCCCACTTTTTTTTTCAGTTAATATTGATTACTCACATTTCTATAGTAACTTGAACTGTTGAAGACTAATTTTTTTTTATAGCTATGAATTGTTTGCAATGAACTAGCTGGATTTCCATCTTCAAGCAGAATGTATTTTATTAAAACATCAATAAAAAGGGTGAAAAAGTTGCCATATTGGATCACATGATCTTTTGATTAGTTGGTTGGCTTTATAGCATGTCAACCCTAGTTTGGATATTTGATGCCAAAGTCGATCTTTTTTTGGTAAGCAATTATATATAGTTCCAGGAATAATAATAATAATTTGCAAAGAATTATAGCTTGAATTAACTACTCTTAATGCAAATAATTTGCACACAGTTATATGGTTTGAACAGTTACTACCACACCTAGTTAGAGTTGATCTGGGGGTAATGGCAATGAAGAGGTAATTCCACACTCCCCAGATCACTCTAGATCAATATTTAGATGCAATTGAGTGTCATACCAAGGACATCCTTTTTTGGGGAGGTTTTACACATCTGCAAAGGATATAGTCAGTATATTCTCTGTCCTACTGGCATAGTGAAGATCATGTGATCTGTATAAGGAAGTAGATTGAAGGGCATAGTAAATATAAATGCTTATGAATTAATTGAATTTTATTACAAAATGTATATAAAATTGGATAGAAAATGTATACAAATAGCTTCAAATTAAGTTACTAAACTTCAAATGACTGGAAAGGCTTTTGTTGTAATTCATTCATTTGTTTTGGCTTGAAAAAAGTATAGAGACTTGCAGCATTTTAACGATGTTGGCCTCCTTCAAGCTACACCATATACTCTATACATTTCTCAATGCAGTTAACACATTCATTTACTGTTCTCTTTTGAGGAGGAAGCTCTACTTCCTTTGTTGTGAAAGTGTCAGAGGAGACAATAGAGGTAGAGTTTCTTACAACTTCTGGGAGTATCTTTTTATCAATGAACTTCTGGCAGATAGGCAGCTCCTGATCAACATCAGGATTTTGCATCTCTGGATCAGGTTCAATGCATATAGAAGCAGCTTGCATTACACTGATCATGAAAGTCTCAAAGCTTATTTTTTCTTTAGGGTCCAGAATAATGTGCCCAAGTGCTTTAATGAAGCAACTATTGATCATGGCAGGCCCACCTTGTCCCTCGCCAGATAAAATGAAGTCTTAAGATTAATATTTTTCAGGAACAGGCAAGTGTTGTGTGGATCTTGGAGAACTAGTGCTTTTAGCTCATTTCTGTACTTGATCTTAAAGTTGGCAATGATTCCTTGCTCCAAAGCTGTTTTATATTTGAAAACAGAGGACTTTTATCTTCTTATCTCTAGATACAAGGAATGAAGTAAGAGGGTGTGTAAGTAAAAGAAGGGCTTTTGATTCTTGTCCTTGATTTCTGAGATGCTTTCTAACTGTGGGCTAAACATTTGATGAAACCAATCTTCAAAGATACTTGCAGTCATCCATTAATTAATAGACTTGTTGTAAGACACAGGCAGGTGAGACATGTTAAGATGATGGAAGCATCTGGGATTTTTGTATTGTCCAATAGCTTAGGGCTCTAACTTGTGGGTTCCTGTATAAGTACAGGCAAAGAGGAAAGTGACCCTGTCTTTAAATTCTTTTACTCACTTCCCCATGTTAGAATTATATTCAGAAACAAGAATCTTTTTCCCTAGCTGATGGTAAAACAAACCTGTTTCATCACAATTGTAGACTTGTTCTGCAATATAGCCATCCTCTTTCAAAATATTATGAAAGGATTGGATAAAAGCAGTTATAGTTGCTTGGTCAGTTATTTGTATCTTTTTTGACTTAGTGAAAGTAGCTATTCCATGCCTTTGGTTAGGTTTTATGGCATATTAACCTTTGTAGGTTATTTAATATATTTCTGAATGTATACATTGTAGATAACATTTAAAACAAGCCAGAGCTCATTTATTTGCACACATACTGCTATATAACACTAACGATTCAATTTAACATCAGCCATTAGTTTGCATACAGTTAAATGGTTATACATATGATTTGTAAGAGAATTGTTTGTCGGCTTGGTTTGGTTTTATGTCATATCAAAGATTGTAGGTAGTTTAATGCCAAATCCTGTTTATACTTATATATGAAATACATATGATTTGTAAACATTTTGCAAATAAAATTTTAAAACAAGCCAGAGCTCATTTTTCTTCACAGTTAAATGATTTCAAGTATTTATTGGCCTAATGAATAGAGTGTTTGCCAAAGGTCAGGTCAAGTCATACAAAAGACTCAAAAAATGGTACTTGATGCCGCCTTGTTTAACACTCAGCTTTATAAGGTAAGGATCAAGGGTAAAGTGGACCAATCTAGGGAATGGAGTAGCGTCCCCCCCTACACCTTGGTGTAGTAGCTATTAAAAAGAGAGCCTTCACCCGTGACTAAGGTTGCCAACTTACTTACTAACTTAGAATGGTTTCAAGTATTGCTATATAAAAGTAACAATTTAACATAAGTCATTTATTTGCACACATTTAAATATATATACATGATATGTAAGAGATTAGTTAGTAAGTAATTTCATTTTTACTTTTTAAGTGGATGGTTTGTAAGTAATATCTAAAAAAAGATTGAGCTTATCTATTTGCACACAATCAAATTGTTTCAAGTATTACAGTTATTTATTATCTCTTCTAGAATGAGGTTGGAAACTATGTAGTCAGTGTCACCATTCCTACTTTCAATACTATAGGATCTTTATAGGGATTTTGTTGATCCCTGACTGTTGCATTGTTTATTCATTCTTATAGGTGACTTTGTTCTTCATGTTGAGGGGACTGTATCAAATTTAGCAGATGGCAGTTTGAATGTGCTTCCTTGTCTTTCATTGTTCACTTTGTGTTCATATGTATTTTTTTTTCAGTTTGGCTAATAGCAGCTTGTGGTTTTTGTTTAAATTATTCTGTATTTAGTCTGTCTTTAATGGTCTTTTGTGAACAGATTAGAGACTTTTGTAAGAGCTGTTTTGTTGGAGATTTTCCACTTTTAGGAGCAGTGGTTTGTGTTTGAGTGGTAGATTCTATGCATGTTTTCACTTGGACTACCTCACTAGATTTCTTTTTATTCTAACTTGTTGTTGAGTTTGTGCGTGCTGAAATTTTGCTGAGTGTGGTTTTTTTTTTAGGTGTTCCTGAAACTTTGGCCAATCATTTGGTTCCAAATGAATCAGTTTCTCTACCAGAGCTGTATATTTTTTGTCTTAATTGATTGAATCTGCACTTTTTGCAATAGAGGCATAGCTGTTTTTTCCCATGTAGGACCCTACTATTTTCCTTGCTTCCAGAAAGGATACATTCCTTTTGTGTTTTACTTCAAGTATTTCCTTTTCGTTTTTACAGATGTCACAAGATCTTGATGAAGCTGGATGGTCTTATCAGCAGTTTGGACATCAAATTTCTTTTAAGTTATCTTCCTCAATGTGGGCCAGGTCCTTTTCACTGCACTTTGCCCATGTTTGTCGTTTTCTGTAAGCTTCCCTGTGGTGTCCATATTTTTGGCATTTGAAGCACCTCAAGAGTGCTAGGATATACTTTTCAACAAGAGCTGATCTTCACCTCTTTGGTAGTGTGGGGCTGATTAAATGTCAGGATGTATGTGTTAGTCTGGATTTGTTCACCTTTTCTAATGGTGATTCTTCTTATGTTTGTCACTCCCTGGTTTCCAAAGGCTGCTGTCATCTCCTCTGCTGTAGCCAAAGCCAACTCCCTGCTTCTGATAGCTCCCTTAGAAGTGTTCAGTCTTTCATGAAGATATTGTGACGGCAAATTCTTTAAAATCCCAAAACGGGATTTTATTTTCGCGCGTGTGAAGACGGGTCAGGTTGGCACTTGATCCCTTGTAGAATAAGTCCTCGTTCAGAGTTTTTTTTTCTCGGGCACATAAGAACTGGCATATTATGTGGGGGATTAATTTATGTCCAGACTGACCGCCGCTGGCAAGGGGTTCCAAATTTCACACTATACACACACCCACCAGGTTGCTAGACTTCCTCCCCTAGAACAATGGAAGACATGAACCTCTAGGTTTAGACGTAATAATATTATATTGTAGTAGTCGGCAATTCCGGTTTCCCGTGTGATATTTTAAAGGAATTAATAGGACAATTTTAAGCAAGATAACATAAGGCGAATAGAAGCTGGAAAAGAAATATGACATAACAAACTCGTAGAAGACACTGCAAATAACAACTTTGACCACATGGGAACATTAAAATATATCAATCTTTTACTGCACATAGATATACACCTTCAACGTATCAAATATATCATCAATGAATAGTCCATGAACAGAAATGTCTTTCTCTTCTTTTCTTTTGTTTTTCTTCAAATTGAGAGAGAGATAGGGTATATAAAATTGGGTATAAGGAGAAACAGTCCCAAAGTCACTTATCTTATTTACATGGATTCCTGTGGAGAATCTTTCTTCTTTTACGGGCTGACAAACTTTATCTTATTTTTAGTACTGTCTTGAAGATACGGCTTCTTCTTGTCCGAGATTTTTTTTTTGTCTTCTTTTACCCGGAGTACTTGGCTTTTGGTTCCGTCCACCAACAACTAACTTTTCTTATTCTTTTTTTCGCTGACGGGAAGAAGGTGCCACTTCCGTTTTTAGGGTCCCAGCCAATCATTTGGCTTCTACCTTCTTCCTTCCCATGTCAGGCGACCCGAGGGAGGTCACCGAGTACAAACATCTGTTCTTAACGGTCATTCTTTGACGGCTTGCTACTGTTAATTCGAACGCGAGGGTAGTAAAAATCTTATTTCTATCTTCTCAGTGGGAGACCACGTGACAATATGCTTTACATTTGGTAGTGTGGAAGCTTTTTATCTTGAGGATTTTTGTGTTTTTTACATTTTTGGGTCCGGTCCAACTGCCTATCCAGTCCAGTAAGAGCCTAAGTGATGTGTTGCAAGTTACTTGACCACTTGGTTGCCAGGCTAAGAACTGCTTAACCATCAGGATCCTATCTTTAAGCATAATGGGTCACCACCCAAGTAGCCTTGTTGGTGGTGGGTCTCTTACCCCTCTGCAGAGGTGGAATCAGTAGAGCAAGCCTTTGGTTGAATCTTGAAGCCCAACCAGCAGAGGCCACAAAGGAAGATCCTTCTCCATTGAGTTGCTTGATTATCTTCTGGGCTTATAGCTTGGGGATTTTAGTGGAGATTATTCCACATTTTGCTTTCTGCTTGAAAGATTGAATTGAAGATTTCTATATCAAGTATTGGGTCAGCAATAGTTTCAACCCTCTTCTTCTTCAGTGCCCGATCTCTGCTAAGCCTGTCTTCAACAGAAAATTGCTTACGCTTTTGACCAGGCATTTTTTTGCCATTCTATATTTGATTTACAATGCTAAGCCTGTCTTCAACAGAAAATTGCTTATGCTTTTGACCATTTTTTTAACTTGAACTTTTTGAAGGTAATACAGTCAAAGAAAAATAGTTTCTTTAAGCTCTGTGATAGCAAAAAAAGTTGTTTCCCTTCATAGATGACTGACATTTTAAACGAAAACTTTTCCATGCTTTTGGCAGATTTTTTTTCCATGTTTACAAGGTGTAATGACAGTTCATATCTTATATTAATGAAAGACAAGATAGGTTTTTGTCAGATATCATTTTGACACCTCTAATTTATTTCAACAGTTTCTAAGCAATTCAAAACATAAACCAATGTGACAACTTCTTTTGATATTTCCTTTTGATGCATGAGGTAATAGTGTCAACTCTGGTTTAAGGATATTGTAAGCATTATTCTATAAAACAATTGTTACTATTTAGGTTTCTTTTTTATTCAAATACATAAAATCTGTGTAAAATGTTCTCAAAATTTTTTTTTTTAGATTTGTAACTAAGATCCTAAAAAAATACTTTATATTTGAATATATGTTGTGTTGGGTCATGCTATATGCAAGTATATCTATATATTGTATTTCTGAGTGAGTGTAAATTATGCAACAGATTTTTCATAGGCCATACATAACAATTTTATAAAGTGGCAGATAACCTTTTAGGCACCAGTTGTAAGAGCAATCTATGATGATAGTAATGCTTCTAGTTAGGATGGAATAAAGGATTTTAATTCCAATTGGTTATCTGTATTAGTTATCATTTGGATAATTAAACAATATCCAGTATGAACTAATATCCCATAAAATTGATTCGCAAATTGGACTGGAAATTGTTTTATTCTCTGAGAGCATTTTAAATGTATTACTTTAAAAATCTATTCGTTGTTTTGGTAGGTTACAATTACATATACAGGATGGAACGATAAAATTGTCGCCCTAAAGAAAACAACACAACAGCTTTATTTTAAAACTTTTATTGAAAAAATCAATTCAGGTAACTTGATTATGTAGTAGAGTTAACATCTATTCAATGTAGCCACCTTCAGCCTCAATCACCGCCTTGATATGGATCCAGAACTGGGAGCATGCCTTTTTCACAAGTGCCGGTGGGAGCTCGGCGGATGGTGGCGATCAGGCTGGCTTTGGTATTTTTGGAGGTCATGTTGGTGATGTTCTCGATGTATGACCAAACAAAGTAGTTCAGCGGGTTCAGGTCAGAGGAGGAGGGGGGCCAGTGAGAGAAGGGTATAAAGTCGTAGCACTCCTTCTGAAGCCAAGCCTGGGTCTCTTTGGACTTGTGGGCCAGCGCCGAGTCCTGCTGCCACACCAAAGACCATAACCATAGCTGGAAACTTTGAGGGTGCTGGCATTGGTCCTGTTGTCATAACTTGGATCGGTAGAGAGGATGAGTTGTACAGCAGCGCATCTCCGATCTCGCTCGTTGAACATTGTGTCACTTTCAGACATGATAGAAGGCTCCTATCGCTCTTGGGATTTGTACACAACTGGCCAACTAGTAGATGGTCTGCAACAAAAAAAGAAAACCGGTTTTCATTAAACGGAAATGGAATCATGTCGTCTTTTCTAGGGTGAAAATTTTATCGTTCCACCCTGTACAAGTATAAGTATAAACAATGAGAGATTTTGTAATAAACTAGTAAATAAATTGCAATGTATTCCTGTTGTAAATCATTTGCCTTTCTTCTGTGATTATTAAAGGGATAAATAAATAATGAGTACCATCAAGTAAAAATTGGATTTTTCTTTTTCCCCTTAATAATTTATGAGTTTTTAGTAATAAATACATAAATTAACTTTTGTTCACTGTTGTTTGTAATGTTTCTTTTCAAACTGATGCATTAATGAAATAAATTCAACATTATCAAGGTGTGCTGACAGCACAGATTCCTTTAACTCTCTTTTTCCATCAGTCTCTATTGGCTATCATTCTTGGTAAGTCCTCTAGACGGCATCCAATGTCCACACAGAGATGGTGAGAAAACCCAGCCAGTATTTTCTGCAATTTTTTATTTTAAGCAGGGAGATTGGGGTGGGGGTGGGTCTGTTGCCTTAACCTCTATCTCATATTGTCAACTTGATAAAATGAATTATTTTTGACACAGAAAAAAATTAATACTATAAATTGAATTCAAAATTTTTCGCAAGTTCTTGTTTAAAGTTACACTTGAGTCAATAGATAAAATCAATTTTTAGAAATATCTAAATTTGTGATGCATTTTTCATTTTCAAGTCAAATAAGGTAAAGATAAGCTGATTTAAATGTTACTTCCATTAAATAACTTGTAATCAATGCATTCTTATCAGAGTGTTTAAGGAACGGGCCATCCCCCCAGGCTTATACCCCCTTCGGGGGGGATATTGCCTGGCGCCTGAGGCGCCCCAAAAAGGGGAATGCCGACGGGGCCGAAGGTATTTTTGGCCTTGCCGGACGCGTGTGGGCTTCGGCCCTGCGACCGGGCACACCTTAAAAACGGCCTTGTGCCATATTCGTGCGTTGGTGGGACGCAACGATAAATACAGAGCGTTTAAGGAACAAATAATTACTTATTTACTAAGATTCACTTTAAGGAAAACCAAATTACCTAATAACAAAAGTTTACGATGTCAAAAATAAATAAATAAATCTGTTCTCCTCCCTTAAGGTCAGGGAAAAAATGCACAGGGACAGATAAGGAAGCTGCTCGATTTTTTAAAATCAGATTATAAAGGTTTGAAATATTTTCTTATTCAACTAAATTTTAAAAATGTAGTTTGTATTTAGCCAATCTCTCTGCCACAAGAAGAATGTGACACAAGGTCAATTTTTGAGTGGAGTACAATTCGTTGGAATTTAGAGTTTTCCTTCTAGATTAGTTGCTTTATCTGAGGGAAAAAAAACAGATGAATGCATGCCTTTCTCAAAGGCATTAGCGCAAAGTGAAATGCAAACTGCGTCCAGGATTTGAGTCGCCGATTCTATTTCTTACGACGATAAGTAACGCTTAGCGTGCCTTCTATTTAAAAATGTGAAGTAAAAATTTAAATAAACTGCTTTAGGTGCTTTTTGAAAATTATTTTTTATTGTATTTCTTTTAGTAAACAAAATAATATCATAATCATATTTATTTACAAAGCATCTATAGCAAATTGTTTTCTTTAAATCTCTTATATAATCTTGTTTCTAGAAAATAGTGTAATTCTTTTTGAGATTTAAGGAAATCAACGTACTACTGTCTTTGCTTAATATTTAGGGTATTGATCAAATAAATAAATAAAAGCTATTTTTTGTGCAATCGACCCTTTGTCTTAGAGGTAATGATGCTATTAAAACGAACCTTTTACTGGAGAAAAGACAACTAAAAAATGGTATGGGTGCCTTGTATGATGTATTTTAACATTGGCAGGCAGATCAAGTGAATTCAATTATGACAGGGTGCTCTATACGTCTGGCCTTGTTCCACAACTAAGCTATATTCAGTAAATAACTCAAAATAAAGACACAAAACGAGCAAGTAATTACATTTTAACCAAGACAAACAAACCCCGTTTCACCCTCGTGCTTACGTTCTCCTGAAGAATTCGGCGTGTGTACTAATATGATTGAGCTTATCTAGCCTTATTTTAGTACCGGTAAACTTTTTTTTTTTAAATTTCAAATTTAATTTAAAAATCTTTCTTAATTTTATGCCACACAATCATTAATTTTCAATCTTTTTATGTATGTAATTGAAATATTAGTTTGATATTTTTGTGAGCAGAATCTTTTAAAAATCGCGATTGTTTACGAAAGTTTTCATTGATATCTTAGTTTCGAATAACCAAAACCGAAGTGTGTCATGTTTAAGGCGTTACTTCTAAAACCACTTGCAAATGACACTGGGCCTTTAAAAGTTTCTTTTTTTTTTGTGCTATTTTTCTTACCTGTCACTAACTTATATATTTACCCGGGGCCTGTCGTATCGCTGATTATATCAAATTTAGGAGGAGGAAGAATTTAAGAATTAAAAAGGCGACGAAACCAACTTCTATGTAGTCGACAAGTGTTTCTTCCTTCCAAAAACAAGGTAAAGGCTGTCAAAGATAAGTTTTCCATAAAAAGAAAGAAAGAAAGGAAAAAAAAGACCCTTATTTTTACCTAAATATTTTAAAAATGTATCCATAATATTGAGTATGTTAGAATATTAAAAAAAAATATTGTGTATTTTTGTTATTGTTTGTAAAAGAAAATGAATAATAATTTGTGAATAATTTTTTTACTTTTGGTTTGTAAAAACAAGTCTACTTAGTTTACTTTTCATAGTGAACATGTATTTAAAAACAAAGTATTTAAATTGTGATGTATGATCAGTTTTAAAGGAATTTTTTGTTCTAATTTTCCGATATGAATTTTTTAGCTGCTAATCTGAATGTATTTTTTTGTTTTAGAAATTACAATTACACAATATAGTAAATGACAAAGTACCTTTTTGTTGGCTGTAAGTTTATTTTTTGTAATTTATTTTTCTATTTAACGGTTTCTTATTAAATCATTCAACTTATTTTTAATAATCATGTCCGTTTAAAATTGTGTCACGACACGATCATTTCAACATCACATTTTAAAACTTCCTAATATTTCTTTTCATATCTAAATCACTTCCTTTATTTTAAATACAATTTTTATACTTAGTATATTCCAATGAATAAAACATTCATGTAAAATTGATTGTTAAAATGATTAAGAATAAAAAAAAGTGTAGCTGTGACATAACAATAACATCGTGGACTTTTTTCATTCATTCATTCATTCATTAGAAATCTAAGATAGGAATTATAGCCGCTTTGGAAGAAAGTAAAAGCCTCATTTACTCATTGGTTTAGTCATTAATTAACCTTACATTAAAATCTCTTTTCTGTGTGTGAAAGATTTATGTTTTTATAGGTGTCCTAAGACTATATTTACTTGCTTAATGCGTGTTTTTTAAATTTATTTTTTTATAACGAATTGCGCAATATTATTGCTTTTTTTATTTTGGGTAATTAATTGCTAATTCATTGGATAAACTTATTTGTAAATTTAAATAGAAAAACCTTTTTTAAAATTTATATTTGGTTTGCTAACTTTTATTACTTAATGTTTTGTAGAATTCTAATGTGATTTTCTGATTTGACTAATGTCCTCTGAATTCTTATAACTAGCAAAAAAAAAAAAAAAAAAAAAATGTTGAAGGAGCATTTGATTTCAGTTTATTTTTAATTGAATAACTAGTCATGTGAGTGTGTCTTTACTTTTTGTAATGACTAAAGAGTCTCGAATGAGTTTTTAAGCTAATAAATTTTTTAAAACTCAAGTATTGCATTTCTATCCCATTAATATAAAAACACTAAATGATCTTGACCAAAAAAAAGTGTGGGGTGTATTAAATTTTGTCAATAGTTCAAGAAAAGCTTATCTACAAGTTATTACTTTTAGTTTAATTATAAAATGTTAAAATTTTCAACTCCTATTAGAATTTTTAACTTTTTTCTCTCCACATAATTCATTATTCAAATTGAAAGGAAAAAAACTTTCTGTTCACGTATATTTGACACCTCACATGATGTAATGGTTTAAAAGCTGGATTATGAGAGAATTGTTAGTTCAATTATCACTGGATGCTCCATATTTCAGGTCTGGTGCCATAAGTAAGCTTAGTATATATATATATATATATATATATATATATATATATATATAAACAGTGAATTAATAACTGTTTGCTAAATATTTGTTTTTTTTTTAACCTTTTAAGAAGGTTAGACTTTTTATCCTGTAAACCATGTGGGAGAAGGAAAAATCATTTTTCATTAATTAATGATTTAATATCAACGTTAATTTTGGAAAATAATTGTTGCTTCTTACGATTCACTTTTTTTTTTAATTTCTAAAAAAATACAAAGTTTTTTTTTTTTTTTTTTTTTAATGTAACAATGATGAACTTCAGTGTTATTAAGTCACAGGATAACGCTACTTGGTTCTATATACTTTGCTTCTTCAATTTTATTTTACATTATTTGAAATACTTTCTGATTAACTTTATTTAAAATCTACAATTGAAAATTATTTTTGCCACGCAGTAAGGTAAAGAAAAAAAAAAAAAACTATTTGTAAAATCTGAGTGCTCTTATGTAGTCTAAAGTAGAGTGAACCTGTTTTGTTTTGTTTTTTCTCATTCTGATTATTTGGATAATTGTAGTTGGTTTAGATGTTCATTCTAAATAAAGTTTACTATATCTCAACCATTTTAATTTGCAATGCAAATCTTTTTTTTTTTTCTTTTTTTTTTTTTAACTCAGCATTCCATTATTCAAAAGAAAAATAATTGTTTCATTGGTACAATCTTAGAAAAAAAAACTCACCTTTCTTTCTCTCTCTCTCTCTCTCTCTCTCTCATATATGCACACACTCTTGTAGAAGACACTCACCACAGGTGTGTATCATCAGTGTTCAACTTGAACCGAGTTTTATTTATTTAGCAAATATTTGCTTTTTCGGCTATATAGCCAACCAAAAATAACTTGAATAACGAATTTAAACTGATAAAAAGCAAAAAACACACATTTTTTTTCCGTTACAACTTTACCCACAAGTGAAATAGCATTATTAAAACTTTTTTAGGAACTCTGATTTCTACAGTACAATCAGACTTCTGTGGTCCCGTTTAAAATGCCGCTTGTTTGAAGTTACATCTGAACGTGATCATGGAATTTGATTCTCCCATTTAATTTTTTTAAAGTACTGATGAAATAATCTATATTCAAATGTTTCTCACCAACACTTTTGTATTAATCTAAAACTAAATAAAATTCAATGTGGAAAATATTAATTGCAATAAGAACTCTTAATTCTTTTTTTTTTTAGCTTCCATCTCTTCAAAATGAACATCAATAAACAACTAGTGTCCAGGGTTTTGAAGGTACCGATCAATTTATTGATAACTCACAGATATTACGACACTGTCATATACTGGATGCAACATAGAAAAAAGAATTTTAAAAAAATGTTGGCATTTGTTTTGATAGGGTGGCAAATATTTAGAATAAGATTTCGTTGCGTGTTGAGGAAGGGAAAAATCTATTATCCAAAATATCTTTTCCGAATGACCCACAAAAAAAAAATGTCAGTGTTTTTTTCTCTCCAAAATTTGGAATGTTATCTTAAATTTATTCACTAAACTACTTATGGTTTTTGTTAAAACTATCGTAGCTACCTTTTGCAAAACATACACCTGTTCTCAAGACACATTTTTACCAGAAATTATCAGTCTCTATCAAGTTTACAAACATTTAATCTTTTGATTTTTTTTTTTTTTTTTTTTTTTTTTTTTTTTTCAGGGAGAAAAATGGCCACTGTGTTATTATTTAAGCTTTAAAAGCCCCACATTATCAAGAATATTTTAGAGTAGAGAAAAAACCCCATTTATGCAGTGGTATGAATTAAACAATTTTAGACAAAGTTTAGTGACATGTGTGTACATGCCACTAAAAAATAGCAAGTTTTTTGTTTGAACTTTTTGTCGAAAGAAGTTTCATATGCCTACCACTTTATTTAAAAAACACTTTTAGATCTGGTAAAATGTGTACCATTCACAATCTGTCATTTTACGTTAAAATTTTAGAAATAGATATTTTTTTAAATGTTAGGTTTATTTTCATTCCACCTAGAGAGTTTTGCATTTTTTTTTTTTTTTTTTTTTTTAAGGCATAAAACTGTTACACTAAAAAAAAGCTGTCAAATCATTTTTTAAATTTTTTATTGAGCCGTCTGTAAAAAAACATTTGTTAAACGAAGTGGCCACCGAAAAGTTCTTGTAACATTTCGTATTTTTATAATAGCCCATTTTTTTGTAAGATCCTTCGTGATCAATTCAGTGTGATTTGACTTTTGAGTCAGTTTCACCCTGTAATAAGAGGAAATCCGACGTCTGCATTATCTTTATGGGCAGTTATATTCCCCACCAAAAACATTGTATTTTTTTAGTATTTTAAGAGTTCTATTTTTATATGGGTTTTACCTAAAACATTGGAATTTTTCACTTTGTTACAAAAACAAAACAAATAAAAAGTTTTTGAGTTGTACCACTTAAGTACAGAAAGATGTTTATACAGGTGAAGTCACTCGAGTAGAACCGGTCTATTGCAGCCACCACCTTAACTCAACCATCTTTAAACAAAAAAAACAAGACATTTCTGGCAATTAAAACTGAATTGATACAAGAACGTTGGTTTCAGTTATCTTTCCTCAAACTAATTATGGAATCACATTTAACTTTTTGCATAGCACTTAACTAGTTAACTACTGCAAGGCATTTGGTTTCATGCAATTTCAGCTCTAAATTTATAAACATCGATCCATGATGATAGTTTTTTTAATCTGCTGTGGAAATTCTTGGAACTTTCCATGGTATAACAACTGACTACGTCATGTTTTTAATCATCAATGTGTTGTATATTATGAAGTAATCGCATTACTATCTCTCGTGACATTAGAGATAAAAATACTGAAACAACAACAACAACAACAAAAAAACCCAAATGATTCACCCAAGGAAGTGTGTTCATTCTGACTTACTTTTATTATTTATTTGTCAAGTCTGCGGTTAAGGATTGTTGTTATATTTCTACGTGTAATTTCAGGCACTTGTCATCCGGTTTTTAGTTTTATTTCTGCGCTCGATAAGAATGACTTAATGTTTGTCAGTCTTCGACATGAAGAGAAGGCAGTAGAAATTGGTTTTCTTTTCAAGTAAGTTTTTTAATTCTGGTATTTTTACCAAGGAAATAATTAATAATTTTTGTCGAGTATAAAGTTTTCAGGGCTGTTGTTAGTATTATGGTGTGATATTTTCCGATCTTAATAATTTTGACATTTAAATGCTAGAATTAATAATGGTAAGAGTTGACAAATTTACGCTCTTTCACTAAATTCATTTTTTTTTTTTTTTTTTTTTTTTTAACGAAAGTTAAGTCTCAGTTTCAACAAACATTACCAAAAACTCAGAGAGAGAGAGAGAGAGTAGTGCAGAGTTATGAAATTAACTAGCAAACAAATATTTAAGTCAATAAATTAAAAAGCTTTTTTTTTTGTTAATATCTCTATTTTTGTTGCTTGGTGCATTTAGCAAACCTTTTTATTTGAACATTTGTGTGTATATAACAAAAATACTTATGAATTTACAAAAAACATATATTTCAATTCTGCCAGTATGTTTAATTAATGGAGAAAGATATAATTAGTTAGCAAATTTTAACCTCACATAATACAGTTGTTTTGTTTATTTACATTGGTTTACTAAAGAAGTAAAATTGTTTGAGAATCACTTTGGCGTTATCAAAGATATTAGTGTGTGTGTGTATCTATCTAAGTTAACCCTGTGTATTCTGTTTGCATTATCACTAAACAAGTAATTGTTTGTTCTTTGGTTGTTTAATGTTTAGTATTTGTGTCAGATATGTGCTGTTGTTATCCTTCCAATTAGAACCAGAAAGAAAGTGGGTAAAAGGAATTAAAAATAAACTTAGGTTTGTTGGTGGTAATGATTTTTAGTTGTATGGTATTTAGTTTCGAGAATTTCACTGTTTTCTTGTGGAAATTCTATGAATTCATGCATTTAACAAGGTTGTTGTTGTGTGTCTAGACTTGGTAATTACAGTGACTTGCTACTTGCCAGCATATAATTTTATTATTTAACAAGACAAAACATTCCCTCCAAACAAGTTATTATTGTATCAGTGAAACTATGGTTTATACAACAACAGTATCCTGTTATTTGATATGATTTGATAGATTGATTTTTTTTTTTTTTTTTTTTTTTAAATTTTCCTCTCTTATAGAGAAATATTGCTGCTTTCTTTTAGTTAAACCTGTCACTTGTTATACTTGTAAAATGTTAACAGGTATGTCTATGTCTTCAACTGATCTTTTGACAAAGAGTTGAGGGTTATTGAGTGGTTTTTATTGATTACTAAGAAAGTGTACTGATTGCCATGTAGAAAAAGAAAAACTCCCAAACTGATTGATGCCTAGTTATTTAAAATGTATGAATTATATACTTGATTCCTTACAATGGGTAATACAAATTATAATGATCTAGTTTAACACATTTTATTGCTCAGAATAATATTGAATATTATAAGTTGGTACTTGTCCAGAATAGCTTGCTGAGGAAACTTCTGTGGTAGTGTACAATGGCCAACTTTGAATAAATTTCAATACTTCAGTTTCGTCATTGAGCCATTCTGGACAAATACCAATTATCTTTCTAGTGCTATTGATGTACTGTACTAAATTATAACTAAATAATGTAGAATAAATTGGCATGCAAAACCTGTATCAGTAATAATTGTTTTATGTCAGATTCATTAGTTTGGAGTTTTATTAATTCCAAACTACAAGCATTGTTTTGAGTATTCCATTATTTAATCTTTTTTTTTTGGGGGGGGTTATGGTATATCAACCTTTGTAGGTTATTTAATGCCAAATCTATTTTTATGTCAAAACAGTTCTATTTCAAGCAATTCAGTTTTACATAAGTATGCAGTTTAGTTCTATTTGACCCATAGATAGGGCCCTGTCTGGTGCTACCAAAGTGGACCTAGGAGTGATGGCAATGAAGGGGTGTAAATGTTTTTGAAAGTTAAACAACACATACTCACTTCCAAATATATATGCATTTTATAAAACCATAATTTATAAGTGAATTAATTTGTAATGTCTTCCATTTATTTAATAGAATATCTCCTTTTATTTATATATATATATATATATATATATATATATATATATATATATATATATACACAACATATAGAAGAACCTTTAAAGACTCGTATCTTTTGTGATAATATTTATTTCAGCAGAACCTTTATTTAAATGTTAGATCTTTATCTTCAGACAAAGAAATGATGAGAAATTTCTAATGAAAATTTAGAAAACCCCACAAAATTACAGCCACCCTATTACTCCCCCCACTTTTTTTTTAAAAATATACAAACCATTTGTTTTTCCTGTTTGGTTGACAAATGACACGTAATTCCTGTATCAAGATGTATCAATTGTTGACTCCCTTTTCACCTCGTTTTTATATGATGACAAACTTTTAAACCCAAATGAAAGATATATTGCGAGAGAGAGAGATTGTTTATTTTGGTTAAGCTTTTTGAGATCCACAAAATAAGAATTAATTAATATTATAAATACTGTTTCATTTATCAGAATAAAGGTTGAATCAGATATTTGTAAACTTTTAACTTTGGAAGTTGTGTGTTGCGTAACAGTTATTGACTCAGAAAATAGAGTTGTCATCCCAACTTCAAATTCCTGGATGAGTCTGTTTGCATTTCACTTTGAGCGAATGCCCTTGGGAAAGCTATGAATCTATCTGTTTTTTCTCCGGCTATGATTAGGCAAGTCATTTAGAAGGAAAACTGAATTCAAACCAGTTTCACTATGTAAAAATTGACCTTGTGTCACATCCTACCTTTAGCAGAGGGGTTTGGGTAAATGTAAACATTGGTGATGTTTAAATGAGAACAATTATAACTCTTTTGCCTTTGTATATTTTTTTATGAATATTTTTTCTTGTTAGTGTTTATTTGCCTTTTAAAATTTTTCTCTTAAGACTGCAGATAAAATGTTATATCAGAAAGTTTTTAAGTCATGACAAAAAAAGGGAGTTCACTTAAAAATTTTAAGTAGTTTCTAATATTGTTAAGATTGAGTAGCAAAGTTTTTATACTGATTTTTAAAGAATTTTGTGTTTTCTAATGTCTTCCCTTTTTTCTAAACAGATATTTGAACTGACCACACATTGCCATGTTTGAAGAAATCCATGACCCTGCAGCCCGAGTCAGGGCCCTGTGTGAATTTGGTTGTCAAGTTGCTATTGACAAATCTGTGGCTCCAAAGCATTATTTCCGTTCTGGTATTGAAATGGTTAGAATGGCCACTGTTTATCATGAAGAGGGAAATTTGGAAGCGGCATTCATCTTGTATTCTAAATTCATTACGTGATTATAATCATTTTTCTTTTCTACTACTTTACTCTTCTAGTAAATTTGTTTTATTTTACTGGGTGTTTAAAAGAATTTGATATCATTTGACACATACAGGGTCTTTCAGAAAAATTGATATAATTTTGCTCTCTTATAACTTGACCAATTCTTGTTGAAATGATCTCGCATTTTAACAGCATGTGTAGAAACAACTTAAAAATTCTATGTTTGTTTAAATGTCTTTTCTTTACCAGTGAATGACATTTTTATACTTGAAAATAAAAAAAATATTAAACATAGAATTGTGGTTACAATTTGAAATCATTTGAAGATTTGGTCAAATTATTAGATTATGAAATGATTTCAATTTTTCTGAAACACTCTGTACATGAACTTATTTTAATTATTGCTTTTATTTTGGTTCTTTGATGGGTATGACCGCATATTTGTGAAAAAATTAGACACCTGTTCACAAAAAAACTACTCAATTACATATAACACTTAAGTTAGTTTTGGTAAAAATTTAAATCTTTATGAAAAAGAATTGAAGAAAATCATGTATAAAGAATTATTTTCTTAAATTATAGAGAAAAAGTTTATATTTGGGGGTGAAAAAAAAAAATCAGTTGAATATTTTCGGTGTCAAATTCAGTCTTGTTGAGAAAAAAAAAACCCTTAAAATCCACTGATGCTAAACTGAAAAGTTTAAAAATATTGATTCTTACAATGTTGAAACCATCTCTTTCTGACATGCATGTACATTAGTAATCTTTCCTTTGTTTTTACTATTATTCTCTTTGAAGAGGAGGGAAATCCCTAATTGTAGGAGTGGGAGAAAACTATTAGGACCCAAGTTTCATAGTTGACATTTGTAATTAAAACCAAAATGAATTTGAATTTTAAATCAATTTCTCTTTTTATTCAGGTTATTTATTGAAAAACTTCCATCACATCCATTATACAAGACATCAGATACCATAGCATTACAGAATAACAAGAAAGTGAGTTTATATTTTCTATTTATATCATCTCAATACAAACTTATACATAGATACATTTTTAGTCATCATTTTTGAATTTAGTGAAATGTTTGGTATAAAAACATTAGACAGCACCAACATAATCTGTATTAATTAATTTTTGATAATGGATATTTTATTTATAGTAACTGCAAAAAAATTAATTAGCAATTAAATGTTATTCATATAAGTAAATATTGAATTCAAAGTTTTGCAATGTTAGGCACAATTTGGTATTTGTGTATGCTTATTCCAGTGTCATGAAGGTAACTAGCCACACTGGACTGTAAGATGCTGAGCTCACCTAATACTCAAAAATGCTACTCATCAGATTTGTCTTGACGGCTTGGAGCATAGCTTCAGAATCCCTGGTTTTAGGCCTACCTGAACTTGTATGATTGAGGTTCTTGCAATCTAGGTGAAATTTCTTGAACCATGTGTTAACTGTTCTGTGATCAATTGTGCCTTCACCTTTCTCTACAATAAATGTTTTTCCACAGTGTTATGGCCCTTTTTAAGCTTGTAAAGCATATATTACTGAATTAGACTACGTTGCACGTTCATCTGTATGGCTTTCAAGTCTCACACAATGAAGCACTAACTACCACAGTGGGTACCTGCCACAGCTTGAACTGCTTTGGTAACATTATATTCATTCTGCAAACTAGCACATAACAAAATATTGCAAAACTTTTGACTCGTCCTAGTAATACTGAAAAATCCACTTGTAGGCCTTCAATACCGAATTAATTAAGATACAGAGTTGATTGAATATTTCCATATTGTCATGTTCAAAATAATAGTTCAGATGTTTTAAAGTTAAAATTTTTTTTTTTTTTAACCTATGCTGATATTAATACACACTTATGACAATTACAATAGCTTTTATGCCTCTACTATAAGGAATATTTTCATTAATAAATATATACATAATTTTTTTCATAACGGTAATATCCATGTAAACTTTGTGATTTTTGTTTTTTTTAACATTAAGTCTAAGAAACTGTAATACTGCATTGCTTTACTCATCTTCAAAATAAAATTATTATGACTTTGATTATAAGATTAATAATATCTTAACCCTTTTGGTGTAGAGAGCAACTTGAATTACCCAAACCTTCTTGATGCATAAGGGTGAGATGTAACTTTAGTCTGCAACACTTAAACATTTTTACTTCCTGAAAGTGCCTCTTGTCTAATATGCCCTGGCCCTAAAATCAAAAAAATAAATCCTTTATTACTTCAGCCATTTTTAGAAGTATCAGTGAATGAAAAAAGATTTTCTTATAACCACACTTGTGATATACCCACCCCCATGCCTATAGTGAATTGTCATTATGAAACTTCAATAATTTTTTTTTTTCCCAAGCTCTTTTATTTTATGGTCAAAAGTACATTTGAGCCATTAAATTTATCAAATGTGCCATACCAAAAGGGTTAATAAATTATCACTAGTTGAGATGCTTTTATACTTTATTTTTTTACTTTTTTTTTTTTTTTTTTTTTCCAGAAGTCATAACTTAATTCTTTTAAAAAAAATTTCGATTATGGACTGAAGCAAAAAAATAATTTGGACCTCTTGTTACATTTTAGAGCAAGAATGAGTCTATCCTAAACTTCTTACACTTGGCAACACCAATTTTACAAGATCAGTTGTAACAACCATGCATAGAATTTTAGCTACATCTAGAGTTTTATGGCTGTTATAAAAAGTGGCGTGGGTGGGAAATTCTCTTTTTTTTTTTTTTAAAAAAAATATTTTTTTATATATAGCTAGGAATTTAGCTTAATTAATATATATTGTGTAACAGTGTTTTAGGCAAATTATGGGTGCTTGCCATGTGCGTTTAGTATATTTTTCTTTTATAGTTTTTATAAGTATATTCTTTTATCTTTTAATGATATAATTTTAATGTGTCATTTATTTTCTATTAAGTAAAAACAAGTTTGATTCCTATATTCAATCCTATTATTAAAAAATAAACAAAAAACATGCTTTACAATGGGTGGAAAAATTGATCTTCTAAGGAATATAAATTTATGAAAAAACTTCAATGAAAAAGAAAATGATAGGTATATGCAAATACACTGATTTGCAAAGGTAATTTTTTTTAAGATGGTCCTCAGCTATAATGAGTTGACTTATTTATTTATTTATTTTTTTAGTGCTTCCAGAAGACAAGGTTTTTAATAATGCTGACAGGGTTTAACAAGTCTGTGCTTGGATGTACCAAAGTTATATATTTTATTAGCCATTTTATTACAAAAATGAGGATTTTCAAAGTTACATGTAATGCTTTGCAACATTAATCTATATGACTGGTTTAAGTCAATAATTTCAAAAATAGGGTCATTAACAATTTTGTTTTAAGAAAAAAAAAAAAAAGAAAACTATTACATCTAGCTACAGTTTTGCATCAGTCTCTTATTTATATTGCAGGTTTGACCAAACCGGCTCTTTGGCCTTTAATTTGCAGCCCATAGAAAATTTTAGATATTTGTGTCTTTGTGATTACTGAATCTAAAACAAATTAAGTTTAAAAGCTGCATGCATGAATAAATATTGCATTTTATATAAATTTCTTAAAATTTATATGAAGTTTTTGTCGCAAAATGTTTAACAATAAAAACGTGTAAATTTTGTGCATGTCCTGTGACTCTCAAACATCTGCACTTGTGGCTCTTACATTAAACAAGTTTGACCACCCGCTACACTTTATGCAGACTCCCACAATGAGTGTCCTGGATATGACACTAAACAATCTGATGGTGAGGTTCCAGTGATGCTGGGGCTTTGGGGAATACAGAGTACCTCTTCATTGCCAACACTCCAGGTCAACTCAGGTCTGGAGTGATAGCACCTGATAGAACCCGATTTATGGGTCAAATAGAACTAATGGCATATTTATGTGAAACTGAATTGTTTGATTAAACTGAATAGCTTGAAATAGAAATGTTTTTGACAATCAAACTGTACTTGCATTTAAACTGCGTGCTTATGCTAAACTGAATTATTTGAAATAGGACTGTTTTTTGAAACTGTACTTACACTAAACTGAATTGTTTAATATAGAACTGTTTTGACATTTAACTGTGTGTAAATAAAATCTGTACTTATACTAGACTGAATTAGAACTGTTTGACTAAACTGAATAGCTTGAAATAGAAATGTTTTTCACAATTAAACTGTACTTACACTTAAACTGTGTACTTATCTTAAACTGAATTGTTTGAAATAGAACTATTTTCATAAAAATGGATTTGGTGTTAAATAACCTACAAAGGTTTATATGTCATAAAACCCAAACAACCAACCAACACTTTATAGTGAGTTGGATCAAATAAATTTAGGCCATCTAGGCAGATATATCTATAATGCAGCTTATATACAGACACACTTTTTGATATAGATAAATTTTGATGTGCTTCTGCTTAAAATCATTTTTCATATTAAATTGTAAAATATCTTGATCAAATTTTTAATAAACTTTCTGTTCTGGTTCTATAGTGTAGATGACTGTATTTGTTTTTTACTTGTAAAGCTTCTGAGTATACGCAGCCCTGTCAGTGGGACTTAGAATATGCCGACCAAAAAGGGATGTCTTGGGATGACACTAAACTACATCCAATAGTAAGGTTCCAGTTCTGGGGAATGTGGAGTATCCCTTCATTGCCATTACTCCTAGGTCCACTCTGACCCAGAGTGGTAGTATCTGTTAAGGTCTCATCAATGCGTCAAATAGATCTGTTCAAAAATTATTCATATTTATTAGAACTGTGTGCAAAAAACCCCTTAAACTACACAAAAATATAAATATGAACATATAATGAATGCAATTCCCTAACTTCTAGGCATAAGATAACCTTAGATGGGTTTGGCATGTTAAAATTAATCAATCTGCATAAGATATTGTTTATCTTTTTGTCTTCAATTAGAATTTAAGGAATTTCATTAGAGCCAGCATTAGTTGTATAGTGCTGAGAGGAAAATGTCTAAGAAATACATTAATGTAAAATCTGTATGTAAAGTATTGGATTATTTCTAACCATTTTTTTAATTGTAGTAATGTTGATAATTCTAATTAAATTGGTTTAAACAAATTTCCAAGAAAAATTGGATATTGGAAAGATGTTTTTTTCCAAGCTATAATTTATTAAAGCAAAAATTGTTTATTGGTTTGTAAAGATTTATATAATTTTTGTTATGTAATCCTTTTATAAAGTTGTCTGTCATTTTTCCTACAAATATAATTTTTATAGTGTAATTATAACTGTTTTTACTAAACCCAAGTAAAATAACACATTTTGACTTGTTTAAATGAAATTTACTCACCTGCATGTTCTAAATGTTAATAACACCATATAATTTTTTTCCTACTACTTCTTGTTCCTAGGCAAAAGTGTTATTTGTCCAGTTGCTTATGCCTAAAGTAAATGGAAAAGACATATTTTTCTCTTTTAAATATTGCTTTTGTGACCTAGGTCATAAAATTTTCAATTCATGAGACTATATTTGAGGTCTGCTACATGAAAGTAATTTATGAGTTTCAAATCTTGATAAAACTACTCACTTTTAAACACTTTTGTTCATTTTTGTATTACTTTAGTATGTAAATTTTGATTCATGTTATTTTATTCAGCTATTATTTGAAATTGTGCAAATTTTGCTGTTTTTACATAGAAAATAGGTTAATTTCTCAATTTCATTATCCAGGCTACAAAAGTGAAGTTTGAAAGGAATACCTTTATAACATAAGCAATCAAGAAATAAAATTTACTATCCAAGAACAAAATGTTACATAATGTTGTCAACAAAAGGAGTTTACTGTTGTATTACTAATAAAACTATTTTAGAAATTAATGAATTCTTAGTCTCAATTCTGTCATAAAGAACATAAGAATAATTCATTTGACAAAGCCAAAATTAATACTCGTGGAGCTGTTGTATGTATTCTTACATTAAACAATTAAATCAATTTTGTATTTACTTAACTAGGCAAATTAAATTCTTTTATCTGTTACTATTATCACTTTCATACTGAAGAACTGATATGCACATATATCCCATATAAGAGAACATATTTAATTTATTTTCTTTGAAGATCAGTCTGGTATCTGAAATTATTAGACAATTATTACTACTTATATAACCATCTTACAATCTTGGCATATGATAGTTTAAAAGATTATTAGACAAGTATCTTTCCAATTATATATAACCATCTGAGAAAAATTTTACAATACACCTCTAATTATCATTAAGAAAATTAAATTGGTACCTTAAAGTGCTAACTGCATATTTTTTTCTCTTTTAAAAATTTTTGTCCTAATATGTTGTGAGATAGCAGACCTATGAACCTTTGTATCTAATTTGCAAGTTTTAAGAAGCAAGGAGAATTACTTGTTTGCTAATTATACTACACAGCTTATTGAAAATCATGATTAGAACATTGGAGAAACTCTAATACCTTATAAAATTAATTTTATCTCATTAAAATATCATCTAAAAAAATCTTTATAAATAGTACCTGGCATTACTGTGACCCAAATGTCAATTTACTTAAATTCAGTATTCAGATAATCTTTAAGAATGACAGAGCTGTAATTGTTAATGGAAATAGTTATGATATTGTTTCATTTCAGTCCAAAATGAAGTATCAACGTTCTGTTTATACACCAATCTCAGAGATTACCTTCTGGATCCATTGTTTTCTAGTATATATTGATAATGCACTCCATTTGGCCACTGTCTTAACAGTTACTATACCATTAAATTATGGATTCTTCATTTTTACTGACTTTTGGGTAAGTAAATAAATTAAAAGTATTATGCAAAAAGACTCCTTTCTAGTGCATCTAACATTTCACTGAAATATCTAATTTAATCTGGGGCTAATTTTACATTATATATGTATGAATATTTTAAAATGAGTCGGTTCATGATGAGATTTGTATTTTTTCCTTTTTTTACGATTTGTTTATTTTGTTCTTACATACATGTATGTTTCCAGCTTGTTGCTTTTGTCAACACATGACACAAGGTTTATGAGGGGTAAAGCAAACTAAGGTAAACACGCTCTTAGAAAAAGGAGTGACCTCCATATAAACCCATAACCAACTGCAAACATGAGTACCCCATTAACAAGGCCTTGTGCCATATATGTTCTGATAAAAGCAACAAGCTGGAAACATACACATATGTAAGAACAAAATAAGTAAATAAATCCTAAAAAAAATACAAATTTCTTTGGACCTACAACAAAAATTTTTTTATATGTATGTATATATAATTTCAGAAATTGATTCAAATTGATATTTTTATCTCTTGCATTTCTGAATATTTATTTTCTGGTTCGTGTTAAAAGTATGGCAGTTCGTTAGTAATAAAGTTTCTTGAATTGCTTGACTAGAAATTTAACTTCTAAACAAGGCTCACAGGGGATAGTAGTTAAGATCTTGATTTCAAGATAAATGTGGGTATTTGTAAAACTTAAGATAAAAAAGGATTACATACCAGTCTTAACCCAAGATATTTATCTTGCATGTAGTATTAATGCTTAAATGGTCTCTTGTAAAAACGAGTCTCATACTTTGTTTGTAAAAGATTTGAAAAATGAAATATTGTTTTAAAATTTGGGACATATGATTAATTTGCTGTGTAAAGATTTTAGATCAAATGAAACCTACAAGGCTAGGCTGACGTCATTTCCGATGTTGGTGACTTTTTGACCAATGGGACCTAAGCACTGCAACATCAATGGAAGAATTGTGTGGATCACAATAGGAACTATATTGAAAAATAAACCTCATTTGGTCATAATTCCATGAGAGTATTTAGTCAGCTTGTGAATTTTTTGGTCAAATAAACTTTCAATAAATTTGCTTAATAACCTATCCATTAAAAAAAACAAAAGTATTAACTTCAGAGCTTCTCTTATGCTTCTCATTTTTATTTTTTAGATGAAATCTTGTCAATCATTATCAATTTTGACTAGTATTTTCTTCCATCTATTGAAAGATGGAAGAAAATTCTAATCAAAATTGATAATTGACAATGTTTCATTTAAAGAAAATGCTCTTAACATTACTTGTGTATAAAAACAATTCTAGTATTGACAAGATGAGAGTATGGGATCAGTTATAGGTGTGATTTGGTCTTCTACAGTACTAATTACTCTTGTAACATTGTTAGTAAGACAGCTGGAACTGATAACCAGGCTTCCTTAAGGCAAAAAGGGATATCAGTTTGAATCTCACTTAGAGTTTATCCATTATTTTCTCTCATATATACTGTTTCTCATTATTGAAGAAAGAATAAACAGAATGAATTATGATAACAAATGAAAGAAAATACTAGTTAAAATTAATGAGCTTTTATTTAGTTTTGAACTGATTTTAAAACAATCTGCATGCAAAGTGAATCTTCTGTGGTCATGAGTATTAAAAAAGTTTACCATTGTGACTGAGGTGTAATTGGCCCAATTTCAATCAAAGTTTCAGGAATTGTTAGTCATGCCTAGAAAGGTTTTAAACTATACTAGCAGATCTAGATCAGGTGAGTCCTATTTCTTATCTTACTGTCCTTATAACTGTAAAAGGGTGTCCCATCTCACAGCATTTACCTTCTCTCTTGATAATTGTTATGACAGAAAGATGACTCTCTCCCCATATAAACTTAGACCCTCTCTGTTGTGGCCAGGTGTCAAAAAGCTGACAGAATTAATTTTATTTTGATGGTCACCTTGACATTGAAACCTCATTTAAATTTTTTTTTCATATTTAGGCTAATATTATTACCCTTTTTAAATTTGGAAAATATTAAAATTAAAGATCTACTTGAAATATTTGAGGAGATCTGAAATCACTGAACAAACCTAAGTCATCTTCCATATGCCACATTTGATTTAAACAGAATAGTAACCCATAGTAAATAAATGATAAAAACAAATAAAATGTCCTTTTTGAACATGAATAATTATCTTAAATAAAAGTGACTCTATTCTTTTATTTTTAATGATTATTATCTTACAACTCGTATGTAATATAAGTGCTTCTAGTCATTATTAATGTAAGAAATAGTTGCAGACTAATGCATACATGAGCTAAAAAAAATTATTTAATCACATTGTATATTTGTGCTTAATATACTAGGGTTTGACAAAAGTTTTGTAATGTTTTGGTTACCTGAAGCTCCAGATGCTTTTGGTGAACTCATGAAGGTGATGAACCATAGTGAACTGTGAGATGTTCAGCTTGCCTGATATTTTCTGAGTGCTACTTGGTGGATTTGCCTTCATGGCTTGAAGCATGGCCTCAGAATCCAGTGTTAGGCCTACCTGATTGTCAAGGTTCTTGCAGCTTGTGTAAAATTTCTTGAACCATCTGGTTACTGTACTGTGATTAACTGCATCTTCACCTTTCTCTACAACAAATGTTTTTAGCAGCTTCTGTAGTATAAAAGCCCAGTTTGAACTCATAAAACATAAGTTCTCAAATTAGATCATGTTGCATGTTTATCTGTGTGGCTTTCAAATCGCACACAGAATGAAGCAATGCATGAGCTAACACAATACTACCAAGTACATGGCACAGTTATCTGGAGCTGTAGAATATGCTGACTGCGTCTCTGCAAAGAGGTAAGACCACTCCCAACCTGTGTCCTTTGATATGATGCTAAACCATCTAATGGTGAGGCTCCCATAATGCTGGAGCTTAGGGGAATACAGTACCCCTTCATTGCCATCACTCCCAGGTCCACTATGACACGGAGTGGTAACACCTGATAGGGTCCTATGGGTCAAATAGAACTGTTTGACATTTAAACTGAGTGCAAACAAATGACTTATGCTAAATCAAATTGTTAGAAAAAGAACTGTTTGATCATTTAACTGTGTGTAAACAAATGACTGATCTCTACTTGAATTGTTAGTGATACATAGCAATACTTGGAACGATTTAACTATGTATAGAATGAATAGTGTTGAATGGAATAATTAGTATTAGATCAAGTAATAACTTGATCGAAACCATTTAACTGGTGTGAAAAAAGAGCTCAGGCTCCTTTTAAAAAATGTTATTGACAAAATGTTTCCAAATCATATATATATAAAGGATTTGGCATTAAATAACCTGCAATGGTTGATATGCCATAAAACCAAACCATTTAAAACAAACTTTGGCTTGTTGTAAAATGTTAACCACAACCTATTTACTTACAAACCATATATACTTAATATATGCATAAACAGGATTTGACATCAAATACACTACAAAGGTTGATATGCCATAAAACCCATAAGTAAATAGCTTTTTTTGATTTTTAAGATTACTTTTAAAGAAAGTTTTTATGTTGCATTGACTAATAAAAGAATGTTTTAATCTAAAAACTTGCATATTATGAGAATAAGATGTGAATGAGGCTGAAGAAGTTGAAATTTTAAATAAATGATTAATTATAAAGTTTGATATTTTACCTTATTTATGAATATAAATTATGCCAAAGCAATTTTGTAACAATAATGGTTACTTAACATGCATAATCTGTCAAATATGACTGGGATAAACAATGAGGCACTGTTGTGTGGTGTAATATTTTTTATAAGTTATGTTAATAAGGATTATTCAATAAACATTATAGAAATTTCATGTACCTTTTCTTTGATAAATTTTAAATCTGTTGGTCTTTCATCAGTGAAATATTTTGCATGACAAAATGTATAAAGTATATGCGTATCACTGACTGTTTTGTTTTAAGTTAATTTCTGCAAATGTAAAGAAAAATATTGATGACGCATGTTAGATTTCTACAGGTTTTTTAAAATTATTTTTTATTAAAACAGTTGGAGATTTGCTTTCCTCTAAGATTCATTCATAATATCTGACTTTCTTTCCTTTCAACCTCTTCAATCTTAATCACACTTGTTTCATTGATCAGTTATCTCTCATTTAACATTTCACAACTTTGTCTTCTGAATCTATAATTTTACATAACTCTTCTATCAGCTTTTGTTTTGTCTGAAATTTGCTGAATCCTTTTCTTGCATTTTTCTTTCTCTAATTTAGATATCTTCTTTTTCTTATGATTTCTCTTTTGCAAGCAAAAGCACTCAATATTTTACAAAGATTCTTGCAAAGTCTTTAATGTTAAGAGTATCATTGATGTGGTTAAATAGAATATATAACAATATTCTTTGCTCTGGCCCTTAATAAATATTATTTCATGCCTAGCAAAATCAACTTCCAATATAATACTTAATGATTAAATCTGAAATTTTATGTACCTGTATATTTATTGGGCTAATGAGTAGAGTGTTTGCCAATGGTCCGGGAGACTGGGTTTCAATCCCAGGTCGAATCATACCAAAAACTCAAAAAATGGTACTTAATGCTGCCTTGCTTAACACTCTGCATTATAAGGTAAGGATCAAGGGTAAAGTGAAGCAATCCAGGGAATGGAGTAGCGTCTGCCCCTACACCTTTGTGTAGTAGCTATTGAAAAGGGAGCCTTCAGGTCACTCTCGACTAAGGTCACCAACTGACTTTATATCTATAACATACACTGTTATTGTTTAGCTACTGTCACTGGAGGCAGTTTTAGGTATAGAATACTTACACTTTTCCAGTCATACTATCAATAATTCTGAATGTTTTGATAATGGTGTGGTAGCATTAGTGCTATATATATATATATATATATATATATATATATATATATATATATATATATATATATATATATATATATATATAGACAGTATTGATAAATTTCATTGTTATTGTAAGAGACTAAGTTGTGTGACACGTGTATGCATCTAACATTTTATATACAAGAGTTGTCATAAGAAAGACATTTTTAAAATTTTAAAGATATTAAAGACGTTAACTTCTCTAAGTACTGTTGACTTTGTCTATGCTATCCTAACTTCTATGCATGTTTTTTCTACTAATACAGTTGGTTTTTATCTTAACCTGTGTACCATCTGAAATTACCTTTGCAAATTTTTTAATGTACTGATATTTGTGTATCTACAGCTTCATCAAGAAACCATTTTTTTTTCTCCCTTTTGCCTTTCATAATGTTTATTGCATATCATTTCCAATTATATTCAATCAAATTAACTATGGATTTAAAAATTTTTTTTTTTTTCTTTTTTTTAACAGTTATTTTATTTAATGTTCTGGTAATCTCTTGTGATGTTACCTCTCTATTATGAAATATATAATCATGATATAAGCTCTAAATAAATGCAGTATACAAGAAAATAGCATTTGAATTTTCAAAAGAAACCATTTTACCTGTAGTTTTTCTTTTAATTTGTGAAAGCTTTCTGTCATTATATTATCAGTATCTTACTGCATACAGATGGTATACATATAAAATTTGGTATTCTGATCAATGCTTTGATAGAATTTAAGTGGTGGTACCTGTTAGGGTCCCATCTATCGGTCAAATAAATCTTTTTAATCATTTACAATACTTGAAACCATTTAACTGTATGCAAAGAAATTATCAATATTAGATAGTGATGCTTGAAACCATTTAACTGTGTGTAAACAAATGAGCTCTGGCTCATTAAAAAAAAAAGGTTACCTACAGATTATTCACTTAAAAATCTCTATGATATATGTATAAACAAGATTTGGCATTAGATAACATCAAGGGTTGATATGCCATTAAATCAAATGACCTAACAAAATTTGAATGCAAACTGCTGTAGCTTTATACTTCGAATTACATTCAACAGATTATATATTTTACTAGAGTTAATATCTTAATGGTGCCATGTTTTTCCACCTTTCATCCCTTTTTCAAAGTTGGTCTAATTTATTTGTATATAAAATTATTAGAAATAATTGAAAATACATAATACAGATTTTTATATAATCCCTAAATAAGTGTCTACATCTATACACATTTTTTTTTTTTTTTTTTTTTTTTTTTTTAAGTAGGTTTTATTGTGAATATTTAGATATTAGAATGAATTCCTATGTCAATTATTTATTATAAATAAATACTTTGTGTGAAGGGTTCTGTAACTCACAAATTATATTTTTTCTTTCACTTTAAAAACAAATTCTTCCTTTGTCAGAAATTGAAACAGGTGTTCCCTATCGCAGAAAAATTAAAAAAGAGTCTCACTGACAGATACACTGCTGAGGAAAATAAACGCCTTGAGTTTGAGGTTTGTGCAAATTTATTTTATATCTTATTTATTTTGAAAATAATGAAATTAGAAAGCTGAAATTTGATTTTGACATTTAGCAAGTCATTAAAATTAATAATTCTCAATCCCTTATCTCTTCTTTTTTTAGATAGTGTCAGTCATATTTGACTTTTGAAATAAAACTATAAGAGTTGATCTATTGTGGAAAATTGAATTCTTAAACAATGAGTTAGATTTTTAGTTTATATTTAGTTCACTACATAAATCGTTTTATGATGTAGAAATGATGACCTGAGTAAGTTACAATTTTAATATATATAAAGGAGGCACTTGTGGTATAATGGTTCTTGTCATTAAGAAATGAACATGGTAATCAGTTCAAATCCTGGATGAGGCTGTTAGCATTTCACATAGTGCTAATACCTTTGGGAAAGGTATGTATCCAACTATTTCCCTCCAGTTATGGGTAAATATTTGGGTTAACTGGGTCTTTAACTTTGGTATGGCAGCCAGTATAGAAGGAAAACTCTGAATTCAAACCTGTTAAATGCTTCTTAAAAGATTTTGTGATATTTCGGTACAGTGACACAACATAGGTGTATCCACACACATATGGAGTTGGTAATGATTTCCTAGTACTTCAACACATACAAATCCTATAGCTTCAAAAACTTCTCTTTTAGGTTGACACAATCAGCTGTGGTTGCAGAATTCACTGACTGTATCTCTGCTGAGGAGCAAGACTTCCCCCAGTGATTGTCCTGTTATGACACTAAACAATCTGTTGGTGAGGTTTCAGTAATGCTGGAGCTTTGGGGAATGTGAAGTACCCCTTTATTGCCATTGCTCTCAGGTCCACTCCAGGCCAGAGTAGTAGCACCTGATAGGGTCCTATCTATAGGTCAAATAGAACTAAACTGAACTGTGTAATTACACTCAACTAAATTGTTTGAAATTAACTGTTTTTACCTTTTAACTGTGTTTACACTGCATACTTATGGTAAACTGAATTATTTGAAATAGAACTTTTGACATTTAACTGTGTGTAGACCAAAAAAACCATACTCATACTAAGCTGAATTGTAGGGAGTATCCTTGTGGTGTAATGGTTAAAGCAATGAACTGTGGGATTGTAGTGAGTGAGTTTGAACTCCAGTCACACTATTACGTTCACTTTTGGACAGATACCCTTGAGAAAGGCATGAATCTCCCTTATCCTCCAGTTATGGGTTAAATAGTACCACTACTATTCTTCTATAAGGATGGATTTGGCATTAAATAACCTACAAAGGTTGATAAGTTGTTAAAATAAAAACTAAACTGAATTGTTTGAAACTTATCAAAATGACTTAATTTGGCATTAAATGATGTAAAACGAAACAACTAACCAACCAAATCCTCTTTTAAATAGATCTTTTTGACAGTTATTTGTATTAGATAGGAATATTTGATACTATATAACTGCAAATAGATTATCATTGATAAAAGTGAAATTTAAAAAAAAATGCAATAGAATATTAAAAATATAGTTATGATTACAATTGAGCATTTGCAAGTGAACCAAATTTCAGCATTAAATAACCTATAAGGAGTTGAAATGCCATTAAACAAATAAACCAATTTGAATTCAACCCACAAACCAACCATGTGTCAACATAGAGTAAGGCCCATGTTTTTACAGACTTTAGAGACTACCTGTTAAAGACGACACAGGATGGAAAGCTCTGAGAACTACCTTTTTGTATAATATTACTTAGTCAATCACAAGTTAGTTAAAAATAAAGTGCATATGAAGGCATGTATCTCTACATTTTGTATTATTGCAGGTCTTTTGTACTTCTAAAATGTTTTTACAAAATTACTCCATGCATTTTACTCAACAGTAATGATGTCCTAATCACTTAAAGGCATCACTTTCAAATATAGATGACTTGAGTTTCCAAAGAATGCAGAGCTGATTAATCCTGTACATGTCCATACAAACAATATTACCAGCAAGTTCACTCATACAAATCTACTGGTTTTATTCATTTTGTTTCATTATTTTTACAACAGAAAAAACGTCAGGAAGAAATTAGCAAAGAACAGGAACGTCTACGGAAAATTGAAGAGCAACGCCGGCTTGATGAGGCAGCTAAAGCTGATCAGTTGAAAAAAGAATCTGAGGAACGATGGTTAAGGGCACAGGAAGCACGGTACAGAGAACTGCAACAACAAGAGCAAGGGAAGAAGGGACCAAATGCTCCCGGATTGGGAACAGGACCACTTGTGGACTTGGGGGCAGATATAGCCCCTGCTCCCCCTGATTACTTTTATGCAGTCAGTCCATCTATTGATTCGAAACCGTCCAGTTTACAACCATCACCTCCTACTGTGCCAGACAGGGAATTGAAGAAAAAGATCCTTTCTGGGTCTAATACAAGGTAAATTATTGGCTGTTGTATTATGTTTTAAATATGGACATACAATAAATGCAATTCCCTAACTTCTATGCATGAAATAACCCTAGACTGGTTGACACACCATTAAGATCAATCAAGCAATCATTAAAATAGACCATAAAACTGAAAAGGTTTTAAACTATACTAGGTGATCTGGTTCAGACTGGTTTTTAAGTGCAATCTATTTCTTATCCATTACTGTCCACTTTAGTGTAAAAGGCTGTCCATCTTATAGCGCTTATCTACTTAGTAATTATAAAAAGCAAATGATTATCTCTCTCCTTACATTCACTCTAATGTGCCCATGTGTTGAGTTGCTAAGGAAATTTATTTAATCTCGATGGTCTCTTAAAAATAAAATTAAAAACTCAATTTTTCAAAAATGTAGGTTAATGTTATCTCATCATTTTTGAAAATTAATAAAATTGAATATTTATTTAAAAGGTTTACTAATTTTTAGTGGTTTTTGAGGTTGTCTCCTAATCAATTTGGAGCCGTCTTCTTTACACCACACTAGGTTTAGACAAGGAAGTAGCCCTTAGTAAATAAATGACAAAACATAAAATGTCTTTTTGAATTTGAATAATTGTTCAAAAATTTAATAACTGTAACTTTATCGTATTTACTTTTAATAATGAACATCTTATAATCAGTAAGTAATACCAGTTGCCTATAAATCAGTAATGTATATCAGCTAGCTGTATTTTGTGCATTTTTATTTCATGAATATCAACCTTTGATCCTAAAAGTTCAATTGGCCTCTAATTCTAGACATTAAAGTTATTTAATAATGCTAGTAACCCATCAACAATAACTATTTATTGAATGTAATTAAAATCCTGCCTAAGATCTTACAAATGAGTGCACCTATTTGCATTTTCCAAGTAGAATGCAAGTTTATCATGTCAAATTCAACATTTTTGTTGGTTAGAAAAAGTTCATCTATTTTTCATAACTATTTGTCCTTTTTTTTCTTTTTGCTAATTTCTTCTAGCTTTTCTTTCAGCCCTACTACACCTCCATCGGTTGATCGAAGTACAAAACCTCCTGGCATTAGTCACCTAACAAGTATTGGTTCCTCCAGTGAAAATGCTTATGGTCTGCGAACTGTGATGGTACCGAAGCAGTTGATGGATAAATTCTTGAAGATTGCAGAGCCAAATACCTTAGCTAATATTGAGACTTGTGGAATTCTTGCAGGCAAACTTGTGAGTAGAATTCATCATGTCATGCTGCTAGCACAGATTTCCCTGACCCTCTCTTGCCACCTGTCTTTATTGTGCATCTCTCCCAGCAGGTCTTCTAGGCTACAGCCTGTATCAGCACAGATCTGCTGTAGATATCTTCTAGCTGGTCATCCAACACTTGCTTGTCTGTTTGAAGGGGTCCACAGGAGTATATCGCTTATGAGTCCGCCTTTACTTTTCCAGCAGTGTCCTGCATGTCTGGTTCGTCTAATTTGGATGGTTTTTGTGGTAGGTGGCCGTACAGCTGCTGTTTTGTAGGGTGTTACCTGCAGAGCTTGTTCAATACAGCTCAAAGCATTCTTGTGTAATTGCTATCAAGCTTTTTCTCCATACACTTAGTGTCCACATATAGCAGTATTGATATGACTACTGCTTGGAAAAACTGCATTTTATTTTATCGGACAGGTTTGGCTTCCATATGACCAATAGCCTATTGATAGCTGTCCAAGCCTTTGCTAGTTGCATGTTGGTGAGACACAGATTCCTAGGTAGGTGAACTTGTCTACTAGTTACAGAGGACCACCTTTTTAGTGTGGAGATGTTGCCTCTTTGATTACAGCACATGTATTGTTTTGTCTGCATTCACAGGGAAGCCTCTGCTACCTGTTCCAGACTATGTAGCAGGGATTCAGCTTGGGTGGGTGTATTTACTACAAGTGCTATGTCATTGGTGTAGTCTGCATCCATAATAATTTGTGTGGGGTATCTTCTGTTTCTTTTGTCAGCTTAAAACCATTTTCTCTCATTAAATCTATAAATATTCGTAGCACGTAGTTTAGACAGATAATAAACAGGTATGGGGCTTATGCATCTCCTTGCAGTACATCTGCTACAATGTCAAAGAAGTCTGCATCTCCATCCAGTGAGTGAACTCTTACTTTCATGTTTTTATATAGCATCATTATGGCTATGACGGTTTCTTTGGGGAGTCTGTCGGCAAGAAGTATTTGCTCCATCTTCCCTCAGTGTATGGAGTCCAATGCCTTGGAGAAGTCTTCCAATAAGAGTGTTACCTTGAGGTTTTTTGCATGAACACCTAGAATTCAACGGATTGTCAAAATTTGCGATGTCAATCGATTTCTCTGAAGGCCATTTTGGTTCATCCTTAATATTTTCTCTATTTTAGGTTTAATTTGGTTGCATAGCAGAACATTGTAGATCTT
Organism: Sepioteuthis lessoniana; assembly: GCA_963585895.1. NCBI lineage: Eukaryota > Metazoa > Mollusca > Cephalopoda > Myopsida > Loliginidae > Sepioteuthis > Sepioteuthis lessoniana. The sequence continues at coordinate 32,916,680 of OY757927.1, forward strand.
GGCCACTATAGAAGTAAGGGTTATACCTTGGTAGTTCTTGGCTATTCTGAGGTCACCCTTCTTGAGGAAAGGGAGTATGCATCCCTTTGTCCATCTGTCTATTGTGTTCTGGTTATATATGTCATTGCAGTATTGGAACTGAATTTCTTTGTCTTCCATACTTCTGGGGGTATTTCATCAAGTTCCGCAGCATTCCTATTTAAAAAATTTTTAGTACTAAGTCGAGTTCTTCTTGCATAAACTGTCCTTGTTTGATGTCTAGATGATTAATAATTTTCACGATAGGTACATCTGTGACTTTTGGAGGTTTTCCAAGTAAATTCTTGAAACGTTGTTTCCACAGGTGTATTTTTTGTTCTTTGCTGGCAGCTTTCAGTTTAGCTCTCGCAGTACTCTTCCTTCTACTCACTTCATTTACTGTCTGCCATGCTATCCTAGATTGTCTATCTTCAACCAAGTCTCTAATCTTATTGATCTGATTTTGTATGTATTATGTTTGTTCTTTTAGGCATGTGTTAGTTAATTTTGTGCCTTAGGTTTCTGAGCATTAATGCAGAAAATACTTTCAGTTATAGTGTGACAGTAATTTTTTTTTTTTTGCTTGAATATAAATTTGTCAAACATAATTGTCATCTGTTCAGTTAACAATTACTTATTCTTACTGTTATTATGCATTGATATACTTTAAACATGAGATGTTCAAAAGAGTATAAAAAAATAATGACAAGATGCTGCTCAGAAGCGTGATGAGTCAAATAAATGACATTAAAGTTATGAATATTGAAAGAGTGACAGAAGAGTGATATAATTTAGGGTGTGATTAAAAATTGCTTTAAGAATCAGTTTTATTTTTATTAAACCTGAAATATAAAAATGATACTTAAACATTAATGTGCTTTAGTTCACATCAAAAGTATTACTCTTCACCATTAACCACAACTTCTGCTTTATGAAGTCAATTGCATGAAATAAAATGCAAATTGTGTTTAATTCTCTCAATATGTTCATTTAAAGAGAGGGAGTTGTCATGATGTAATGGCTAAAATGCTGGACTGCCACCTCAGAGTAAACAAGTTCGAACTTTAGTTGTGCTGTTATGTTAACTTGAGAAAAATATGGAACCTCTTATTCCTCCAGTTATGAGTTTAAAGTTTTATTTCTGTTCTACAAGATTGGCTTTGGCATTAAATAATCTACAAAGGTTGATATACCTTTAAAAACAAAAAAACAGCCAATCAATGTCATTTAGAGACTATTCCATATCAACTCTTGATTGTTTAAAAAGAATATAGATTTTCTTTAACAACTCTATTTTAACCATTGTAACAACTATGAAGTCAATACAACAATCTGTAATTAAAAAACACTTCTGAAATAGGAAAACTTACTTTGGAAAAAAATTATATATCTTAACATTATTACAGAAATATGAATGTTACACTTGATTTTTTTTTTTTTTTTTTTTGTCACTCTTGATACAAATTCACTTGAACTTGTGTTCTCATCCTATCTGTTAGTCACAATGTTTTTGTTATTGTACCCTCTGGCTTTCTTCAGAGGTTGGTCATAATTGGTAACCTTCTGGGAATCCTTTATTCAATCCAAATGGAGTCTAAGCATGGATAGTGTAATGAGACCAATTAGTTTGAAATTCACAGGTCAACATCTACAATAAATACCTGAAGAAAATCAGATTACAAATATTAGCACCTTGACCAAACTTTTCTTTGAAAATTGTTTACTTTCAATTTTTAATTTTGAAAGTAGACTGAATGGTTCCTGGCCACCAATGACCAAAAACTCTCAGATGACTTGAAAGCATGTAGACAGTTGATCAGTGCAACAACAGAAAGCTAGCTTTTTAAGAATACTGAAGTTTTCATTTTCTTTGAAAATTGTTTACTTTTAATTTTGAAAGTAGACTGAAGTGGTTCCTGGCCACCAATGACCAAAAACTCTCAGATGACTTGAAAGCATGTAGACAGAGTTGATCAGTGCAACAACAGAAAGCTAGCTTTTTAAGAATACTGAAGTTTTCATTAAGCAAGAAGGAAATCTGGGGGTGGTGGTGGTGTAAAAAAACAATCTTGAAAGTGTTTGAATACATAGAATGACATATACATTTTGTTGCTAAGAACTTTTCAGCACCCTCATAACTCTTGACTATAGGAGTCTTTATAAAAATGATTCTACTTTCAATGATTTTAGATGAACATTTCTTTATCCTTTGTTAAGCAACCTGTCTTGAAGGAAAAATTTGAATTTAAACCTGTTGTAATCCACTTCAAAAATGACTTCATATCACATCCTGTCGGTGGCAAAGGTGTTGGGTAAATATGTACATTGCTTGGTGTTGACTAAAAGCACATCTTTCTATACATTAGTGCTGTTGGTTTTTTGGCCATAATTAAGGTATGATAGAATCAGACAATCATGTTGGCTGAACAAAATACACATACAGCCACAGGTCTCAATTAAACTGGAAGTGAAAAATCATTTTTATCTCATCACTTAAAAAAAAATATTCAGGTAATCTATGCCTCCTTAATGATCAAGCATATCTTTAAATCAGCCCAATCATCCACAAAATTGCAAACACATACTCAGTAATTGTTACAGATTAAAAAAAAAATTATTCAACCTATGAACTTATAAATCACATGTTTTTTGAAAATAGGAATATTTTATAACAACTTTCTTTTTTAATGTCTTTCAGTCCCAAAATGCCTTTCATATCACTCATGTCCTGATTCCTAAGCAAACAGGAACTGCTGATACTTGTACTACAGCACAAGAAGAAGATTTATTTGAATACCAAGATAACCATAGCCTAATTACTCTTGGATGGATACATGTAAGTATGAGATTTAAATTAAAGAATTAGAAGCTTTAATATTTTCATATCTTTAAATGAAGCTCTTGTCAAGCATTAATAATTTTGACTAGTATTCACCTTCATTCTGTCAACTTGTTGGCAGGGCTTCAGAATAAACTGATTGCATCCTCTGCAGAGAAGTAAGCCCTTCACATAAAAATGGGGTATCCTGGGCAAAAAAAGGTATTGGTGACAAAATAGGTTTTGAATTCATGGAAATAACCCAAATGGATCTAATGTTTGCGAATTGTTGTTGTTGAATGTTCTTAAAATGGGAGCATGCTTTCAGCCAATAAAAATTACTTTTCATTTAGATATTATTTTCTTTTAGTTAGCAGTCTTTCAATAAATAAGAAGAAAGGAATTAGTCATGATCAGAATATTTTCTAAAGCATGTACTTGTTAATGAGTTAGATAAAGATTTTACAAGAAAAATAAATTTCATTATAGTAACTCTTCTAGAAGTAAAGACTGTTTTTTTTTTTTTTTTTTTTTTTTTTTCACATGTTGATTTTATGTTTATTTGATGGAAAAAACGTTTTCAGAATTTGTGTATTCAAATACTTATCTTTCTCTAATGGTTATTCAATAATTGTTTTTATTTTCTGTTATTTTTTTGAAGTTTGGTGATTCAAAATTTTTTTTTTTTTTTTTTTTTTTTTTTTAAAGGTTCTGCTTTATCTATTTTTGATTAAATTTTTTAAAATTTTTATTTAAAAAAATTTTTTTTTAATTAAAACAAATTTTAAAAATTTCTTTCTTTCACATATCTAAAGAAAAATAATAAAATTCAAATCTTACAGTTACCAAAAGCTATTGCTATATGATGTACATGCCAAAGTTTCCAGCACTCTTTTTTTGAGATCCAAGTAGTCTTTGGTACCTCCATCCTTGGCACAGGGATCCTGCTTAATTTTCAGCTGAAAATAGAATTTCTTAAACCTTCAATTTTTAAAACCATTATGGAAATATTTGGCCAATTTTTTCTTTCTACTTAATTTTAAATATTTTTTGTTCTTGTAAAATCTGACCTGGTACTTTTCATAAATACTCATTTTGTAATGTAGAAACTGTTCTTTATTTTTAAAGTTTGAAAACTTAATGACTCTGATAGGTCTATAAATGTTTAACATGTTTTTAAAAGGAATAGTGATCTGGGAAATATTTGCTAACTTGAATAATTTCACTTGAAAATTGTTTAATCTTCTCTTTTAGACGCACCCTAGCCAAACAGCTTTCTTGTCCAGTGTAGATCTGCATACGCATTGTTCATATCAAATCATGATGCCTGAAGCCATTGCAATTGTCTGTTCCCCAAAATACAATGAGTAAGTGACATTACATACTTTTAACTTTTTTTTAACATTTTAAAGACAAGTGATTCTGCTGGTGGCATTTTTAGAATATCACTACTATCTCATTACATTTACTGTATGAAATCTATATACAGAATAGATAAACCTCTAACTCATTGGGTTCACATTAGTAGTTCATGATGATAATGCTTCTATTTAGGAAGAAGTGAACGATTTTAATTAGTATTTCATAGTTATCTCCCTTATATCAAGAATTTTGATTATTAAAAAAAATGCCGCAAACTTATTGTTCACTTGCAGTGGGACTCAAAATTACTTATTAGATCATTTTAAGAGTATTTATCTAATAAAAATGTTGCCATGTCGTTTTTGCTAGATTATGATCACATACACACTTAAGAATAAATGTAAAAACTATTATGGTGGAAAAAGGGAATACAGTTTTAAACTGAATGTATATCTAATTTATGTAGATTTCCCAGAATGCATTTATACAATTGTTCAGTCGATGTTTTGATTTTTGGAAGGTAACTTATTTCTTAATTTGAAAAAAAAAAAATCAAAATCTATTGTATTAGTAAAGCATAAATCTGAGGTTACTATTACTGGTCCGTTTTGTAAGGAGTGTTGAAAAGTTCTCTTCCTAAGAAAGGTATGTCCCAGAGCCACAATGTATGTGCTATTTATGTAGCCTTCAGTTCAACATACTTGGTAAATTATTTTTCAAGTTTATTTAACCCTTCAAAAAAAAATTCCATAGAAATTTTTAAGAATACAAATACTTCACGTTTTGGTTGATTTTTAGCACCTCCTTGTGTAGGTATCTTTCTTGAATTCTTAGGAATATATTGATCATAATCATTGTTTTAATTTCGAAATAAGTATTTTCTGGGTATATTCACATAAATTTTAATCCTTCTCTTCCTTTCTTCTTAAAATAATGTACAGCCCAGAAGATGGAGCTAACCTTTCAATATTGAGGATAAGACTAACTATTAAACTTCTCCAATGGTTCAGTTTAAAAAGAATTGATTCTTGATTTTCAGGTTTTATTATTGGGGAAAATAAGTAAAATATTTGCTGGGCATCTACAGTGTAATAAATTAAAGATTCAAAAAATTAAAGTCTGTTTTTATTGTGAAGATATATATGAAATATAATAGGGAAATTATATATAAAAAGATGTTTCAAAAACTTAAATATCATTTGAGATATACAGGGTGTTTCAGAAAAATTTATATCATTTTGTAATCTAACTTGACCAATTATACAGATGACTCAAATTTAAAAAGAACGTGTAGAAACAACTCAAAATTCTATTTTTAATGTTTAAACACTTTTTCCCCCAGTGAATGGCATGGAAATACATGGAAAAAACCAAAAAATTCCCCTAAACATTTTCTTTTTCTCTTTCAGCACTGGTATTTTCATGCTAACACCAGAACGAGGCCTTCCATTAATTTCTTCTTGCAGAGAAGCAGGTTTTCATATGCACCCAAAAGATCCACCATTATTTGAGGTGAGTTTTCACGATATTAGTTTTGTATAATGTTTGTTTTTTGGATGTATTTATTAAAGACTTCATAATCATCTATAATAATTATCCAATTGATTTATTCTTGTGTTTTTTAAATTTAGCTTCTCTTTTGGATTTTTAATGTTTTTAAACATTTTTAAGCTGTTATTCCCCAAATTTTGCATTTAAATACGGAAGGGATTTTTTATTTGAATCTCAAAGATATTCTTAAACTTTATATATCTGTTTTATAGTAGTTCTTAGGTTTGCATATAAATTTCATTCACTAAATATAACATTTATGAAACAGAGTATTGACTTTTTCAAAATGTTTCCCATATGCTGAAAAATCGAATAGATTTCCAGTAATAATTCATCATAACTTCAGGTTAATATTCTCTATTATGCTTATATTTTTATCGTCTTTTATCAAATGTAGGATAGTAAATGTTTCCCATAACCTATTAGGTTGACTGGGGTAGAACATGTCATTTCCATTCATGACTTTTTTCAACATAATGGAACTTATTTAGTGGTGCCCATCTTTTTAAATAATGTAACAGGTTCTATTGGTTTACATGGGATCAGCAACATATTACTCTGTAAATTTACTTAGTTATCCTTCTCATTGAAGATGTGGGCTGGCATTATGACTACCAGCATGGAAAATAGAATTGACAGTTTTGAATTCAACCTAAGGTTGTATGGTTCCCTTAGGAAAAGGTATAAATCCATTTGTCCCTGCACTCTATGCCATTGAGATATTGTGACTCTTTTTCATAACTGGTTTATGGAGGAGTGTGGGTGAGTGGGCACTAGAGCAAATCACCCTCTCATAATAACATCTATAGGCAGTAGCAGTCGAAAGTTGTTATCTCCATAGTCAACCTTGACAAAAAAAAAAAAAATCAACCTTCTCCATGGAAGGTTTGAATTTTTACATGTAAAGTAACCCCTCTCAAGACATATATACTTTAATCTTGGGCTCTAATTTTATTTTTCTGTTATCCCAATAAGCTGCATTTTAGTTAAGTGCAATTAAAATATTTTCATATAATTTATTTTAATGTTTATTTTAAGAAAGCTACTTTGATAATTATTTCAAAGTTCTTTTTACCCTTTTGATGTGAAGAGCAACTTGAGTTGCCCAAATGTACTTAATGTGTGTGGATGAGATGCAACTTTAGTCCACATTACTTTAAGATTTTGGATCTTATACGATATACCCTCTGAAAGTGACTCTTGATTTTTATTTATATATATATATATTACTTTTAAAACTTTAGTAAAACAGTTGGTTTTTTTAGAAGTATTGGTGAATTAAAAAGAAAAAAAAAAAAATTTTTAAATCTCTCATAAACACTTGTGTGGTATAACCTCCCCCATGCCTATAGTTTATTTTAGTATTGTAATTGTGAATCTCCCATAATTTTTTTCTTTGGAAACTTATTTTATGGTCAAAAGTGCATTCCAGCCATAAATTAAATGTGCCACACCAAAACTTTTAATTTATGGCTGGAATATTTCTTTAATTTTTTTTTTTTTTTTTTTTTTTTTTTAAATTAAAAAAAGGTAATATCTGACTGCAACTCGTATTCTTTTCAATGTTGAACTTGGGCATATAAATTTCTTTGTTATACTAATACTTATTTTTGTATTTTTTTCCAGGATTGTGAACATGTACGACTAATTGACAACCCTGGTATTATTATTGCTGACTTAAGGACTAAATAAAATCAACTTTTTATCATGCAAAAACATGGAAAGAAAAAAATAAAAATAAAAATGGCAAATCTTTTGGTCAGCATTGCAAAGTGGATTTGGTTGACTTGGGCTTCCAAGTGACGTCTGCTCTCACCTCCTCCTCCACACACACTCTAATGAGACAAAAAACCCCCTGATATATTAATTTATATCTTACAGTTGTTTTCATAACCTCGACTGCATCAATAACATGGAAAATAGAACGCAGACAAAATTTGAATTTAAATAGAAAATTGGGGATTATGAGGGGGTGGGGCAGTGTAAGGGTTGCAGAAATATTTTTTATAAATCAGCTGAATCTCTTGAATACCACCTTTTTACCACCTGCTTCCTTTTACAAACTTTGTGGCTGGAGAAACACAAGTCATATTTTCAGTCTTTTAAAAAAGAAAATTTTTTTTCTATTTCTCACTCACTAAAATTTGTTTATATGCTACTTTTTTGTCTTCATTTTTAAGAGTTTTATTTTCCTCTTTTTTTTTTTTTTTTTTTTTTTTTTTTTGTCCCCCCTGCCCTGAGGAAAATGACCTACAATTGAACATATATCTTTAAGCAACATATTGCTGATAATGTTTGATGTATTATTCAGCATTCTCTATTATCAAAACCTTCTGTTTATGCATATGTTCATACTCATAATTGCGAAAAGCAGTATAGTTTTTCAGTGTTATTACTTGAGTGAGTCGAAAGTTTTGCAATATTTTGGTAACATGAGGCACGATTCAAGAGCTCTGGATGCTTTTGCTGAGATCATAAAAGATGTTAGATGCTGAGCTCGTCTGATACTTTCCAAATGCTTCTTGATAGATTTGCTTCTATGGCTTGAAGCACAGCCTCAGTATCCAGTTTTAGGTCTACCTGACCTTGCCTGATCATTGAGGTTCTTGGAACCTGAATGAAATTTCTTGAACTATCTAATTATTGTGATCAACTATGCTTTCACCTTTTTGTACAACAAATGTTTTTGGTTCCTTCTATGATGTTATGGTCCAGTTCAAATTTGTAAAAGTTCCCAAATTAGACTGTTAGACGTTCATCTGTGCAGCTTTCAAATCATACACTGAGTTATGCAATGTGTCAGTGCACCAACTACTATGATACTATCGAGCATGGTGGGTATCTGCCACAGCTTGAACGGCTTCAGTCACATAATATACACAATGCAAATTAGTACATACCAAAATGTTGCAGAACTGTTGACTCAACAGTTAATTTAAAAAAATGGCTCAGCTGAATTGTGCACATTTAATGTTATAATGTAAAGAGCTTGTATATCTAAACTGAAATTCAGTTTTGTGTATTTGCATTCAATTCAACAAAGAATAACTTTTGTAAAAAATATCCATGCCTTTTCAGTAAACAAAAGTTGGATTCCAGTGTTAGCATTCTTTAACCATTGCAAGGTGCCAGAGGTTTCGAAATTTTTGCATTGGTATCACTTTTTTTTTTTTTAAATCTCTTTTGAAACGCATTTCTAAATTATGTTAGCCAATTCAAATATTTAATTCAATTTATATATAAGAAATAAAATCAAAAATATATATTAAAAGGAATATTAATCTCTCTTTCTCTCTTATATATTGTATATACTCCTGTAATGAACAACTTTTTAAGACCAATTTTTTAACTTAAAAAAAAAACCAAGGAGTTATTCATTACACAATATATGATAGCATTTTTATCATTTAGAGTATTTGGATTATCTTCATCTTCATTGTTATATTCACAATGTCTCGGTCAATGCATCCTTTGGCTTTCTTCAGGTGTTTCATATCAAACTCAGGAGCTGACACAGAAATTCGAACTGAACCCTTAAATAAATAATCAGCTTGGGTAGGTTGTTCTAAATCTGTTAACCATAACTGGGTAGAAGTTTTAATCTATGGTAAGTATTCTTTGTTATTTACTTGTAGTGAAACGACTTTCAATGATTTTACTTTGAAGCTCTTTAACCAAAGGCCTAAATCTGTTATGCCATGTGTCCTGGAGGCTGCAGATTCAATCCTGACTATAGATAAATAACAGAATACTTGCTATAGCTTAACACTTGTACTCGGTTACTGTTAATGGAATTAGTACAATCTATCCCTGTGGCTTAAATAAAGGGTTTGAAGTTCCATTTAGGCTCCTGAGTTCAACAGGAAACATCTGAAGGTCTATGGATACATTAGCCAAAATGTTGTGGATATAACAAAGATAGTAGTTTGATAATTTTTATCATTTAGTGTATTCAAACTTCATCTCGGAAATTTAGACAAATATGATAGCTTAGCCAAAAGTTAGGATGGAGGTGTCCTAGTCGTGTAATGGCTAATGTGCTGGACTGCATAATCACGTTAAAGTTCCAATAATACTATTACCACTTTCAGACTTACACTCTTGAAAAAGGTATGAACCCTCTTATCCTCCTCAGCTATGGGCTAAATAGAACTACTAATGTTCTTCTACAAGAATGGCTTTGGTATTAAATAACTCATGAAAGTTAATATGCCATTGAACAAAAAAATCAAAACTGAAAAGTTAGAGGAACTTCATTATGATCAATTTATGGGGAAAAAACAAAACATTTTCTTTTTGTGATTAAGATTTAAGGGTTGTTCATTAAACAAAATCATTCATTAGTCAGGTATATACTGCAAAAGAAATAATTCCCTAAAATATTTAATTAATAAAAGAAATTGCACACACAAAATAGATTATTGGTGACTCAGTGTTATGACAGTTTGTAATGTTCTTCCCTGATCTATTCAATAAGCAAATATAAAGTGGCCTTTAAGTGTAGGTATGTGTCTGATAATCCTTCACATATTACTCAAGTCTACGTGTATCTTTGATCAAATGTGTTTAAACATAGTTTCCGCATATATCAGAGAATAAGTGACCAAAATGTCTCCCCGTCTATAATTGTGACTAGATTATATTTTATTTATTTTTTCAATATAATTTTTTTTTTTTTTTTTTTTTTTTTTTTTTTTTTTGGATGATTAAAAATAACCAAGATAATTTATCTGCATATATAATTGTGCTCTGATGCCTCCATGTTTCATTTCTTGTATAGCCATGCTTATATAATGCACAAACCATTTGCTTACTATGAAAGTCTTTTGTCTTTCTAAATTTTTCTCTTGTTGAAAACGGTTTGGAATTTAAGCTGTTATTTGTGGGAATTCACCTCCAGTTCCAGCCTTTTTTACCTTTTTAACATACACGAAATATAGATGCTTTACTGAAAGTAACATCAACTTACACATAGGAAAGGCATGCACAGCTATTGACAGGTTAACAACAATATAGAAAACTGATCTTTAAAACTGGAATTCTTCCAAGCTGTAGTTGTGTACTATTGTAAAGTTGCACCCTTTGGACTTTAACGTTTCGTTGACAAAAAACTAGATGAAAACTATACAAAAAAGCTGCATGCTGTTTTGAACTAATCTTGGAAGCAGCATCCTATGAAACAGTATTTGTACAGCCGCTTACATCCTATCTCACAAGCCATCCAAGGAAGATGAGAAAGACATGCTGGTCGCTACTAAAGAAGTAAGGTCAAACTCATAAGTAACGTTTTCCTGTGGCCTCCAACACATGGACACACCAGTGTTTGCTGATCAGCAAAGACTTAATTCATCAGCTCTGTGCAGACACTGGATGTCATCTAGAGAACTTAGCAAGAGTGATGACTGATAGGAATGGATGGTGAGAGAGAGGGAGTTAAAGGAAACTGCTTTCAGCATACCTTGATGCTGATCCTTTGACTTGGAGTTTTAGACTGCAAGGCACCTTCCATTTCATCTAAATGCTTGATAATTTATGCATCTTTTCTGGCTTGCTCAGCTCTTTCTGCAATGTAATTGATTTATCACAAAGTAAAACTCATGCACATGGTTGTCTTCTGATTGTGTTACAGTAAGGCTTCATTGCAGTGACATGCTTAGCTTTGAGTGTAATCTCTTAGTTTTAGACAAAAGATGATAATTATGATATAATATAGGAATATAATAATAATAATAATATGATATATATATATAATGATATAATATTGTTATTTTAAGGTTTTAAAGAAACTTGAAAATGTACAAAGTGTGAATTGCAAGATGAATATATGGATCAGGTTATTTTGTTTTTGGTCAGGCTAAGAACTTTCAGCGCCCTCTTGTAGTAAGGTTATCATTAAAAATTGTTTTTGAGTTGGTATGCAGTTTTAGGGATAATAAAATATCAGCTGAATGGGATTTTTATGATGTATCATATTATTTACTTTATTTAAAATCCTGAGTTCATTTTTTGTTTTTATTTTTAGGTTGTCTCAGATTCTGTGTATAAAATGAGTTTTTTTTAATATTTCACTATCTGTAAACTTCCATATATTTATATTGGGAAGAGGATATTTTCCAGACAGTTTTTAGATGACTGGGACATAATCAGAGTAGAAATGATTGCACCATGCTCTAACCTTATTTGAGCATCCGTTCCTTTTTGTTGATTATCTGTTTCTCAAGAACAAACATTTTGGTTTGTTTGGTTACTTAGTTTAATGGTATATCAACCTCTGTGGGTTATTTAATGCAAAGCCATCTTTGTAGAACAGTAGTTGTCAACCCATTGCATGAGGATTAAGGGAGTACATGTCTTTCCCAAGAGTATTAGGCCAAAAATGAACGTGATAGTGTGAATGGATTTCTAATTTGCTTACTATGATGTTGCTCTCCAGCTCATTCAGTCAGTATACCATGAGGACTCATCCACAAATATTTTAATAATGGCAATCTTGCAAATGTGGAGGCGGGACAAATTTAATGTGAAATTTCCCAACCTATTATTTTGCATTTGGTTGATCTGTTGTTTTTTCTTTCTTTTTTTTCCCCCCTTTTAAGCCTGGATTGAAGGAAGATATACTTATTATCTTTGTCAAAAACAATGTGCCTGAGTGTTTAACATTCTCACCTAGAAAAGAAACCAATCTTCTGATAGGTCTGGCTACAGTTATTTTTAGAGCTACAAAGTTAAAATGACAATACTACTCTTGGTAAAAATTATGGAATTAGCATCCAATTATGAAGTTCACTTAGGTTTTCTATTTAGCAGTAAATAAACTAATAACATAATTTGCAAAATATTTTCATTTAATAGTTAAACTAAATGCTAGTTTCATAAAATGTTCATTGAGCAAACTAGATTAAAATTATTTTGAATTAATGGTATAATTCTTTTCCAAGCCATTCAGAAGAAAATATGTAATGACTCAATGTCGAAAAAAAATTATGGAATTATTTCAAATTTGAAAGGAAACATGGCTCCAATAAAGAACTGTCCATTAAAACAATGGAAAGGATCATAAAACTCTTTCAAGAAAGCAAGCCATAATGGAATGTGGCAAAAGATGTTGATTGTTCCCAGTGAGGTGTCAAAAACTTGGTGCAAATATAAAAGAAATGGGGTGGTCGAATAAGGAAAACTTTCTGGTATGACCGTGAAAGACATCAAGGAAAGAAAACTTGGTGATATGCCTTGAAAATAGAAACAAATGGGTTGAAATGAGTCAATATTTATGACAGAACTGTGTGAAATCAGCTGAATGAAATGGGATTTACATAGTGCTGGTTTTTATTTGGCATTTCTCTAACACACAGAAGAAAATGAGGTGGTATGTGGACAAATGATGAAAGTCATATTCAGTGATGAATTGAGAATCTACATAAGTCAAGGCAATGATATCTGGTTCCATTCAAATGAAACAAAAATGATTGCTTGGGGTGGGGTGGGGGAGTAAATTTCCCAAGTCATTAGTGATGTGGCGTTATGTTATTTAAAGGGCCACAGGAGGTAGCAATCATTACCTCAACAATCAACGCTTATGTTGGGTAGATCTCAGTTTATACTGACAAGGGTTAGATTAGGTCATTTGTTTAAATGACTTATCAACCCTTGATAGTTATTTAATCCTGTTAATGTTATATATATATTATTTTTATAGAGCCTATTTGTTTTTACACACAGTCAAATGGTTTCAAATATTGCAATTAACACTAATTCTACTTAATATTGATAATAATCCCAAGTAAAAGACTGAAGTTTTATTTGACCGTATAGAAGGGACTCTAACAGGTACTACCACTTTAGGTTAGAGTCGACCTGAGAGTAATGGTAATGAAGGGCTAAAGCTCACCATTAGATGCAGTTTAATGTCATATACCAAACACTAAATAGTTTCAAGTATTGCTATGTAGTACTGATAAATCTATTCAACATTATTCATTCATCTGCATAGTTAAATGGTTTCCAAGATATTAAATGATAGAATATTTTGATTTGACTCATAAATGGAACCCTAACAGGTACTATCACTCTGTGTCAGAGTGGACCTTGGAGTATTGTCAAAGGGTTACTCCACGTTCCCCAAAATTCCTGGACTGAAGCCTCTTCATCAGATGGTTTAGTATTATATCCAGGACGCTTGTCGGCAGGGTCTTATCCTCTGATGTCTGTGTATTCTACAGCCCTGACTGACAGGGTGAACTGAGAAGAGTTCTCCATGTTGGTATTTCTCTGACTTCCCACAAAGCTGTTTTATAATGGGGACTACATGTGAATTGAGACTCATGTGCAGCTGGTATAAAAAATAACTTGACCTCATCATCATTCCTCCAAATTGGTGCACCAAGTACAGGCTTGGTGCACCAAGCATGTACTTCGTGCACCAAGCATGTACTTGGTGCACCAAGCATGTACTTCGTCTTTTTAGCCGGCAAAGACTTGGGGGGCATGGCTCCCTGAGGCCAACTTTATCCATCGCTTGGTGCAAATACCAGGTAATATTTATCCATACCTCACACCAGGTAAGATTTGACATGAGGTCTTTTTTAAAGTCAGGATCAGGGGGAGTGGAAGGTCATGCATGAGCCAAGACTCGTGCCCTGCTGGTCATAGGTTCACCAGCCTCTCAATCTTGGTGCAAGTGGGTCATTTCTGTCATTGATTCACTAATTGCAATATGAATCTATAGTAGTAAATGATTCACCAGGTCAAAAAGACCAAGTGCAATGTGAATCTATGCTTGTCATTGATTCCAGCCAACCAGTACAAATGACAGGTGAAATCAAGACTTGGATTGCAGACACAGTAAGATGAACACACATGAAAAATCTTTTCAATTTGTTTCATTTTTCTAAAAAAGGTCTAAGAAAAATTTGTTTGAATTTCCCAAAGAGTGTATCCTTTATTTTCAATCCATACTGTCTCCTTGTCATTTGTTTATCTCGGGCAAAACAATGGTGGTTCTCAGTAAGAATCTAACTTATTACCAGTGATCTGCTAGCCTGGTTCACTAAACATTTCACCATGTTCCCCTGAAAACTAATTGTATCATAGATTTGGTACAAAGCCCATAGTATGAAGCACCCAATTGGAAATGAACTTAACAAATTATTTGAATTTATACACTAATTATAATCATAAAAAATAAATCCTCATGATGGAAAATAGATTTTACAATTATATTTTTTTGTCATAAAGTTAATACTGTTCAGGGAAAAATTTCATGGGACTTTTTTTTTTTTTTTTTTTTTTTTTTTAAATATGAGTGACACTTGATATTATTATTGATGATTATTATCATTATCACTTTAAATATTTTTGTTTTTGTCTCAATTGTTAGTCATATTTAAGTAATAATTCTATGTAATTATTTGAAATCTCCAGCTTGAAGAACTACCTATAAGCCCAGTTAAAATAGTCCATGTTAAAAGTGTGATAAGGTTAACCTAAAGCCAAACTATTTTAGACCTTATTTTTCTGAGGCAAGTATCATTAGGAAAAAGCAAAAAGTTTTAGTATATGGGCCAAAGGTGCTCTGTTTACTACAATTTTTTTTTATTCTTCAATTATAGCTGCATCAGAAAAATATGGTCTAAAATGTTTTACCTTGGGTTACTCTTACCCTGCTTTTAGATTGGATCAGAAGTAATCAATAAAAGTTTTAAAAAGTTCAAAACACCAACTATATGGCCACCTATCTCCCATCACAAAAACTATCCAAGTCAGATGAACCAGACACGCAGGACACTGCTGGAGAAGCAGGGACAAGCTCATAAGTGATGTACTCCTATGGACCTCCACATATGGCCGAGCAAAAGCAAGATGATCAGCTTGAACATACATACAGCAGCTATGTGAGGATACGGGATGTAGCCCTGAACACCTGTCAGAAGCGATGAACGATAGGGAGAAGTGGCGAGAGAGGGTCAGGGATATCCGTGCTGGCGGCACGACATGATGATGATTTGTAATTAAATGTCAATTATTTTAGCAAGACTGAATTAATAGAGCCCACGGAAGTTGAAAAAATTCTACTCTTAGTTATCTCCCTTGGTCGGACATAAACCTATGAGGATGAGTGTGAACACAGTTCCCACACTATTAAGTGGCATATTGGACTGGAAATTGCTTTATTCTTTGAATTAGAGCCATAATTTTAAAATGTTCTAACAGAAATCTTGCTACAGTGTGCTGTTTTTGAATACAAAAATCAGATCATTATATAGATGTTGGTAAGGAAGATTTTTCAAATGGTTAGGCAGAGAACATAATTTTATTATGAAGACTTTTTTCTTTCTTGTAGACTTATTACAGGTCTTATATATAATGAAGAAAGATCAGCATATCAACTGAAATGATAAAATAAGATTTTTTTTTTTTTTTTAAATTTATAAAGTGGGTCTATAAATATATCTATCAGACATACCTGCTCTTTGGTGAGTAGATAATTGGAGGTAAATGTGCCAAGAATTAAATTTGCCACAAAAATAGCTTCAGAAAGTGCAGGATATTTATTTTTACTTTTAGCTGACCCATTATTGACAGTATTTCATCTATAAGTAAAAATAACTGCATTTGATATACTTTCACATTACATTTTCTTTTGTGTAGATGTTTGAGTTGTTTTGTTTAGTTTGATATTTTGCACATAGTCCTATCAAATACAAATAATTTTTAAACAGATATATTTGATAGGTACCTTAACAGAGTGGACCTGGTAGCAATGACAATTAAGGAATACCACACTTTAGAACTGGAGCCTCACTATCAGATGCAGTTGAGTCATACCCAGAATACTTAAAAATAGAGTAATTGATAATTTCAATTTTTTAAAATTTTCATTTAATCTTTAACCAACCAATAGCTCAATTGATTTGAACAATTAGTAGGTATAACTAGGCCTCTCCAGGGCAAAAAAGGAAAGAGTTTGAATCTCACAAAGAACTTATCTTTTATTTTCAATCTACACTGTCTCCCTATCCTTTACTTTGCTTAGTTTGGTACAAGGACAGTTGAATGGGGCACTCAGTACAAATCAAACCTGAAACTAATGACCTGTTCGCTGGGTTCACTAACCATTTCACCTGATTGTATTTACCTATCTTCTTCACCATGAGAAGGATGTGACTCAAGATCAATTTTTAAACAGTGCAATTGGTCTGAATTCAGTTTTCCTTCTTGTAGACTGGTTGCTATACCAAAGTTAAAGCTGGAAAGGGGATAGTTTGATTCATAGCTTTCCCAATGATATTAGTGTAATGTGAAATGCAAACAGCCTCATCCAGGGTTTGAACTTGGGTAGCTGGATCCATTTCTGACTATGAGAATCATTATACTGCTGGTGTAGGTGTCCCTAAAACTAATTGTAGTTTGGATTTAGCACAAGGCCAAAAGTGTGAAGTATCCAATTTGTTATGCCTCCTTAGGCTTTTCTTCTTTTTACTATTTCACGTCAACCTTTTAAAAGAAAAAAAATCTTTATGCAGAACATATGATATTAATATACTGATAAAATTCTGTTAAGTAATTCATCCAATAGTAACCCAAAATGTTCTTTTTATTTTCTTACCATTATTTTGGAAGTCTTCCAATTCAGTCTAAAAATTTTCAGCACTTGCTGTTCTTAGTTTGATGAGGCAATTTGTTCCTATTTGGAAAAAATCCAGTTGGTTAATAGACTTAGTTATTTAAATCTGCCTTGACAGAAAGTTTCCCCATTTGAGAAGAAATATCAAAAAAATGTCTACCATAATTAGAAATTCCATTATTTTGAAGGTTTCAATTAAGTCAATTTCTATTCTTCTTTCTAGTAAAGTAAGTAAGTAAAGTTAGCGACCATAGTCGAGGGTGACCCGAAGGCTCCCTTTTCGATAGCTACTACACCAAGGTGTAGGGGAGGGCGCTACTCCATTCCCAGGATTGCTCCACTTTACCCTTGAACCGTACCTTATAATGCTGAGTGTTAAGCAAGGTGGTATCCTTAATTCTTTCAATAAAGAAAACTGCTAATTAAAATTAAAGTTTGTCATTTACTTAGCTTAGTTTGACACAAGGCAAGATATATGGAGTACCTAATGAGAACTGAATTCACAAACAATTGTTTATTTTCTTAGCTTTCTAATCATTATACCATAAGATATGTCCAAATTAAAACTAATGATTGAGTATCAAGAAAAAACAAACAAAAAACAAGATTTATTGAAAATTATATATTGGTGTACAGACAGTCTACTAGAATTATTTGAGCAGAAAACTTAACTTTTCTATAATAATTATAGTTTTTCTTTCTTAATAATTTTCTATAATTGTTAAGGGCCTTTCAGAAATAATGAATAAATTTACCTAAACCTCTTCACAAACAGAATGCAACACAGGGTCATTTTTTAAGCAGAGTTTAACAGGTTTGAATTCAGAGTTTTCTTTCTCCTAGACTGCTTACCATACCAAGGTTGAAGGGCCCAGAACAACAATTGGATTCATACCTTTTCCAAGGATTTAGCACTATGTGAAATGCAAAAAGTCTTGCCAAGTATTTGAACTTGGGTCACTGTGTCCATCTCCTATAACAGTATTATTGAAATTATCACTCTAGTCAGTAGTTGTTAGAACTACTGATAATAGAATTATCGGATCAGAGGTATCTGCCCTGAATCCCACTTTTGGATAAGGGTCAGGTTATCTCCCCCTAGTTTTTTTGTTACTCGCTCTCTAAATAAAAAGAACACTGCACATGTATTAAAAGGTTGTCCTTATGTTTTTGCCTCATTGATTGAAATATAGTATCCAGCCTGGAGTATATGCAGATGAATACCTGCACCTAAAAATGTATGTCTTATTTTTCTGTGGAGTTAGGTTTGTAAATTCCCCAAAAGTATCCATTGCACCACAAATCCTCTGGAAATAATGTATACACTATTAAGATTGGTAAAGATATTACATGTAAAATGTTCTGTTTCCTTTAAGTGCTCTATGGACACTTCATTCCTGATGGAAAGTTAGACCCCCTCCCAACGACAAAAAAATGGATGTCTTGGTTATAACAAACAGCATCAAGTGATGAGGATACAGATTCAGTCAGTGAGGGTCCCATATTCAGCCTAAATAGATCTGTTTAAAAATTATTTGTATTAGGAATACTTGAAACTATATAACTGTGCAAACAAATTATTATTAAATAGAAATAGTTACTCAAAACCATATGAGTCTTTGCAAATTACATGTATTAAATAAAATATTTGAAACCCTATGATTGTGTAAAAATTATTAGTATTAAGAATGGTTACTTGAAACTGCAAATGATTACACTGGTTTACAAAGAAACTGAAGCAAGCACAAAAATACCCGTTTTTACCTAATTTGAGGGTACTGAATTCAAATTTGAAATCCGTTTTTACTCATCATCTCTAGTTTTTTAGATATGCATAGTGTGTATTTTGTGCATATACAGTACATAAAGGCGTATATGAATTCAGGGTTAATTCTAATATTGTGAGACTTATGGTTTATTTTTTAGTTATTATGCACTAAATGTAAGTGATAGCATTACATTATATACATATATATATATAAATATATATAGTTATATATCAAGACGGATTTTGACAGTTAAGGCAGCAGGTCTCAATCCACACTCTGGCAGTCATTAGAAAAGGTTGTCTCGCAGGTGGCGCAGGAGGTTGGTGTCCCTCAACTATCGTGTTACACATCTTTTGGGTTACTAAATATTAGTATTACATTTTCAAATGCACATTTAGTTTTCAACTTTGCAGTCCCGATGGTTTGGAGAGAGCCGCGAAACCATGCAGATGATTGTTATTTTTGTTTAAGTAATATAACTGGTTTCAATGCATCTTCTAGGAAAAAGATCAAATATCCCAACCTTCGATCTGCTATGAGACCTGTTCCCCATTCAGATGATCTTCCTGTACCCACACCTTCAGTAAATAAGGATATTCTTTCCTTATCAGATGAAGAAATACCTTCAAGGGAGGATTCTGCCGAGTCAATACCTTTGGAAGATATTGAGTCTACATATTCAGGAACAAGTGGCAATGAACCACACTCGATCACGCAAGAAGACCTGAATGATATTGCTCGTGATTTGTATCTGTCAAAACAGCAGTCAGAGCTCTTGGCTTCTCGGCTTAAACAGTGGAACCTAGTCTAGGAAGATGTAAGGATCACCAGTTTCAGGAATCGGAACAAAGACCTTGCTTCCTTTTTCGACATGGAAAACAAGTTGTACTACTGCACAAACATACCTGGCTTGTTTACATCCCTTGGTTTGCCACATAATCCTTCAGACTGGCGTCTTTTCATAGACTCTTCCAAGCAAAGTCTCAAGGGTGTTCTTCTGCACAACGGGAATAAATATCCCAGCATTCCCATTGCACACTCTGTCCATCTAAAGGAGTCCTATGACAATATGGAGCTTCTTTTAGAAGCTATTAAGTACAGCGAGTACCAATGGAGTCTGTGTGGGGACCTCAAGGTCATTGGTCTTCTTATGGGTATGCAAGCGGGCTTCACAAAGTACTGTTGTTTTGTCTGTCTGCAGGATAGTCAAGCTGTATCCCAGCATTATAAGCAGAAAGACTTGGGGTCTAGAAGCACTTTTGTTCCTGGCGAACACAGCCTCAAGGAGAATCCTCTGGTGGTCATGAACAAGGTGCTTCTTCCTTCTCTTCGCATCAAGCTTGGTTTGATGAAGAATTTTGTGAAGGTGTTGCACAAAAATGGTGCTACCTTCCAACACTTGTCTACTGTGTTCCCAGGTCTTAGTGCTGCTAAGCTCAAAGAGGGCATCTTTGTTGAACATCAGACCTGAGAAGTGCTGAAGGATACTGATTTTGAAGAGCTTCTTAACTTAAAGGAACTGGAAGCATGAGAAGCATTCAAGTCATTCTGTAGTGGCTTCCTTGGTAACACATGCGTACCAGATTACCAAGCCTGTATTAAGAAGTTGCTAAAGTCTTACTAGGATATGGGGTGCCGAATGTTACTCAAGATTCATTTTCTCCTTTCCCACCTCAACTTCTTCCTGCCAAACCTTGGAGCAGTGAGTGATGAGCATGGAGAAAGATTCCACCAAGACATTACGAAGATGGAGAGTAACTATCAAGGCAAATGGAACCCTGGCATGATGGGAGACTTCTGCTGGATGCTCTTGCGTGACATCCCGGAAGCAAAATACACCAGATTTTCTAAGAAAACACACTTTTGACTGTCTGTGGTACTCTGAATTGTGTAATTGTGTCATCCAAGTATATTGATTCAATCAGTGTTCTTTATCTATCCTGTTTTATCTGTTATAAGCTGCTACAACTCTTGAAATATGCATATATATTCTCTGTTTATACTAAAATGAGACTATCTAAAAGCCAGAAAACTAGAGGTGATAGAGCAAAACTATCTATAAATTCAGCACACCCAAATTAACAAAAAACACCTATCTCCATTCTTGCCTCAGACCAAAAATTTATTTTTGTAAACCAGTGTTATCATTAGTTACTTGAAACCATAGAATTGTGTAGAATTTATTTGTATTAAAAATAATTACTTGAAGCTATAATTATTTACACATGATTATTATTAATTACTTGAAACCAGATAATTGCTTACAAGAAAACACTGATTTTGACATTAAATGACCCAACAAGGGTTGTCATGCTATAAAACCAACCATCCAACCAACCTGTCATTGTTAGGATCTAAAATGTAAATATGACAATTTTTGTTTGATTGATGGGATAAAGCTGCAAGTTGCTAGATTGGTTGGTTGGTTTTATGGAATGTAAACCCTTTTTGAGTCATTTTATGCTGAAGTCAATTTAACAGTTGTGGTCTCTAATTATATATGGTAAAAATGTATCTTCTCAATCATTTTAAAATGGCAAACACTTTATAATTGGTTTTAATATCAATGTTTCAAAAGCCAGTGTATTCATAAAGTTCAAAATTATTTTAAACATTCGACCCATGGAATTCTAACAGTGGTAGTACTAACTCTGACTTAAAATGGACCTGGAAGTAATGTCAACAAAGAGGGGATTCCACACTCTCTCAAGTTCTAGAACTGGAGCCTCACTGGTTAAAAAAAGATGGGCACACAATAGAAGTATCAGATTTTTTGATGATCATGGTTTAGATGTGTGATACAAGATCAGTTTAATGTGGGGACCTGCCCAGGAAGTAACTCTTCCTGATGAATAGTGACACAAATTCAACTCTGTTCACATTCTTCCTCAAAGGGGATTCCTCAAGCAATAAACTTGACCCTTACTCTTTTAGACAAGGAAATAAGTGCTGTCTGAGTGGAAAAACTTACATATATTTGGTCAGAGTGGACCTGGGAGTAATAGCAATGAAGGGATACTCCACATTCCCCAAAGCTCCAGAATTGGAGCCTCTCTGTCAGATTGTTTAGTGTCATATCCAGGACTCTTGTTGAGGGTGGTGATCTTACCCCTCTACAGAGGTGCAGTTGGTATATTCTATAACCCCAGATAACTGGGCTACAAATTGTTCCATACAGTATTAGATGATACTCAACTATATACAGTAGATATTTTAAAAATCTTTTAATTAGTTTGCCTAGGATGTGAAACAAACATCTGAAATCATTGGTTATGAGTCTGTTTAGCTGGGCTACAAATTGTTCCATACAGTATTAGATGATACTCAACTATATATGGTAGATATTTTAAAAAATCTTTTAATTAGTTTGCCAAGGAGGTGAAACAAACATCTGAAATCATTGGTTCTGAGTCTGTTTAGCTACTGTTGAGTCAAATCTGTTTATTATGTACACTTACACACTAATAAGCCAAAGAAATGAATAAAATCCCTTATCCCCCTCCCCACTAACTATGGATTAAATAGTATCACTATTGTTCTAGAAGAATAACTTTGGCATTAAATAACCCACAAATGTTAATATACGATTAAACAAAGAAACTATATTCATGAATCATTTGATGAGGAAACTCTTAAGAGGTCAGTAAAACCATCTATGGCATTGCTACAAATCACAAGTGTGGGCAAGTACAAAATAATACATTAAGCAGTGAGAAAGTAGTTGCTCTTTCTCTATTAACATTTACCAGTATAGATTAAAGATTTTAAACCAAATCCACTGTAAAACCTTCCAGGAAATCTGAAGTATGAATGAATCACATCATAAGGGTTTAAGGAAGACAGCCATGTAGTGGTTATTCTGTTTAAAAGCCAATAGATTTATTTTGTATATATGGTTTAGAGTGAGAAAGTGCTTTAGCCTCTGAGAAAGATCCTGTTTCAATTTATCATTCATTTTGATCTCTCTGTACTTTTTTCTTTTTTTCCGGAGATATGAATTGGAAGTCACATTATTCATAGTTTCTGCTATAATTGCTGGAGCAGGAAATACTGCTTTCCATATTTTTCTTTAGTGTTTCATTTATAAATACAGACTACTCATGGTGTAATGGTCATTGGAGGAAATGGACATGGTGACCCAAGGTCAAATCTTGGACCAGCCTGCTTTCATTCTATATAGCGCTAATATCCTTGAGATGGATATGACTCCAATTATTCTCTCCCCATCTATGGATAAATAGTAGGGCAGACTTGGATCTTTAATCTTGGTATGGCATCTAGTCCAGGAAAAAGAAACTGAATTCATACTTGTTAAAGTCTGCTTAAAAATTGATCTTGTGTCACATCTTGCTCATAGGGAAGGGGTTAGATAAATACATATGAACAAACATGATCATTTTTATTTTTATTGTTTGGACTATTTCCTTCTTTTTAGCTTTTTGGAAACCATATTTTGGTATATTTTTTCTGAGGATGTTGGGTTTTCAAGAAACATGGTTCTATGTATATCTTTACCCAATGCTTCCACTATGAGTAGGATGTGACACATGGTCAATTTTCAAAGGGAGTCCTGGACTGGTTGCCATACCTAGGTTAAACTGCACAGTCTGCCCTACTATTTACTTATAGCTAGGAGAAGAATAGTTATATTCATGCCTTTCCCAAGAGTATTAGCACAATGTGAAATGCAAACAGCCTTGTCCAGGATTTGAACTTTGGTCACTGTGTCCATTTCCTATGATAAAAATCATTACACCATGAGCACCTCCTCTAGAATTACTGAAGAAAAATGAGATCTTAAGGCATCATAAGTTGAATGTCTTTTTAAAATTTATTCCATAGAACAATAGTTATTCATTTGCACAATTTTCCAAAAGTCATGGAACCCATACTTGTTTTTTTAATCAACCCCTGCTAACCTAATTTTAATAAAACATTAAATAAAGTAAAAATATTTCAAAAAGATATCTAAAAAAAAGTTTTTTATATGATAAATGAAAAATCAAAACAAAAAACAACTCTGTTTTTTATTATTATATATTTGTAATAGTTGAGAAAAAATGAAAAACAACTTAATACTTGGACTGAATGATTGATTTTAACAGCATGTCAACCTATCTAAGGTTATCTTATGCCTAGGAGTTTAGGAATTGTGTTCATTGTACATTTATATTTACCTTTTTTGTATATCTGTTTCTTTAGAGTTCTTTTTTTTTTTGCACTTGGTCCAAATGAATATGAATACTTTTAAACAGATCTATTTGGCCCATAAATGGGATTTAAATACTTTGGTTTGGTTTGGTTTTATAATATATCTACCATTGTTGGTTATTTAATGCCAAATACTCTTTATATATATTGCTCAGTTGGCTGGGGCGGTTGAATACACAGACTGCTTCTCTGCATAGGAGTAAGACCTTCCCCCCAACGATTGTCCTAGATATGACACTAAACAATCTGATGGTTAGTTTTCAGTAATGCTGGAGCTTTGGGGAATGCTGAGTACCCCTTTATTGCCATTGCTCCCTGCTTCACTCTGGCTTGGAGTGGTAGCACCTGATAGGGTCCTATTTATGGGTCAAACAGAACTAAACTGTGTATCCATGCTAAACTGAATTGTTTGAAATAAAACTGTTTATATGTATAAGAATGAATTTGGCATTAACCTCCTATGGTTGATGAGCCATATAACCAAACCAAACCAAACCAAACCAACTATTTAATCCAAATCATATGTATATCCATTTAACTGTGTGCAAACATATGATTAATCATAAATAGAGCTATTCGTGCTAGAAATGATAGAAACCATTTAACTGTGTGCAACAAAACCCTGGTTCATTTTAAAAATTTATCGACAAAACATATTCACAAATCATATATTTAAGATATATGTATATAG
>OY757927.1:32946722-33096371 GCA_963585895.1 Sepioteuthis lessoniana
GTATCTGGTATTTGGAGGAGAGTATGCGTATCTCTATTAATGTGGCCAGAGGTGAAATGGTAGCTAGTGTGTCGAGAGCGGGGTTACGCTCGGATCGACATAGCCAATTTTTTTGGGTGACATGAAGTGGTGCCTGTGGAAGGCATGCTGAATGTTTCTAATTTATGTTCAACTGTGATTCCTCGTAAAGAATCCATAAATTAGATGGTTCCCTCGTTGGGTGTCCATGTTGCTGCTGCTAGTGTTAAAGCCACAGTGAGATGTCCACACTGGGTGGCTTGTCTAGCTAAAAAGCATCGCTAAGCAGGGACGACCAGAGGCACGTCTGTTCTGGTCGCCGTCTCAAGCCGAAGAGATGGATTTGGCCGCTCACCCGTTTTGCTAGCCGAAAAAGATGGTCCGGGCTGAATAGGATAAGTCATCTTGATTGGGTGAAATTCAGTGTTGAATTAAATTGCGCGCCAAAACAAAATACGAGATTTTCCTCTTCTCTACAAACTTATCATAAACTTATCATGACGTTTTAACACACAAATGCAACTTCCACAAGATCAATATCTAATAATGTTATTATTAATTTTTTAACTATTTACTCGTGAGGGATTCTCTTGTATTAAAAAAACGTTTTTGTAGTTTGGTTGTAGTAGTAGTAAAGTTGGCCACTGTAGTCGAGGGTGACCTGAAAGCTCTCTTTTCGATAGCTATTACAGCAAGGTGTAGGGGGGCGCTACTCCTTTCCCAGGATTGACCCACTTTACCCTTGATCCGTACCTTATAATGCTGAGGGTTAAACAAGAAGACATCAAGTACCATGTTTTGAGTCTTTAGTATGAATCCACTAAGCACTGAACCTCGGTCTCCGGGCCATTGGCGAACACTCTAACCATTATACCAATGTCCGTACTTACCCATATTACACACGGCTTGTAAAATGCTCATTATCAAAAATAAAAGACGTCCATTGGTTTTTTAATTAAATTTTAGGATAATTATTCGTAATAGAATTAGACTATTTTATAGTCAGTACTGACCATTATCGCCAAATTTATCAAAATTAAAGTCAACGTAAATTGAAGATGATTTAATGTGATTTTTTCAATCTTTTTTTTTATCAATTCTTACACGGACTACAATTGATAAAAGAGGAACTTATACGAAATTCATTGTCCAACTTAGACTATCTTTAATTTGATAGAAAAATGATATCTGCATTTATTCTACAAACTGTAGAAGTTTCTTTGTCTAAAATGATTTAATTTCAAAGTTTTATGTTATATCAACATATAAACTGTAACACTCACGTGTGTCACTAAATCTAAGAATAAAAAAGACCCAATGTGTTTGATGATTTCTAGAAATAACTTTTATCTAAAAGTTTGTGAGTATAAATAGACTAAAATATCCTGCACTAGTGAATAGCTGCCTCAGCAGTATCAGACTACAAACAAATCAAAAGTATCTGTCTACAAAATTTCCCGACGATGAATAAGTTTTATCTTTTAAGGAATTTCAAAACTGACACATAAGTAAGCGTTTAAAAGGAATGTTAAAACATTTAGTTACACTGTATCCATAAAAAGATTAAGACTCACATAACGTATCTTTTGTAAGCTGTTGCTCATTAACAAAAATAAAATATGAAGAGACGTCTTTTTCAACTTAAACTACTGTTGTTTGTTTTGAAGTTTACTTATTTTTATTTTTTAGTCACTTCAATATTAAATTTTTCATCACGGTACCTGGAAACTTCTCTACGACATTTTGTTATGAACGTGTTACATATTATTCGCTACAGCATTCACGCTACCGTCTTGATCATGTGAATTTTGTATAAAAATATTTCCGCTTCTAAACCAATAAATAAATCGTTACTTTTTCTATTATATCTGTTAAATAAATCGTTGTTTTTAAATGACATCTTTGATTGTCAAGTATTTTACTTATTTAGCTCCCTTGTAAACCACAGCTATCTTGCGATGTCTTATTAACATAAGAAGTAGTTTCATTAGTTAAAACGACAAGAAGAAAAAAGAGAGAAAAATAAATAAACGATAAATAATCTTGGTCAGGGTTAAAAACTTTTTCATGGATAGCTCTTACAATTCCTGAACATTTGGTTGAAATCGAGTAAACATGGCAGAGCCTTTATTGGACGGACGGGTGGACGAACGGACATGAATTATTATACGATTAAAGAAATCGTCACTCGGAACTCTGAATGCTGAGTCGCCAGGTCGACGGGGCTAAGAATTCACCGTCTGTATTCCTTGCGTCTGTATTTCCCCTTAAAAAAAGACGGTCTTGGACATGACACTAAATTGCGTCTGATGGTGTGACTCCTATTCTGAAGCACTGGGGAATAAGGAGTATCCCTTCATTGCCATTACTCCGAGGTTCACTGATTCTGAGTGGTAGTAATTTAAAAGGTACCCACTATGGATCAAATAGATGTTTAAAGATTATTTGTATTTTATAGGATAGTGTGCAAAAAAAACCCCAAAAGAAACAAAACAAAAAACAAAACAAAACAATACGAAGACAAAACAATTAAAAAAACAAAAAGCTTTTAAGAAACAATTGCACAAATGTAAATATGGACGTACAATGAACGCAATTCTCTAGCCTCTAGACATAGAATAATCCTTGCTGGGTTGAAATGCCGTTAAAATCAATCAATGATTTGCCTGTTAAGCATCTAATTGCGCAAATAATGGCGTTAACTTATTGGATTAAGAATCGCTTTATTGGTATGGGAAATATTTTCATTTTGATTTCCTAAAAGATTAGTTGAAATCTGGCAAAAATGGCGGAGCCTTAGAGGTACAAACGGATGGATGGACATTTGGTCTATTATAATGAGATGTGAACTGTTCTCACAAATATATACACATGTGTTTTCACTGTCCAACAAATACATCAATATTATTGAGCTTTTTTATTTTTTTCGGACTTTCACACGCTGAAGTACTGTCCAAAATAGACAATGATTGCATTTAGATTGTATCTTCGTATTTATTAATATTTGTTCAATGTTATATGAATACGTATATATTAACAAATCGAACATCTTCGTTTTTTCACATTGAGCTTTGAATTTGAATGTAATGGGGATCCTGATTCCTGAGGACCTGAATGACGGATCTCCAACTGATTAATTTCATTATTAGACAACAAAAATAAAAGTAGAATAAATCACAAGAAAAATTTAGTTGCACGTAGGATTATATTATAAATGATTTTATGGGAAATAAATAATATTGGTTCATGAGTCAACAGAAACAACGTCTCCTTACGGCTGAGCAAATAAAAATTATGTAAGAGGCTTGATCAAAAGAAAATCAGTGGGTGGTTTGTAGGTGTCTGGAAATGATGAGCCACAATGTTTATTTATTTACTTATTTGTTATTGAGAATCTACGATTTGTTTACATCGTAAATTTTTATCACGTTTTGTCAAATTTACAAAATCTTTTTATAATTTGAAAAGCTTCTTTAAACAAACGCAATGAAGCCTTTAAAAATTTTAGAAGCGGACATTTTCCCGCCTTCTATACATCTCCGTGCGACTCATTTCCTTTTTCTTTCACCAACTTAAAAATATTTTTCTTCGTTGTCTCACAAATCTGTCTATCTATCTATCTATGTTTCTTTCTATTTATTTATCTACCACTAGAATTTTCATGCTTATAAATCGGTACAAAGAAATAAGCCCCCTGTTTGTATGTGTTGTTAGTATCACTTTTACATTAAAACGACAGCTTATGGCCGTAATCTTTTGCATCATAAGACCTTCATTCGAGACATTTTTGACTCACAACCTCCCCCACAAGAAACATAAACTTCATAAGGTTGACATCGGAAATCATCAGTTATGAAACATCAAACTGATTTTTATATAAGAATTTTCTCCATTTATGGTATACAGAGTTTTTTGTGAAGTGGTACTATCAAACACAAACATTTGTTTTACTTTCCTGCCTTTTAAATACCCTTGACTTGGCGATATATCAGATAACTTTTTAAAAAAGAAATCCATTGTAATTGCTGTCTCTTTACAAGAGAAAGTTTTTTTTTTTAAATATGGTTTCTCTTCCATTTGATGTTCGTGTTTTTAAGGGTTGTTTTCAAACTGAAAATTATTTGCAAATCTGTTTGTGACAATTACAAACAATATTACTCTTTGATAAGAACCTTTGTTTATGTTTCATAATAACAATCATAGATGTTCAAATAATCTTGAAAAAAAAAAAAAAAAAAAAGAATACAGAAGCTCATAAGTAACTAACGTTTCAGCGTCTGGTACCATGATGATTAGGCCAACATCTCAGTTATTACTCTAAAAAGAAAATTTCGTAAATTATTTTCAACAACTTGGTTTTCAGTTTTTTTCTGTCATATTTCTTAACTATACACACACACAGACATATATATATATATATATATATATATGTGTGTGTGTGTGTGCGTGTGTGTGTGAAACTTTTTACGTCATTTTGTACGAATTGCTCAGTTGTAGATTCTTCCGATGACGTATCTCATATATAAACAATAACATTATCCGTTATTTTTATCTTGGTGAATAAAACTCCATAATTCATTCAGAAAGTATTGAATATAAACGAAAAAAAAAGTTCAGGACAACATAAAGATTTTGATATTTCATATGTAAGTAGGGCTGGCTGGTTGTTTGGGATTTATGGCACATCAACCTTTGTAGGTTATTTAATGCCAAATTCTGTTTTTACATCTATCGAACTTTAGATTTCTAAACGAATACTTTTTAGATAACATTTTAAACGAGCAAGAGCTCATTTGTTTGCACACGATTAAATGATTTCAAGTATTGCTATCTGACTCTAACAATTCAATTTAACATTAGCCATTTGTTTGCAGATAATTAAATGGTTATTGTTGGTAGGTTTGTTTGGTTTTATGGCATATCAAACATTGTAGGTTGTCAGGAAGGACAGATTCCTCTTGTGTTTTACATCTAGTGTTTCCTTTTCTTTTTTATAGATGTCACAGGATCTTGAGTAAGCCGGATGGTCTTGTCGGCAGTTTGGACATCTGATTTCTTTTAAGCAATCTTCCTCCATGTGGTCCGGGTCTTTTTCACTGCACTTTGCAAATGTCAGTCGTCGTCTGCAAGCTTCCCTGTGGTGTCTAAATGTTTGGCATTTTAAGCACCTCAGGAGTACTGAGACATATTTTTCAACCTCTCAAGACAATAGCCGATCTTCAGCTTCTTGGAAATATGGGACTGATTAAATGTCAGGATGTATGTGTTGGTCTGGATTTGTTCTTCACCTTTTCTAATAGAGATTCTTCTGGGACGTTAAAATTTGAGATCATTTCAAATGATATCAAATTCTTTTAAAAAGACCATTTACAATATTTAAGTTATTTAGTTTGATGGTGCAGGGATTAAATAGGAAATTAAAAAAAAGACCAATAACATTTTTTCAGGACTGCTGACATCTCTGCTGTAGCCAACGGCAACTCCCTACTTCTGATGACTCCCTTGGAGTCTTAAGTCTTTCGTGCAGGTATGCTCTGCATTTAGTATAGTGGAAACATTTCATTTTTAGTATGTTTTCTTGTTGCCTCCGGCTATCCACCTCATCAAACAAGTTTCCATTTTTTTTCACGTTTCTTGCAGTAGCTTGAGTGGATAATACTTTTTCTATTAAGAAAGGTGAGAATTTAGCCCGGCAGATCTCCTCCAAAGATTCAATGGCAATGAATTTAGGGAAGTCTGTTACCTCATTCTCCGAGTCTGATTCGGATAGATTTCGTTTTTTTTTTGAAGACACCATAAGTGATATTTTTATTTTTAGCTGGTCCTTTGCTCCACCACATACCACGGAATCCAACTTGTGTTGGGAATGTACCAAGGGGGAAACCCATTCGCTTTGATTGATACGAGGATACACAACTAGTATACTCGAGCTGGGAAAATGTTTTCAAGCCCTTGTCAATTACAGGTTTTCAGCAGTGGTCAGATTCCTATTTTCTCAACGCAATTGATCCTCACTACTGCCTTCTAGCGCCTAAAAGATAAAGATTGGGAATTTGCTGCTAGTGCAGATTGAAAAGTATGGTCGGGATAAAACATACGGGGATCATTAAATACGTTTCCAGACTTTTTTTGTATGGGCACTTTTATTGATAGTACACACATGGAACTCTAGTCCCCTTCGAAGTTATATCCTCCGGCTGAAATACACTTGTTGTACCGTTCCAACAACTTCTGGAAGGCCCAATGGAAGTCCTCCTGTGTGAGCATGTCAATGACCTTCATCACAGCCTCTTTCATCTCCTCAGTTGTCTCATAACGACAGCCTCTGAGCTCAGGAAATAACCAAAAGTCACAGGGAGCAAGGTCTTGACTATAGGGAGGCTGAGGAACTGTCTTGATGCCCATCTTGGTCAAATAGTCTGTGACAAGGATGGAGTTGTGGACTGGTGCATTGTTCTGGTGGAAAAGCCACTGACCCGATTTGAAGAGTGCTGGCCTCTTCCGACGGAATCTCTTCCTGAACTCCCTTAAAACCTCAACATAGTAACACTAAGCCTAACCCTTTGGCCAATCAACTCTGGTCTATTGACTTGCTTACTCCTCCCACACCTCTCATCATCCCTCACAGACTCCGTGCCTTCCTTGAATCTCTTATGCCACTCAAAAACTGATGCTCGATTCATGCAAGATGGTTGAAAAGCAGTCTGAAGCATTCCATACGTTTCTCTGGCATTTTTTTCCAAGTTTAAAACAGAATTTTATTGTACATCGTTCTTCTAAGGTGTCCTCACATCCAGATTGTATTTTGGAAATTCACCAGCTGTGACAATCAGGCTTTAGTAGGGTGTATTCCAATTGCTGCTGTAGCTGTTCATTCGAACCTGAAGTCATAAAAATTGGTCATAAGATGTATAGCAATAACATAGTGAATTTTCAAGAGTCTACGACAATTTTAAATGCCTGTACAAAAAAAGTCTGGAAACTTATTGAATGCACAACGTAGAGGTGCTAGGGCTTGATACGACCAGCCGATTTTTCCAATCGGGCCTATCCGACTGCCCGTCTAGCCCAGTAAGGGCCAAAGTGATGTGTTGTGACTTGACCACTCGGTTGTCGGGTCAAGTATTGCTCAAACACCAGGGTCTCATCCTTAAGCATCACGGGTTGCCACACACAGCCAACAGGTGGCCTCTTTGGAAGGTGGGGGATTACCCCTATGCAGAGGTGCAGTCGGCATATTCTATAACCCCAGCAGACAGGGCGAAGTATGCATATCATCAAGGCCTACAGGAATCATGATTCTTTGTACATCTAAAATTAAAACAATGTGAACAAAAAGATAATACATACACACATTTATACAAGTTGTTAAAAATAGGACATTTCATAATCAAATAACTTGACTAATTCTCGTTGAAATAATCTCAAATTTTAACTGCTTGTGTAGAAACAACTCAAAATTTTGTTTAACGTTTCATATCTTATTTCTTTTTAGGTATGAAATGCTATTCACTTGAAAAGAAAAGAGGATTCAATTTTGAGTTGTTTCTACATATGCTGTTAAAATATAATGGTTTGTTTAAAGGCATATTAACCTTCATGGGTTATTTAATGCCAAAATCATCCTTGTAGAATAGCAGTAGTAATACTATTTAAGCCTAGAGATGAGAGGATAAGGAGGTTCATACATTTCCCAAAAGGTTATTAGTCCAAAAGTAAACGTAATGGAGCGACTGGAGTTCGAACTCACCTACTTCGAGGCGGTAGTCCTGCACTTTAGCTATTACGCCACTGGGACGTTAAAATTTGAGATAATTTCAGTGAGAACTGGTCAAGTTATTAGATCACGAAATGATATAAATTTCTCTGAAGCACTTAGTACATCTCAAATGATATCAATTTTTTTTAAAAAGACCATTTACAATATTTAAGTTATTTAGTTTGATGGTGCGGGGAATAAATAAGAAATATAAAAAAAAAAGACCAATAACATGAAAAAATAAAATAAACACGAAATAGATACAAAAATAACTATTTCCCTGGGGCCTCTGACAGGAAACAAAATCGGAGCATGCCTAAAAAGAATGCCTTGCCGGCGCCAAAGAGAAACTCTTTCTCAGTTCCTTTGACAGACTTCGACTAAACGTACGCTCCTTTTTCTCTCGACAACCAGTTAGAGCATACGTATCTACTTAGGCCCTCTGCTTTAGCAGCATGTTGTGTCTCTTGCTTGCAGCAGCGTTAGCTGAACATACTGATTGAACACAGATACACATGGCAGATCTCAAATTTACATTTTTTCAGAATGACCCTCAAACTCCTTATACTTGATACCGACGATTCATATTTGCCACAAATGATTCCTGAGATATCTCAAACGTCTCGACCGAGAAACACGGTCATTTCTTCTCCACAAAATAACCGTAAACCCCGAAAATAAAGGTAAGTTTAAAAGCATCTCTGTCTCTACCATTTTCGTCATTCATTCCTTTGCAGCTTCAATAAGCAAAAAGAAGATAAAGGGTGAAATGGGGATAAAAAGGAAAGAAGTCAGTTACCGAGGACAGAATTTCTCAATTACATACAACCAAAAGAAAAAATTTAAAAAATCCCATACCTCATAATGACATATCAACCCTTGATGGTTATCTAATGCCAAATCTTGTTGATACATAGATATACATGATTTATAAATTAACAGTTGTAGGTATTTTTTTCAAAATGAGTTAGAGCTTATTTGTTTGCATACAAATAGTTTGCACTGTTGCGGAGGCGATGATTAAAATGTCGACCCCTAAACTTTTTGGAATGAGTGAAGTGACACAGGTAAGGTAAAAATGACATAGGTAAGTGAGTAAATTTAAAACCAACTTTTATTTGGCAATAAATACAAATGTAAGCAACAACAAAGTGGATTAAGTTTTATCGGTACGAGCGGAGTCATTCACTCGTGGACTAATGAAATTATGAAATTAACAGTTCGCTGACCGGGTAATGTAACCGGAGTTGCTAGGCGTTGCTACTCTGCAAGTGAAGTTGATGGTTGTCCCACTGGTGTCCTCTGCTCGTTGATTGATATATCACTATGTGTGTGTTCGCTACATCTGGTTGGCTGTTAATATGGTATCGTCCTCGTGGTGTTGATCTGGATGTAGTTAACTACCCTGAAAAGGCAGCAATGGGGAGATAAGACCTGTGCACTTAAAAGGGTAGTAGTATGAAGAAAAGATTTGTACCTTAAAGGGACGGTTAAAACAAATGGCTGGACAGTTGAGTTCACAGCTCGTAGCAGGGAAAAGGAGGTGACGGCATCGGGAACACGTACAAGAGAAAGGAACTGTCAATCTTTTAGCCACGAGCTGTTCCCACTCCAAAATTATATTAATATTGCGTTACACACAAACTGATATATATATATATATATATATACCAATTTTCTCAAGAAGAGATAACTGAACATTTAAGTCACTGCACTTATTTCTAGGAGAAGCAGGGAGGCTATGATTAATTAGTTCAAAATTTTCATCATTTCAAATTCTTCTGGAAAATTAAAAAAAATATTAACTAGAATTTATTACATTCAATAATTCAAATACTCTTGAATTAATACATCACGTAAGTATCACCATCCGCAGAATCCTTGAAGGTGTACGGGCAAAGAACCTACAAGCGACATTAATATTTGTCGACTTTACCAAGGCTTTCGACTCCATTCACAGAGGAAAGATGGAACAAATCCTACTAGCGTACGGCATACCTAAAGAAACCGTAGCGGCAATAACGATTCTCTATAGAAACACTAAAGTAAAAGTACGATCACCGGATGGAGACACAGAATACTTTGACATTGTAGCAGGAGTACTACAAGGGGACACACTGGCCCCGTACCTCTTTATCATTTGTCTAGACTACGTACTTAGAACATCGATTGACAAAATCAAAGAGAATGGCTTCGAACTGACGAAGAGAAGAAGCAGAAGATACCCCGCAACAACAATTACCGACGCCGACTACGCCGATGACATAGCGATACTGGCAAATACACCTGACCAAGCCGAAACACTTCTGCATAGTTTGGAACGAGCAGCAGCAAGCATAGGCCTCCATGTTAATGCACACAAAACGGAATATATGTGCTATAACCAAACGGGGGACATCTCCACTCTAGAAGGAACCCCACTTAAACTAGTAGACAAATTCACGTACCTAGGAAGCAGCGTTGAATCAACCGAAAAGGACATCGAAACGAGGTTAACGAAAGCATGGACAGCTATCAATAGGCTATCGATTATATGGAAATCAGACCTAACCGATAAAATGAAACGCAGTTTCTTCCAGGCAGCGGTCACATCGATACTGCTATATGGATGCACTACATGGACGCTAACAAACGGCTGGAGAAGAAACTAGATGGCAATTACACAAGAATGCTGCGTGCAATCCTGAACAAGTCCTGGCAGCAACACCCCACAAGACACCAACTGTACGGCCACCTGCCCCCTATCACGAAAACTATTCAAGTTAGACGAACCAGACATGCAGGACACTGCTGGAGAAGCAGAGATGAACTCATAAGAGATGTACTCTTATGGATCCCCACACATGGCCGCGCAAAAGCAGGACGACCAGCTCGAACGTACATTCAGCAGCTATGTGAGGATACAGGTTGTTGTCCTGAAGACCTACCTAGGGCGATGAACGATAGGGAGGAGTGGCGAGAGAGGGTCAGGGATATCCGTGCTGCCAGCACGATATGATGATGATGATGATGAAGTATCACGCATGAAATTACGCTAACTCCAACACTGATAAGCAGATCAGCCTTCCTTCGTCCGCTTGCCTCTCGGGCATACGCACAACAAAGCAAACACTCGGACACTATATTTGTCTCTGCCTCACACCAGACAGGACCTGACACAAGATTTTTTTTAAAGTGGGTGTTTTGGGGAGGGGAAGATCGGGCACGAGCCAAGATTTGTGCCCTGCTGGACTTATGCTCACTTCGTGCAATGTGAGTCAGATGAGCCTGCTGGGCTTAGATTCACTCGATGTATTACGCGACTCCGGCACGAGCGCCTGTTCATAGCTTAAACTAAACCAGAGTGATCTAGTGCCATGCTGTACTATCAGTTTAGCTCACCCTCATGAAGGTGGTCCAGCCAAAGATGGGGGACCATATGGCATCGAATCTGACATTGATCTTGGATTTTTTTTTTTTTTTGCTGATCGGCCAACACTAGTGTGTCCGTACGTTGGCCATGTGTCTATAAGAGAACGTCATTTATGAGTTAGTCTTTACTTCTCCTACTGTGCCTAGCATGTCTTGTTTGTATTTTTTGGATAGTTTGCAAGATTGGAGGTAAGTGGCTGTTGAACTGTTGCTTTGTAAAGTGCTACTTCCAGAATCTGTTAAAAATAGCACCGAGCATCTTTGTGTAGTTCCGATCTAGCTTTTTCTCCAAATATTTTGATCAAGTCCAAATAGTTGCACCGTTGGAACGTGCAGCCTAATATATATATATGTATATTGCAGAAATTGGTAAAAATGTCAGGAGACTTGTTGTCACTTGACCGTTGTTTCTAATTCGTTTTTATTTACTTGCCACCGCAAGTTTTAATTTCTATCAGGCAAAAAAACAAAAAACAAAAAAAAACAAAAAAAAAAAAAAAAACTGCCCCCCTACCCCACTAAAAAACAAAGGTAAACTTTTTTGTTTTTGTTTTTGTTTTTGTTGTTTTTTAATTTCCTAATTTAACTTTAAAAAATTTTTCGAAATTAATTTAAGTTTCAGACCTTTGTATACAACTACTTCCCCACCAAACAGAACCCGAGTAATGCTATATATAATGAAGACTGTTATATTTGTATATGTATTTGATGGGGTATATTCTCATTTATAAAAAACATTTCAAACAAAGAATAAAGTGGCAAATTAACTGCAACTTTAGCGCTTTCAGAGTGGAGAAGTGGGCCTAGATAATAAGGCACCAAGCGGTGCTCCCACCATTTTCATCGACAGCCACCCCAAAACTTTAGTGCGCGTTTGGATAACGGCCTGTGAAGCAGTAAAAAACATCGCTAGCAGAAAGATGTTTTTCACTTGCATTTTAACCGTTAAACAGTAACTAAATTGGCATGGAGCTATTCGAGAAATTTAACAAAAAGTCTACGAAACAGAAAATTCACTTAAATTCTACTGAACAACAAAACTTAAGAATTCGACTAAAAGGCAACCTTACAGAAAACTCAAATAAAATTAAACCAAAAAAATTAATCAAAAATTAAAAAAAACCCCATAAAATACTACTAAAATTTGTTTACTGAACATACTCTCTTAGATAAGTTTCTGCAAATCTCAACGAATTTGTAACACGTTATCATTTGTATCTGTTCTTTTGTTTCACTTATATAAAATTTGTTTTCTTCCAAAACTTTGTCGTCTGTATTATCTTTTTGAATCAATTGCCGAACTAGAAAACTGCGGAAATAAATTTGAAATAACTCACTAAAGCCCTCCTTAAAATATTTCCCCAATGTATTGAAAATTTGGTAGTTTACCCATATATTGCAGAATTTTTATTCGTATTTTCCTTTACATTATAGTCGTCACAAAATGTGTTAATTTCTCAATTCATATCTGTTTACTCGTATGCACATCTGTATTTTTCTAAGCCAATGAAAACGTCTAAATATTAACACACCTTCATTAAAACTTAACAAAATCAAGTAAGTGTTTGCTTTCTTATAAAAGTTATGGACAAAACAGTAAGGGCCAAAGTGATGTGTTGTGACTTGACCACTCGGTTGTCGGGTCAAGTATTGCTCAAACACCAGGGTCTCATCCTTAAGCATCACGGGTTGCCACACACAGCCAACAGGTGGCCTCTTTGGAAGGTGGGGGATTACCCCTATGCAGAGGTGCAGTCGGCATATTCTATAACCCCAGCAGACAGGGCGAAGTATGCATATCATCAAGGCCTACAGGAATCATGATTCTTTGTACATCTAAAATTAAAACAATGTGAACAAAAAGATAATACATACACACATTTATACAAGTTGTTAAAAATAGGACATTTCATAATCAAATAACTTGACTAATTCTCGTTGAAATAATCTCAAATTTTAACTGCTTGTGTAGAAACAACTCAAAATTTTGTTTAACGTTTCATATCTTATTTCTTTTTAGGTATGAAATGCTATTCACTTGAAAAGAAAAGAGGATTCAATTTTGAGTTGTTTCTACATATGCTGTTAAAATATAATGGTTTGTTTAAAGGCATATTAACCTTCATGGGTTATTTAATGCCAAAATCATCCTTGTAGAATAGCAGTAGTAATACTATTTAAGCCTAGAGATGAGAGGATAAGGAGGTTCATACATTTCCCAAAAGGTTATTAGTCCAAAAGTAAACGTAATGGAGCGACTGGAGTTCGAACTCACCTACTTCGAGGCGGTAGTCCTGCACTTTAGCTATTACGCCACTGGGACGTTAAAATTTGAGATAATTTCAGTGAGAACTGGTCAAGTTATTAGATCACGAAATGATATAAATTTCTCTGAAGCACTTAGTACATCTCAAATGATATCAATTTTTTTTAAAAAGACCATTTACAATATTTAAGTTATTTAGTTTGATGGTGCGGGGAATAAATAAGAAATATAAAAAAAAAAGACCAATAACATGAAAAAATAAAATAAACACGAAATAGATACAAAAATAACTATTTCCCTGGGGCCTCTGACAGGAAACAAAATCGGAGCATGCCTAAAAAGAATGCCTTGCCGGCGCCAAAGAGAAACTCTTTCTCAGTTCCTTTGACAGACTTCGACTAAACGTACGCTCCTTTTTCTCTCGACAACCAGTTAGAGCATACGTATCTACTTAGGCCCTCTGCTTTAGCAGCATGTTGTGTCTCTTGCTTGCAGCAGCGTTAGCTGAACATACTGATTGAACACAGATACACATGGCAGATCTCAAATTTACATTTTTTCAGAATGACCCTCAAACTCCTTATACTTGATACCGACGATTCATATTTGCCACAAATGATTCCTGAGATATCTCAAACGTCTCGACCGAGAAACACGGTCATTTCTTCTCCACAAAATAACCGTAAACCCCGAAAATAAAGGTAAGTTTAAAAGCATCTCTGTCTCTACCATTTTCGTCATTCATTCCTTTGCAGCTTCAATAAGCAAAAAGAAGATAAAGGGTGAAATGGGGATAAAAAGGAAAGAAGTCAGTTACCGAGGACAGAATTTCTCAATTACATACAACCAAAAGAAAAAATTTAAAAAATCCCATACCTCATAATGACATATCAACCCTTGATGGTTATCTAATGCCAAATCTTGTTGATACATAGATATACATGATTTATAAATTAACAGTTGTAGGTATTTTTTTCAAAATGAGTTAGAGCTTATTTGTTTGCATACAAATAGTTTGCACTGTTGCGGAGGCGATGATTAAAATGTCGACCCCTAAACTTTTTGGAATGAGTGAAGTGACACAGGTAAGGTAAAAATGACATAGGTAAGTGAGTAAATTTAAAACCAACTTTTATTTGGCAATAAATACAAATGTAAGCAACAACAAAGTGGATTAAGTTTTATCGGTACGAGCGGAGTCATTCACTCGTGGACTAATGAAATTATGAAATTAACAGTTCGCTGACCGGGTAATGTAACCGGAGTTGCTAGGCGTTGCTACTCTGCAAGTGAAGTTGATGGTTGTCCCACTGGTGTCCTCTGCTCGTTGATTGATATATCACTATGTGTGTGTTCGCTACATCTGGTTGGCTGTTAATATGGTATCGTCCTCGTGGTGTTGATCTGGATGTAGTTAACTACCCTGAAAAGGCAGCAATGGGGAGATAAGACCTGTGCACTTAAAAGGGTAGTAGTATGAAGAAAAGATTTGTACCTTAAAGGGACGGTTAAAACAAATGGCTGGACAGTTGAGTTCACAGCTCGTAGCAGGGAAAAGGAGGTGACGGCATCGGGAACACGTACAAGAGAAAGGAACTGTCAATCTTTTAGCCACGAGCTGTTCCCACTCCAAAATTATATTAATATTGCGTTACACACAAACTGATATATATATATATATATATATACCAATTTTCTCAAGAAGAGATAACTGAACATTTAAGTCACTGCACTTATTTCTAGGAGAAGCAGGGAGGCTATGATTAATTAGTTCAAAATTTTCATCATTTCAAATTCTTCTGGAAAATTAAAAAAAATATTAACTAGAATTTATTACATTCAATAATTCAAATACTCTTGAATTAATACATCACGTAAGTATCACCATCCGCAGAATCCTTGAAGGTGTACGGGCAAAGAACCTACAAGCGACATTAATATTTGTCGACTTTACCAAGGCTTTCGACTCCATTCACAGAGGAAAGATGGAACAAATCCTACTAGCGTACGGCATACCTAAAGAAACCGTAGCGGCAATAACGATTCTCTATAGAAACACTAAAGTAAAAGTACGATCACCGGATGGAGACACAGAATACTTTGACATTGTAGCAGGAGTACTACAAGGGGACACACTGGCCCCGTACCTCTTTATCATTTGTCTAGACTACGTACTTAGAACATCGATTGACAAAATCAAAGAGAATGGCTTCGAACTGACGAAGAGAAGAAGCAGAAGATACCCCGCAACAACAATTACCGACGCCGACTACGCCGATGACATAGCGATACTGGCAAATACACCTGACCAAGCCGAAACACTTCTGCATAGTTTGGAACGAGCAGCAGCAAGCATAGGCCTCCATGTTAATGCACACAAAACGGAATATATGTGCTATAACCAAACGGGGGACATCTCCACTCTAGAAGGAACCCCACTTAAACTAGTAGACAAATTCACGTACCTAGGAAGCAGCGTTGAATCAACCGAAAAGGACATCGAAACGAGGTTAACGAAAGCATGGACAGCTATCAATAGGCTATCGATTATATGGAAATCAGACCTAACCGATAAAATGAAACGCAGTTTCTTCCAGGCAGCGGTCACATCGATACTGCTATATGGATGCACTACATGGACGCTAACAAACGGCTGGAGAAGAAACTAGATGGCAATTACACAAGAATGCTGCGTGCAATCCTGAACAAGTCCTGGCAGCAACACCCCACAAGACACCAACTGTACGGCCACCTGCCCCCTATCACGAAAACTATTCAAGTTAGACGAACCAGACATGCAGGACACTGCTGGAGAAGCAGAGATGAACTCATAAGAGATGTACTCTTATGGATCCCCACACATGGCCGCGCAAAAGCAGGACGACCAGCTCGAACGTACATTCAGCAGCTATGTGAGGATACAGGTTGTTGTCCTGAAGACCTACCTAGGGCGATGAACGATAGGGAGGAGTGGCGAGAGAGGGTCAGGGATATCCGTGCTGCCAGCACGATATGATGATGATGATGATGAAGTATCACGCATGAAATTACGCTAACTCCAACACTGATAAGCAGATCAGCCTTCCTTCGTCCGCTTGCCTCTCGGGCATACGCACAACAAAGCAAACACTCGGACACTATATTTGTCTCTGCCTCACACCAGACAGGACCTGACACAAGATTTTTTTTAAAGTGGGTGTTTTGGGGAGGGGAAGATCGGGCACGAGCCAAGATTTGTGCCCTGCTGGACTTATGCTCACTTCGTGCAATGTGAGTCAGATGAGCCTGCTGGGCTTAGATTCACTCGATGTATTACGCGACTCCGGCACGAGCGCCTGTTCATAGCTTAAACTAAACCAGAGTGATCTAGTGCCATGCTGTACTATCAGTTTAGCTCACCCTCATGAAGGTGGTCCAGCCAAAGATGGGGGACCATATGGCATCGAATCTGACATTGATCTTGGATTTTTTTTTTTTTTTGCTGATCGGCCAACACTAGTGTGTCCGTACGTTGGCCATGTGTCTATAAGAGAACGTCATTTATGAGTTAGTCTTTACTTCTCCTACTGTGCCTAGCATGTCTTGTTTGTATTTTTTGGATAGTTTGCAAGATTGGAGGTAAGTGGCTGTTGAACTGTTGCTTTGTAAAGTGCTACTTCCAGAATCTGTTAAAAATAGCACCGAGCATCTTTGTGTAGTTCCGATCTAGCTTTTTCTCCAAATATTTTGATCAAGTCCAAATAGTTGCACCGTTGGAACGTGCAGCCTAATATATATATATGTATATTGCAGAAATTGGTAAAAATGTCAGGAGACTTGTTGTCACTTGACCGTTGTTTCTAATTCGTTTTTATTTACTTGCCACCGCAAGTTTTAATTTCTATCAGGCAAAAAAACAAAAAACAAAAAAAAACAAAAAAAAAAAAAAAAACTGCCCCCCTACCCCACTAAAAAACAAAGGTAAACTTTTTTGTTTTTGTTTTTGTTTTTGTTGTTTTTTAATTTCCTAATTTAACTTTAAAAAATTTTTCGAAATTAATTTAAGTTTCAGACCTTTGTATACAACTACTTCCCCACCAAACAGAACCCGAGTAATGCTATATATAATGAAGACTGTTATATTTGTATATGTATTTGATGGGGTATATTCTCATTTATAAAAAACATTTCAAACAAAGAATAAAGTGGCAAATTAACTGCAACTTTAGCGCTTTCAGAGTGGAGAAGTGGGCCTAGATAATAAGGCACCAAGCGGTGCTCCCACCATTTTCATCGACAGCCACCCCAAAACTTTAGTGCGCGTTTGGATAACGGCCTGTGAAGCAGTAAAAAACATCGCTAGCAGAAAGATGTTTTTCACTTGCATTTTAACCGTTAAACAGTAACTAAATTGGCATGGAGCTATTCGAGAAATTTAACAAAAAGTCTACGAAACAGAAAATTCACTTAAATTCTACTGAACAACAAAACTTAAGAATTCGACTAAAAGGCAACCTTACAGAAAACTCAAATAAAATTAAACCAAAAAAATTAATCAAAAATTAAAAAAAACCCCATAAAATACTACTAAAATTTGTTTACTGAACATACTCTCTTAGATAAGTTTCTGCAAATCTCAACGAATTTGTAACACGTTATCATTTGTATCTGTTCTTTTGTTTCACTTATATAAAATTTGTTTTCTTCCAAAACTTTGTCGTCTGTATTATCTTTTTGAATCAATTGCCGAACTAGAAAACTGCGGAAATAAATTTGAAATAACTCACTAAAGCCCTCCTTAAAATATTTCCCCAATGTATTGAAAATTTGGTAGTTTACCCATATATTGCAGAATTTTTATTCGTATTTTCCTTTACATTATAGTCGTCACAAAATGTGTTAATTTCTCAATTCATATCTGTTTACTCGTATGCACATCTGTATTTTTCTAAGCCAATGAAAACGTCTAAATATTAACACACCTTCATTAAAACTTAACAAAATCAAGTAAGTGTTTGCTTTCTTATAAAAGTTATGGACAAAACTATTGCTTCAAATAAAATTACAAATGAATAAGAGAGGTCAGTTATTTCTTAACACATACCTTTTAAAATCATTATGTAAATTAGGTATCGCATAACTGTGATAAATACCGTTGGTTTGTACATATAATATACAGTGCACATTGGTTGTGATGATGTAACATTGAATTTATTCATACAGATTTATTTATTTTTGAAGTATTAAAAAAACTTAATCGATGAACCAAAATACGGAATATCTGAAATAGCATGTTTTATGACCTGAGGTGATTATCTTCTAGATCGGCCCGAAAGATTTTCACCTACCTCTCGTAAATATTATGAAAATCATAATGAGAGGATACAGGCGTTAATTAATTTTCCGAATTAAAGGTAGATATTTCACGAGGGAAACTTATCGATAATTCTCATGTTCTTATGTACATCATCCGGTGCTCTTCTTCAAGGCCGGAGTGGATGGGAATGTCATTTTGGGTGTGTTGTATCGTATGATTTATTTGTGGTGAATGGGATATCCTGCCTTTATCATGCACAAATAGAAAATTTGTACCAGCAAAATCAGTGCTTCTTAAAATAGCCAATGATTCAGCCAAAGAGGATTAAAATTGATATGGGAGTGAAAAAATCAAACTTACTCCGAGATTCATAAAGCAGTTAGTAAACTATTATTGCTGTTTTTCAAAATAGCAGTGGAAGTTGCTCTGTGATATGATTTTTCTCTGTCAGCCTGCGTTTGGATTTGTAGCTGAAAGAATTTCATATTTTTGTTTGGTGCGTAATTTAATTTGACCGTTAGGGTTGACGCATTATTTCACCCAATCAGGATGACTTATCCTATTCATCCCGGATCATCTTTCCGGGCAACACAAATTGGGGAAAGCCGCCAAACACTTTCTCTTCCTCAGAACTTCTTCGTTCAGGACAGACGTGATGACTATCCGCTCTCTTGAATAACAGCAGTACCACCACCATGAGGAAAGCCATCTAATTTATGGGCCCCTTGCGTCTATTCTCTTAGACCAAGGGTTTCCAGTTGAATATGAATTAGATGAATTCAATACGCCACACACAGGAACAACTTTAAGTCCCTCCAGCTTTGGCTATGTCGACTGCGACGAAAATACCGCTCCGACAGCCAGCCACTTCATCCCTGGGCAACATTTTCTGGAGACATTCACACTTCTTTCATTCAACAATGCCTTAACCTAACGATACACATATTCGCTCAGGCATTTAGCTGCTAAAATGTCTTCTCAACTCTATAACAATTTCATTTACTTCCTTCCTTCTTTCCTCCCTACGAGACTTGCAGCATACCAGCGTAAACCTTTTATTTAATGTTGCCATTAAAACCTTCATAT
Organism: Sepioteuthis lessoniana; assembly: GCA_963585895.1. NCBI lineage: Eukaryota > Metazoa > Mollusca > Cephalopoda > Myopsida > Loliginidae > Sepioteuthis > Sepioteuthis lessoniana. The sequence goes on from OY757927.1 coordinate 32,966,559, forward strand.
AAAACCTTACGGCATCTTCGTTCTTCTCCACTACCTTTATTTTCCATCAACATTTAGCGAGGAGATAACAACCAACGTAACACCAACATAACCTAATAGTATCCCGTCGCTAAAGATTAAGACTTTTTATTGAGAGGCTCCCAGTGATCTTTTTAAAAAGATGAAAAGTTTTTAAAATATTCAATTCATTTTTACAAGTCTAATCACAATTAAAATTCAAATATTTGCTTTGTATGATTTCTTGAAAGTAGATTTTCCCAAAACATAAGTAAGCAGTAAATTGTTGAGAACATCGTTTTCAATTGGTGTGAGATCTGTCATATATCCCCGTGGGATAAACGACTTTTTACGACCAATTTTTCACATTAAAAAAACAAAAACAAAACAAAAAACAACAAAAAAAAAAAAAAAACTGACGAGGTATGTTTTTAGAACCGGTTGAAGCTTACTGTCGTTCATTATAAGCAATATATGAAAAAAAAAACCCCCAAACTCCTGTTTGTGGCTGGGAAATTAAGGTCGTTCGTTACTTGAGTATATACAGTGTAGCAGAAGGAATTTTCGTATTTTGATTTGGTGCGTAATTTAATTCGACGCATAATTTCTCTCAATCAGGATGACTTATCCTATTCACCTCGGATCTCCTTTCCGGGCAGCAGAAATTGGGGAAGCTGCCAAACACAGCCTTTTTCGCAGAACGACTTGGTTCTATACTGACGTCCCATCTGCCTGCTCTTAAATAGAAGCAGCAGCATGGACACAATGAGGGAACCTATCTAATTTATGGATCTCTTACGTCTATTTCTCTTAGACCAAGGGATCCCAGTTGAATATGAATTAGATAAATTCAATACGCCACACACAGGAACAACTTTATTTCACTCCCAAAATTGGCTATGTCGATTGCAATGTCTAATTCCGCTCCGGCACCAAGCGACTACTTCACCTCTGGGCAACATTTTTGGAGACATTCACGCTTCACCCCCAAAGAACCAGAAACACAATCTGACGGTGACTCCAAAGTTTATTTCCTCCAACAGCAAACATACATCCCTCGCACGTTCAACAACACAGGCTGCTATCTCAACTTTCTCAAATCCATTTTGTCTCTTTACTTCTTTCCTTTCCCACGAGGCTTGCAGCACAAACACAAACTCTATTTTCCATGCTGCAATTAAAAACTATCATAAGAACATTTCGACTTCGTACATCTTGGAACCTCTCTCCTTTATTTACTTTTAAAACTTAGCGAGGAAGTAACCAAACACACACACGCACGTTACAACTTTCCCTCGCTAAAAATAAACACAATATCACTCCTATAACAGTTTAGTCATTCTTGTCCCATTGACGATCTGTAAATTCTTTAGATGTTTAATGTCAGAGAAACTCATTTCTCTAGTGACATAAGTTACCATTAAACACAAGTAAATCTATAATGCCGTTTCAACGTTAGTCAGATGTAAAAGTTATTCAATTGTTTGCAAGAAAAGTGTAGTCTTATCGGTGAGTCTTAGAATGCGCCAACTGTAACATCTGTAGATGGGTAAGTATTTACCAAACCCCTCCGTCACGAGCAGGATGTGACGCCAGACTAATTTGTAAGCGGAGTACAGCCTGTTTGAATTCAGTTTTCCTTCTCGGAGACCGGTAGTCTAGAATAAAAATCCCAGTCTGACCAATTATTTACTTAAGCTGGGAGAGAATAGGTGGATTCATGCCTTTCCCTAGGGCATTAGCTCTATATAAAAGGCGAACAACCTTGTCCAGGATTTGAAATTGTATTGTCGAGTTCATTTTCTACAGCGATAACTATAATGTCCGGAGGACCTCTGCAAAGGAGTAAGACCTCCCACCACACACAAAGGGATAGCCTGGGTATGACACTAAATTGCATCCGGGACGAGTCTCCAGTTCTGGAGGTCTGGGGAGTATGGAATTACCCCTTAATTGCCATGACTCCCACGTTCACTCGGCCCCGAAGTGGTAGTACCTATAAGGAGTCCATCTGTGAGTCAAATAGATTTGTTTGAAAATTATTCGTAGAATAGGAATGCTTGAAAACCACTCAGCTGTAAGCAAATTATTTGTATTAAGAATAGTTATTTGAAGCTATAATCGTTTACTAAGGATTGTTTCATCCGGAAGTAATTACTGATAATAACAAAGAATCAATGGTTATCCCCCTTGCTCTAATGATCATTCAGGCGTCTTCTTCATCTGCTTGGCTGCGATACCAAGGTGGTTGCAAATCCTCTCAATGGGGAAGATGGAGGTTGAGTGGTATGTGAAGAATGCGTTCGTGATTCGGTTGTGGTAGCGGGTGTGAGTTCTGGGGATTTGCCGCAAACTGTCGACTTTGCCGATACACCACGAAGGGACGTAGATGGGAAGGTCGGAGTCTTCTAACTTGTATGTTTTGCCTGCCGGGGTTGAGTCGCTGCATGTTTTCACCTTGTGTCCGCAACCTCTGCTGAGCATGTCAGTCCATACATTCGATTCGTCTTCCACAAACTGTAGGATAAATTTGTAGCGTGAGATTTCTTTCTGCCACCGCATAATTTTGGCATTATTGAACTCGCGTTGATCCAGATAAGTTAACGATCTGTGGTCGTTAAAGATGACGAAAGGGCAGTGATGTAGGAAGTAATTGAATTTCAATATTGCCCATTTTATAGCGTATGCCTCTCGTTCTGTTGTGGACCAGTTTTGTTCCGAGGGGTTAAATGTACGCGAGGCGACTGCTATTATATTTTTCTTTCCGTTGTCAGCCTCCTGCATTAAGATAGCTCCACACGCCACATCGCTAGCATCAGTGGTGAATGTGAACAGCCGCGAAAAATCCGGAAACGAGATGACAGGTCGCTTCTTGGTTTTTTGGAAAGCCTTGTCGGCCCTTTCAGTCCAAGGAAACGTCTTGTTGACTTTGTTAAGTTCGTGTATGGGGCTCATAAGACTTGAGAACATGTCGTACTTGATCTGTTCGTTTAGACAGATCAGGTACGACATGTTCACCAATTATTTTACCAATTGTTTGCTATTTTATTTCCTGGCGTATGAGGTTGAAAAATAGATCTTTTTTATGACTGAGAATTTTCTGGGGATTTTGAATAGACTATGCGTGGAGCCTAGGCGCAGAAGCCATGATTTTCTCAGTTTGACATTGGCTGTTGTTAGGTCAACATCAGGTAACTGTTATTTTCTTCTGCAGTGTCGATGTCTGTCGATCTGTGTTTTGTGTGTCTTAGTTGTTAGGTGTGTGAAGAGTGAAGTGGGTGAATCAGAAGAGAATTGATGTATTTTACTATAACACCGGCAGCCCACTAAGAACAACCGATGCTTGTGTATGATATCACGAGTGAGATTTTAAAAAACATAATACCAACATTCTAAAAGTGAACCTAAACCAGCGAAAAAAATGTTCAGACTTCAACCCCCAGAGAATTTTGTCTTTACATCTACAGAGAACTGACAAACATGGCGCCAGAGATTCCAGCGGTTCAGAATAGCTTCAAAGCTAAGCGAAGAATCAGCAGAAACCCAAGCAAGTAAACTGATTTATTGTATGGGAACAGAAGCCGAGGAAATTTGTAAGTCACTGTCCTTTAAGAAGAAGGAAGACGAGAAAAATTTTGACGTTATATTAAGCAAATTTGACGCATATTTCATGCCGAAAAAAATCTCATCCACGAGCGTGCTAAATTTTACCTAAGAACGCAAAGGTTCAGAGAACCGATGGAGAAATTTGTCAGAGGATTGTTAGAATTGGCAGAAAACTGTGATTTCCCACAAGGCCTCGTGCCTTCTTGTATTCATTACAAGGAATAAAAGAAAACTGTGATTTCCCCCAGAAAAACGACCTGATAAGAGACTGTTTAGTCACTGGACTGAAAAGCAAGGAATTATAGGAAGAACTCCAACTTAGAGAAGACCTTTGTTTCGAAAAGGCCGTCAAAATAGCTCGTTCAAAACGCAAATGCAAGTCAACTCAGTGGATGCAGTAACAGGGGAAAAGAAAGAAACCACAAAATACTCAGGATGGAAAAAGTATCCATAAAAGGCAGTAAATATGTTGCGATGTAAAATGTGCAACAAATATCACAAATTTGATAACTGTCCAGCAAAAGGAAAAAATTGCAGAAACAGTGTTAAAATGAAACACTTCGCAATATGTTGTAGGTCACAGACACAGAATATTCGCGAAATAAGGAAACAGTCTACGGAGAGATATTTCCTTGGGTCTATATCCAAAAATGAATTTCCAGAGAAAAAAATTGAGCCTTGGCATGGGAAATTAAAAGGTAGGTGAGATATCTATTATTGTTAAAATTGATACCGGGGCTGATATAAATGTTATCAGTACTAAAACTTTTCGAAAACTAAGAAAAAGACCAATGTTAAAACCAGCACGTGTCATCTATAAAAGTCCTGGAGGAACATTAACCTGTAAAGGGAAATTTTGAGTGAATACGACGCTTAACAATAAGACCTATCGCTTTGAGACACATGTTATAGATAATAATACAGATAATTTATTATCTAAAGATACAGCGTACAAAATGGGACTGGTTATCTTGGGAGCAAACGTAAATGAATGTATGAAAAGGCGACCCTGTAAAAATATGCTACGCGAAAATGTGGTGCCATACTGCATATCAACTGCCAGATATATACCCTTCCCAGTTTTACCCAAGTTAAAATAAAAGAGGTTCAATGCTTAGAGGAAGATGACATTATCGAAAATGTCACCAAACCAACGGATTGGTGCTCATCCATTGTCCCATTGAGAAAAAATTGGAGATGTTAGGATATGCGTAGATTTAAAAGAATTAAATTCAGCAACAAAAAGTAACATTTCATGTTACCAAATTTGGAGGATATATCACCCAAATAAAGGGGTTCGAAAATATTCTCAAAATTAGATGCAGCTTATGGATTCCATCAAATACCGTTAGACGAAGAAAGTCGATTGGTGACGACTTTTATTACACCAATCGGAAGATTTTGCTTTAAAAAATTACCTTTCGGAATATCCTCAGTGTAGAATATCGGTCAGCTCACAACCAGCAAGTAAGTGGACTGCCCACTTGCCAAGAATATGTATATGAATAGACACCTATCCCAGTAAAGTGGACCAATCCACATGCTGCACAGGCACTCTCCCATAAAAGAGGTGAACTAAGTTGGCTAGCTTTTCAGGAAGCAGCCATGTTACTTTTGACTTCAACAGGTGAGTGCTGTTTATTGTTATTCTATATCTCCCCCTCCCCCATGGTCTTTCGGGGGGTGGTGAGTTCCTTCAATCCCGGCTTGTTGTGTGGGAGCAGACGAGATAAAGCCCGAGCGGGCCTTGACTGCGTCATCACGGGTGGCTGGTTGGTACTGCTTGGTGGCAGGGGTGCTTGTGATGACATTGCACTGTCTGTGGTTTGCAACGCCGGTGCTTTGCTTTCATCGTTCTCCAGTAGTAGTGGTGGTCTGTTTGTAGGACTTAGAATTGATGTGGGGTTACAGAGGCTTCGAGTTTCCTGAGGAATCTGCGGTTTTGCTGGGTTATCCTCTCGAATCCGTCGACTCTGATCCGGTATTAGTTGTGACTGAGAGTTTCGACGACCTGGCCTGCTTGTATTCTATCGACCATTGTTCATGCGCTGCATAGACACCATTTGTCCCTTTAAGAGTGATCGTAGTGTGTGGGCGGTGCAGTCGTATAGTTCTATGAGCCGGGCGTTATGCCGAGACAGGCTTTTTTTAAACAGTTTCGAGCTGCGGCTATCCATTCTGCGTGCGGCTTGTATAATGGAGGTTGGGACGACACAAAGTTGCACCACCGGCGATGGAGCAATAGTTGGGCCAAGGACAAATCGATATTTTGGATGAGCGTATTTCGAGATTGCAGAACAGCTCTTGCTACCCTATCGTTGTCCAAGGACCCTTGAGCTTCCGTGTTGCCAATTATTATTCTCTTGACCGTTTTGACAGCCATTTCCGCCCGACTATTTGACTGGGGGTAAGCAGCAGATAACAGTCTGTACTTTACAGTCCAGTCCTTCAGGAAAATGTGAAATTAGGAAAAGTACCATCCGATATTTTCGGCACATTATATCGGACAAAGGGATACAATCCAGTAAGGAAAAATCGTGGCGATACTAAAGTTACCCCCGCCTTCTGCAATCCTGAAATTGAACAGATTTCTCGGAATGACACAATATTTAAACAAATATATGCCGAATTTAGCAGAAGTATTACAGCCAATGTTAGAACTTTTGAAAAAGGATAGAGTTAGAGTCTGAAATGAACCACAAGTAAAGGCATTCCAGAGAGTAAAAAAATTGTTGACGCAGACACTATGATCCTAGTAAGCCTATTATAATTAGCGTGGATGCGAGCAGGTATGGACTTGGGATGCTATTTTTCAAGAAGAAAATAAGACACTTAGAGTTATAGTTCATGCCTCTCGTACTATTACCCAAACCGAGAGAAACAACGCACAAATAGAAAAATAATGTTTAGGGAGTGTTTTGGCCTGCGAGAGGTCTGACTGATATATCGCTGGACAAGATCAGTTTCGCCTATTCACGTTGGTACCATTAATAAATACACAGGATTTAAATAATACTCCTTTAAGATGCCAAAGACGTTTAATGAGACTTAGTAGATATAATCCGGTAGCCGAGTATATCCATGGAAAACTCTTACTTGTTTCAGATGCACTGTCCAGAAACCCAATGCAGCAAACTCATTGATGCGAACCCGATTTGGGACCACGAAAAGATAACTCAGAACACGGTATAAGTTTAACGATATATTGAAGTAACAAGATACAGAGAAAAGTGGTGGCATAAGCTAGGCTTACTTGTCAGTCGAATATCCAGTCTTTATCCAATCTCACGACGACCGACTGACCTACGAGAGTACTTGGCTCTCGATTAATATAGGATTTGGAAGAGTCCATCAATGGGTAGGTAACGGCCACATAACATCCCCTTTCCAAGAGTTTTTTTTTCTGCTGAGAAAAAAAAAAGCTGTTTAGTATTTTCTTTTTGGATCGATGCTCAGAGGATCTGTAAATTTCCTTTTCCTGTTTGAACGTCTAACGCCGGGAGAAGCCTGGAGTGCGTCGAGGTCAAAGTTTTCGAATATGATGTCAATTGGCTCTTCGCAATTTGTGGTGGTGAAACGTTTAAATCATTTACTCGACATTTTCTCCATTGATTGAGATGGCGCTTATGTATGTTCTTGGGGCCGTGGATAATATAAACTAGTTCTCCCACTCTTTGTTTTACTGTGTGCCCACTTCCCAAAACGTCATGTTATTTTTATAAATTTTGAATAATACTTTTTCGCCACAGGCATAACATTTTTTTAGGAAGGGTGCCTGTCTTTTTAAATCTTGCTTGCCTCGGAATGAGTTTGTCAAACACTGATCTTATTTTTCTTGCGAACATAGTTTCTGCGGGCGAGCGTCTCACAGGTGTGTTTGGGTTAGGCGTTATTCTGTAAACCAGTAGAAACTGTTGCAGCGCCCTATCTGTCGGAGTGCCTTGTGCCTTTTTCAGAGCCCTCTTCAAGGTGTCCACAAACCTCTTCGCCTGTCCGTTTGACCTTGGATGGTATTGCGGAGTCGTGATGTGCTTCACCTGATACGTATCGCAGAATTGCTTAAATTCATTAGATGTGAACTGCGTCGTATTGTCGGTAACTACACAATCAACAACGCCGAAGCGGGCAAATAGTTCGTGTAGGAACCCTATCGTATAATTTGTGGCACGCCTTTTGCATTTCAAAACTTCCGGTCATTTAGTGTGGCTGTCGACGACAATGAGGTAGTACTGGTCATCCAAAGGGCCTGCGAAGTCGACGTGAAATCTTTGCTACGGTTGGACCGTTTTTGGCTACGATTTGCACGTAATTGCTGGCGTTTTAGCTGCGAGTGTGTATCCTTTACACGAATCAACTATGTCTGCTATGTGCTTGTTCATAATCGGCCAATAGACGTAACAGCGCATGAGGCTTTTAGTGCGGTTTTTTCCCGGATGTCCCATATGAAAATCTGCAGGATTTTTTCTGCAGACTGCTCGGTATCATCACTCTGTCGTTATATAAAAGAACATTGTCGTAAAGTAAAAAAAACCTCCGGCACATTAGGATCTTTATTATAGATTTTATTCTTTGTAGTATGGATAAAGTCATCCTTCGGAGCCTTCATTTTAATGTCTGCAAGTGTGACGGGGAACTCTCTTATAGTTTCCGCGATCATATTCTTTATTTCGCAGTTAGTTCTTAACGTTGCGATAATAGAATCCTCGAATACTTCGGTGTTCTTCGGAACAAGTCGGGATAACCCGTCGGCATGACAGATATTTTTAGAAGACAGGTACTCAATTTTGAAATTGTAGTTCAGTAGTATGGTACCCCAATGTAGAAGTCTATTGGCGGTGTATAACGGTAAACCTTTTTTGGATCTAAAAATCGACAACGGCAGTTTATGATCCGTCTGTAGTGTAAACCGTCTGCCGTGTTGGTATCTGTGGAACTTTGTCACAGCAAAAATCATGCCCAATGCCTCCTTCTATATCTGCGAGTATTGCTTTTCTGCAGGTAGTGATGATTGAGATGCATGTGCAATGGCTTTCCTTGTTCCGTCTGGTAGCTTGTGTAAAATGCAGGCTCCGATGCCATAAGAGCTGGCATCGTTTGCTACTATTATATCAAGCTTGGGATCATAATGAGTGAGAGAGAGATCAGACGTAAGTGTCTCTTTTGTGTTCTCGAATGCAGCTTGGCATTGTGGTGTCAAACTCCATGTTTTATCTTTCTTAAGAAGTTCATTTAGTGGAGCCCTTAAATTATGCATATTTTAAATAAATACTAGGTAGAAGTTTGCCAAGCCAAGGAAGCTTTACGGAGCTTGTACGTTATCTGGGGCCGGCATGTCTTTGATCGCAGTAGCCCTGTCAGGATCCGGCCGTCGATCGTCTTTATTGATTATATGCCCCAAGTATTTTATTTCTGTTTGAAAGAAATCGCATTTCGCTTCCTTAACTTTGAAGCTGTATTCTTGGAGTTTGTCGAATACGCACATAATATGGTTTCTATGCTCTGTCACAGATTTGCTGGTGATTAATATATCGCCAAGATAAGCATTTGTGAAATCAAGGTCACCCAACATGGCGTCCATGACCTGTTGAAAGATGGCAGGCGCAATCTTGACACCAAAAGCTAATCTATTAAACTTGTAAAGACCTCTGTGCTTAGAACTATTTTCTTCTACCTCGATTTGAAGATATGCGTCCGATAAATCTATTTTTGAAAAGATTGTGCCACCATTGAGTTTATTAAATATCTCCTCAGGGCTAGAGAGAGGATAATGGTGGTCTTTTAGAGCTTGATTCAACCCTGTTGAAAAATCAGCGCAAAACCTAATTTGATTAGATTTTTTCTTCACATAAACTGTTGGCGTAGCCCACTCATTGAAATCTGTCTTTGACAGGATACCTGCTTTTTCCAACCTGTCCAGTTCTTCATTTATTTGCTCTAGAGCAGCAAAAGGGACGTTTCGCTTTTTTAAAAATATGGACTGGGCATTATCTTTTACCTGGAACTGTGCGTTAATTTTTGTATGTTTTCCTAGACCGCCTGAAAATACCCCAGGGAATTTTTGTTTGAGTTCCTGTTTTAATTTTTCTGTGTTTGTAATTGGGCTTTCTAATTTACGGCTAAACGTGCTCATAGGGCAGTCCCAAAGGTTGAATTTTTTAATCCAATCTGTACCGAATAGATTGTCTGTGTTTTTTAGCACATATGCTGTGAGTTTGTTTGTAATTCCATTCAAGGTTACAGTGAGAACTACTTCACCCAAAATGTTTAGACTATCACCTGTTACGGAACGTGCTGTCTTTTTCGTTCTCAGGAAAGCTGGCTTGTTTAGACGTCGCCGCGTATGCAAATTTATTATCGAGAGGTCGGAACCCGAGTCAACCTGGAATTTTACGGTTGTTAAAATTTTAACCGTTACATATTTGCGTAAATTCCCGTCTTTGTTATCGCCTGACTGTGTTTGTCTTATTTTATTTCTGGTTGTCCTCAAGTTTTTGGCATAGCAACAACGTGTTACTTCGTGGCCAACTTTACCACAGTTTTTACTGGTTAACTTCTTTTTCGCTGGACAAAACCTCACCCAGTGTAGGTCACTACAGATATAACATGGTCCTGGTGGTGCATTTTTTTGTCTATTCGTACTTTGTTTGTCGTAAATATTTGGTCGCGCAATTTTACTTTTCTCTTTCTGTAGGGAATAGCGTGTCGGTTTGCTCTTGATTTTTTAAAAAAATATGAGCAACTCACGATTCCTCAATAGTTTTAGAGTCACTTTTAACGGATACTACCCTTGGGCAATCCTCAGCCAATTTTTTAAGGGCCAGACCTTGTTCGTTTTCTAATTTCAGCATCTTCTGTTGAGACCAGACCCTGCCCGAAAATAAGACATTTGAAGTCGTCTGCAGTTAAATCTGCTCACTTGAAATCGTTGCAGTGTTTATTCACTGTCGCTACAAACGTCAAATAATCTTGTTGGTCATCCTTAAATATATTAAGGCATTTCCAGCTCTTACGAAAAGGTGATGTGTTTGACCCAAACAGTTCAGATAATAATTTAACTCTCTCTGGGAACTCCAGATCCATTGTTTGTTTTTTAGAATAAAATCAACGAACCTACAGTGTTCAGTTGTACCCAATTTCCTGAGTAATAAACGTACCTTTTTTCGTTTGACCATTCTTTGCAGTCCACGTTAAATATGTCTTCATGTCGTCTGTAGAATGCATCAAAGGTTTTATCATTTTCTGGTACAGACTCAAAACTTTCTATGGTACTGTACAAGGTAATATAATTCTCAGGAGTTTTGGTGCCGTTTAACGATTTTAATAGTAATTCTTCCATTTGATTCTGTCGTTCCTCACTTTTCATTAATGCTTGTAGGAGTTTTTCCTCATTTCTTTGTTGTTGTAATTCGTTTTGCTGCTGTACTTGCTGTTCCATCATTTGTACAATTATTTTCTGGAAGTCCTCCATTATTGGATTACAGAAATTTTTGTAATATCCAAAAAAGAAAAATTGACAACGAATTTTTATGTGGAAGAAGAGAGAGCAGACACAAAAAATAACAAACAACAGTAATTACGGTTCTTTTCAACACGTAACCAAAAGGGAAGGGATAACGAAAAAAAAAAAATCTAGTTAAGATTTTTCCTTTTTTTTTTTGTTTAAAATACCGTCGTTCAGAAATATTCATGCGACCATTTAGAATTTTTCCACACTTGTTTTTACCGAAAAAATATTTCCTGGTATGGTGTCAAAATTTGTTTGACGTTATTATTTCAACAAGAGCAGGTTTTTATTTCTTTAACTGGTGTACTATGAAATTTGTCGGCAGACTTTGAAGTATGGGAAGAGTGGACTTAGTTCGTAAGAGTCGACTGGTTTTAATGTTGGTAGAACTTGTTTTTTCTGTTTAGCAGAAGCTGGTTTTAATTTTTGATAATGTTGTTCGGTAATTTTGAGGAGGGGTAACTTTTATGCACAAGATTCCTGGTCGCCCGTTGATTTGAGATCAACTAGGTTTTTCTAGGTTTGAAATCCTCGTTTGTCTAATTCGACAGTTGATGTATAAATCCACTGGAATTGTACATGAATACGTAATCTCGAATCCTTGTTTGACATTTGATGTGTGAATCAACTGGGATTTTTTTGCTTTTGCGTAAGTATGTAATCACGGATCCTTGCCGCCAGTTGATGTGTAAATCAACTGGGGTATTTTTTTTTCTTTTTTTCTTTTGCGTGAGCACGAAGTCTCGAATCCTCGTCGCCAGTTGATATGGACCCGATTTAGGGACAACGAAAAGATAACTTGGAACACGGTATAAGTTTAACGATATATTGAAGTAACAAGATACAGAGAAAAGTGGTGGCATAAGCTAGGCTTACTTGTCAGTCGAATATCCAGTCTTTATCCAATCTCACGACGACCGACCGACCCACGAGAGTACTTAGCTCTCGATTAATATAGGATTTGGAAAAGTCCATCAATGGGTAGGTAACGGTCCCATAACACTCATAGCACTACTGAGGGAGATGTAGAAGTGTATATAAATAGTATAGTTAAAACTAGATCAGCTACTAGTAGAAAATTAAAAGAAATACGTAATGCTATATCTATGGACTCAGATCTTCAAGACGTTATCCATCTTACATTAAATGGTTGGCCTAGGAAGGAAGATAGATTAAAAAGAGGAGTTAAGCATTATTTTACACACAGAAATGATCTATGAATGCACAAAAAAATTCAATATTTCCAAGATCGGACAGTGATTTCACAAAATCTCAGAGCAGAAATGCTACGATCAATGCATATCGGACATCTTGGATTATATGACAAGAACGAGCAAAAATTTCAGTATATTAGCTGAAAATATCCCAGGAAATAGATGATTTCATCACATGATGTAAATTCGGCAACTGTCATCGCGCTGCTAACCACAACGAAAATTTGAAACCAATCCCTTTGCCAGATAGACCATTGCAAACAGTAGGAACGGACATATTAAAATTGGATGGGGAGTACTACTTAGTCGTGATCTACTATTTCTCCCGTTATTTGGAAATAGTGAAATTAAGTCCACTAACAATTAATACTGTAATTGGAAAATTAAAAAGCCTGTTCTCCCGGTGGGGAATCCCGGATGAAATTGTAAGTGACGATACAGGACAATTCACAAGCACACATTTTAAAGAATTTGAGAAAAAATATGAATTCACATGTACAACAGTGAGTCCTCATTTTCAACAGGCAAATGGAGCAGCCGAACGTTCTGTGAAAATTGCAAAATGAATATTAGGACAACCAGACATATTTCTCGCATTAATGGTATACCGTAGTACACCTATAACTGCTACAGGAGTTAGCCCAGCAGAACTCTTGATGGGCAGGAAAATGAAAATAATCTAACCTAGTCACCTAAACAAACTTAAACCAAAATGGCTAAATCTTAGGAAAATAAAAGATAAAGATGGTTCATATAATGCACGAAACAAGAGAAATTATGACAAAAGAGGAAAGGATCTAAAACCACTAAAAGTTGGAGATAGAATCTGAGAAAAAACGGATGAAGCGAAAACTTGGGACAATACTGGTACAATCATAGCAGTAAATAAACGTAGAAGAAAGTACACAGTAAAGTTAAACCCGGATGAATTCCAAAGAAGAAATAGAAAACATTTGCTGCTTATCAGAGGTTTAGTAACAGGGAAAATTGTTGTCTTGCCCTGTTACTTTAAGAGGAAGTAAAACAAATAAGTGGACAAGAATATTGATAAGTTCAAAAGGCTTTAATGACAGCTTGAAAGAAAAATCTGTACTGTGAGTCGTACAACAAGAAGAAGTAGTTTAGGCTATTCAAACAAGAATTTAGCATCCAATCTGAAGTTCCGATGACCAGTTTATTGAGAAAGAATGAATAGGAGACAAATGAGAAATGATAGATCTCCTAGGGAACAATGGTCAAAAATTGAATGCGCTCTCCTCGTTAAAGTTGGTCTGTCCTGCTGCTAGAATAAATGAGGAAGAGGGCGAGAGAGCGTTTACTCGGCCTTTTAGATTACCCGGGAAAGTCATCCGAGCAGAATGGCATAAATCATTCTCGTTGGACGAAAACTAAAACCGAAACTTCCACGGCCAAAATAATTCCCGCGCTTGACAATAAATTTGAAAATATAAATCACCACGTGATTTAATGGTGGTCTAACGAGAATTTGAAATTAGTTCTTTCTGCTACAGAGGAAAAGAGTATGGTTTACAGGAAAGAGAACGGGATCCAGGATCAAGATCGAGAAAAGGACAGTTAACTAAAAAAAAAACAAATATCTTAAAGACTTTGCATTAAAAAAAAAAAATGAAAATAATAAAAATAAAAGCCGAACAAAGGAAGGTGTTTCATCAGTAAGTAATTAGTGATAAAGAATCAAGGGTTATCCCCTTTGTCCTGGAGTTGTTAGGATCTCTAGGAAAGGCGACAAGGTGCAGTTGAATAAAGTTGTTCAGATATCAACACGTGTTTGTGGTTTGTCCGACCACTTTCCATTTTCAGACATTACCGGTAGCACACCAAGAACAACTAACGCTCGTGTATGATACAAGAATTATTATTATTAGTAGTAGTAGTTATAGTAGTAGTCGTAGTCGTAGTTGTAGTTATTTGAAAACATATAATTGCGGGCAAATTATTGGTGTTAAACAGGGATACTTGGTACCATATAACTGTATTCAAACAAATAATAATTGTTAAATTGGAATAGCAATTTTAAATCATATAATTGTGCATGAACAATTAGTATTAGATTGAAACACTTATGGGGCAAAAAGGTTTTGGTTATTTACTCGTTGATTGTAGGTAGTTATTGGTTGGGTTCTGTTAAAATTTTCTTAAAAATTTCGTATCTGACTCCTTTTTTTTTCTTACTCCTTTAACTTGTTGGCTTATTTGAGGGAGTCTGCAAGAGAATTAAGGAAGGAAGGAAATAGACAAAGATACGTTTAAACTAAAAAAACTGGATTTACGACCATTCAGTGACGATAACGTTCTCCTGGATCAGTAGAAGTGGTCGCGTTTCCCAGACAAGATGTTGAGATATATTAGTCATTTTCGGTGGTAAAAGTTCGTCGTTTTCCCAGTGCGTAAGGTGTTTTTAACTGAGGCAGCTGCTAACAGGACACACATACAAATTGTTAGTATTAGATAGGTATATTTAAGACCATATATAATTGTGTATAAATTATGAGTATGCAATTATCTTCATCATGTCACACTATCAGCACGGATATCCCTGACCCTCTCTCGCCACTCCTCCCTATCGTTCATTGCCTCCAGCAGGTCTTCTGGGCTACACCCCGTATCGGCACAGAGCTGCTGTATGTAGGTTCGAGCTGGTCGTCCTGCCTTTGCTCGTCCATGTGAATGGGTCCACAGGAGTACATCACTTATGAGTTCGTCCCTACTTCTCCAGCAGTATCCCGCATGTCTGGTTCGTTCAATTTGGATAATTTTCGTGATGGGTGGTAGGTGGCCGTACAGCTGCTGTTTTGTGGGGTACTGTCTCCAGGACGTATTCAATATTGCTCACAGCATTCTTGTGTAGTTGCCGTCAAGCTTTTTCTCCATACGTTTAGTTAGCGTCCATGTAGTGCCTCCATATAGCAGTATCGACACGACCGCTGCTTGAAAGAAACTGCACTTCATTTTATCGGTCAGGTCTGACTTCTATATGACTGATAGCCTATCAATAGCTGTCCATGAGACACTGCTTCCTCGGTAGGTGAACTTGTCAACGAGTTTCAGAAAGCTACCATTTTGTGTGGAGATGTCACCTGTTTGATTAAAACACATATATTGTGTACATGGAGGCCAATGCCTGCAGCGGCTCGTTCCAGACTATGTAGCAAGGTTTCGGCTTGGGCGGATGCATTTGCCAGGAGCGCAATGTCATCGGCGTAGTCCGCGTCGGTAATTGTTTGTGCGGGGTATCTTCTGCTTCTTTCTTTTGTTAGCTTGAAACCGTTTTCTTTGATTTTATCGATCTGTCTAGACAGATGATAAAGAAGTATGGGGCTAATGTGTCTCCTTGCAGTACACCTGCTACAATGTCGAAGTAACCTGTGTCTCCATCCGGAAAACAGACTTTTATTTTGGTGTTTCTATAGAGCATCATTATGGCTGCGACAGTTTCTTTTGGTCGGCCGTTGGCGAGTGGAATTTGCTCCACCTTTCCTCTGTGAATGGAGTCAAAGGCCTTGGTAAAGTCGACAAATAGTATTGTTGCCCGTAGGTTTTTTTGCACGCACACCTTCAAGGAATACTTAATACCATATAAAGTAAAAAAGTCGGTGACTGTAGTCGAGGGTGACCGGAAGGCTCCCTTTTCAAAAGCCAATACACCGAGGTGTAGGAGAGGGCGCAACTCCTTCCCCTGTATTGCTCCACTTTACCCTTGATCCTTACCTTATAATACTGAGTGTTAAGCAAGGAGGCATCAAGTACCATTTCTTAAGTCTTTGGTATGACTCGACCTGGGATTGAACCCCGGTCTCCCGGACCATTGGCAATGCCATATATAATGTATATGAATTATTAGTATTAGATTGGAATACTTAATACTAAAAAAATTGTTGGTTGGTTGTTTTGTTTTACGGCGTATCAACCCTTTTCGGACCATTTAACGCACAATTAGATTTTAAACAATTCAGTTTAGTGTAAGTATAGTTTTTGTTCACAATCAGTTAAATGTCAAAACGGTTCTATTTCAAACAATTCAGTTTTGCATAAGCACGCAATTCAAATGTCAAAACGGCACCACTTCAAGCAGTTCAATTTAGCATAAGAACGCAGTTTAGTTTTATTTGACCTATTGATAGGATCCTATCAGGTGCTACCACTCCAAGCCAGAGTGGACCTGGGAGCAATGACAATGAAGGGGTTCTCTGCATTCCCCAAAGGTCCAGCTATAAAAATTTATTTCTAAGAAAAAAATCAAACCGACCACGTGCGGCACTTGATTTGGCCAAAGTGGAAAAGGGAGAAGTAATCCCAGACAATACGGAACCAAAAAGCTACCCCACCACTATTTGTCGAGAACTACTATTGGGACCCCCAGTACAAGTTCGGGGACTAAACTGTAAAGGCAAGAGAAAATAGCCAGCAGAAGAATTTTGTCACTCGCTTCTTAAATAGCCGATTACTATTTCAAACCGGCAAGATGCTTCCCATGAAATAAAAGTAAAATTAAACGAAAGTCGACAACTGAAATTATACCAAGTTAAACAACTGAAAGAAAGTTGAACCCAGGAATTCTGCTGAAAATATAACTTTACAGAAGACTCGAAATTAAATGAAAACTGGACATTTCGACAAAACTGAAAAGAAAAAAAATACTCAAATTCAAAGAACTTTATTTCCCTGATACTCTCTCAGATAAGTTCCTGCAAATTACACTAATATTTGCAACACTATCTTTTCTATCCCTTTCTTTCTTGTTTCTTTTGTATAAAATTCCTTTTTTAAAACTTTATTGTCTGTGTAATCTTTTCGAATCAGTATCCGATCTAGAAAGCTACGGAACTTACCGTTTGAACTTACCGTTTAAAATTATACGCTAAAGCCCCCTAAAATATTACTCCGTCAAATACTAAATTGGGTTGTTAATAATTCCTTTATATCAAATTTTATCTCTCTAAATTCCTTTATATTGCAAATTTTATTCTCTCTAATTTCTTTATATTGCAAATTTCATTCTATTAAAATTTCTTTACGGTATTACTGGAGCCTCATTATCAGATTGTTTAGTGTCATATCCAGGACACTCGTTGGGAGAGTCTTACCTCTCTGCAGAGATGCAGTCGGTATATTCTGCAGCTCCAGTCGACTAGGTAACATATAGGATTGTGCATAAATTATTCGAATTAGATAAGTGTCCTTAATACCATATATATATTATTGTGTACAGATTATTAGTATTGGATGGGAATACTTGATATCCAATAATTGTGTACAAATAAATGATTTTATACAAATAAAGAAGTAAATAAAAAAATACGATAAAACATTGAAAATATAGTTATGATTACTTGGCCTAATGGGTAGAGTGTTCGTCAATGGTCTGGGTTTACTTTAAATAAGTGCATCAAAAGAGTGAATTAGCAACTGTTGCCTTAGCAACTGTTGCTAAGGCAACTGTTGCTAAGGCAAGTAAGATAAAGAAGTTAGTAAGCTTAGTTTGACCCCAAGCCAAAAATAGGAACCATCCAGTGAGTGTCTAACTCACTAGTAATGATCTGCTAGCCTATCTTGCAAGCTATTACACCGCTCGAGGCGCCTATCAAAGAGAAAAGGGAAAGTAATGGCTCTCTGGGCTTCCTCTATCCACTTTCTAGTGGGCTCTTGGATGATTCTTATCAAGATTGGAAGCGTTTGAGATGAGGTGAAAAGAACAAGCTCAGAGTAAAGATTAGAATGGTTGAATTCTACAACAACAACAACAACAACAACCTATAATGATAATAATAAAAATAATAATCTTGATGGAAATTCTATTCTCATTTACTTTCAGTATTCTAGAGACTCATGAGGAGACTTGTTGTCACACTTGCTGGGGTCAAAAACTCGCAAGGAGAAAATAATGTATATATAAAATGGTTTATTCTGTTAAGGGAAATTTTGTAATTGTTTCTCTTTTAAATTTTGTCATCTGCAGTGAATAAATAAAAAAGTAAAAAAAGTAATGATAAATAAATGAATAAAATAATACCGGACATGTCTTTCCTCATTTTGGGTGGAGACAATGTATTTGAGATTATATGACGATATTTCAAATACTGTATAGAGATATTGTGAGAGGCTAAGGATGTGAGCGCAGAGAAGTGACCTTGTGCATCAACTCAGTTGACGTGTCGAATTCGATAATAATAATAATTATTGTTATCATATAGGTAAAGACCTCAGAAGGGTTGGAAATTGGAGGAAGAGCAGAGACCACCCAAACTATAACATTGTTAAGATCGGTGAGAATACTGAGAAGAGTTCTGAATACTTGAACAGACTTGCTGTCACTTAGACTCCTCTGAAAGTCCATCAGCTTGCGCTGATGTAAAAAAAAAAAAAACTGGTAAAGAATCTGTTTGCCAAAAATGAAAAAGAATTGGGAATGCTAATACAGGCAGTGATGATATACAGTCAGGATATAGGGATGGAATTCGGCATAGAAAAATGTGCCATGCTAGGAATGAGAAGTGGAAAACGACAAATGACGGAAGTAAGTGAACTGTTAAATAAAAAAAATCAAAACCCTCGGAGAATTTAAAACTCACAAGTATTTGGAAATATTGGAAGCAGACATTATCAAACAAGCGGAGATGAAAGAAAAAATTTAAAAAGAGTATCTCAGAAGATGGAGAAAACTATTTGAAACCAAACTATATAGCAGAAACCTCATCAAAGGGATAAACACCTGAGCAGTCCCCCTTGTAAGTTACTCGGGACCATTCTAAAAGTGGACGAGGGAAGGACTTAACAAATTGACCAGAGAACAAGAAAACTAATGACGATGCATAAGGCCTTACATCGCAGAGATGACATAGACAGGCTGTATGCGTCAAGAAAAGAAGGAGAAGAGGACTCTCCAACATTGAAGATAGCGTCGATACATTGTTTATGTAGCGTGATACATCGTTTATGTAGATTTCGTCAATTCGAAGACTACATAAAAAAGAATCAAGAAAGTCTATTTACAGCGACCAGAAACAACAGTAGGATCAACAGAACAACAATAACTAGAAAACAAAAATGGGAAGAAAAACAACTGTATGAATATTTCAAGCGACAAACAAGCGAAATCTCACACGAGAAAACTTGGACATGGCTAAGAAAGGGAAACCTTAAGCGAGAAACTGAATCTCTTCCAATGGCAGCACCAAACAACGCCATAAGGACAAACTACATTAAAGCAAAAATAGATAAGACACAACAAGATAGTAAATGTAGGTTACGTGATGACTGAGACGAAACGATCAATGATATGGTAAGCGAATGCAGTGAGTTAGCGCAAAAAGAGTATAAGACATGACTCGATGCTTAAGGTGATCCATTGGAAGCTGTGCAAAAAAAATAAATTTGACCATACGAATAAGTGGTATATGCACAACCAAGAATCCGTTCTGGAGAATGAGACGCACAAACTTCTCTGGGATTTTGAGATAAAAATGGATCACCTAATCTCGGCCAGACGACCACACCAAATGATAGTTAACAAAAAAAAAAAAAAAAAAAAAAGATAAAAAAAGGAACCTGCTAAATAGTGGATTTTGCCATCCTGGTAGATCGCAGAGTAAAATTAAGAGAAAGAAGAAAGTGAGATAAATGTCTTGGCCTCGCAACAGAACTAAAAAAAAACAAACTATGGAACATGAAGGTGACGATGATACCAATTGTAATTAATTCACTTGGAACAACCCTCAAAGGATTTATAAAGTGATTAGAAGACTTATAGATCAGAAAACGATCAGAAATCACCCAGACTACAGCATTATTGAGATCGGCCAGAATACTTAAGGAAACTTAAGGAAACTTGCCGTCTCTCAAACTCTAATGGGGAACCATCAGTTAACATTGGCGTGGAAAACTCGAAAGACTAAAATAATGATAAAAGCTACGGAATATGAAAGTGACGTTGATGCCAATTGTAATTGGTGCACTTAAAACGACCCCCTGTTGAAACAACAGCATTAATAAAATCGGTCAGAATACTGAGAAAAGTCCGAAAGACTTAAGGGTACTTTCTGAGATATATAATTTGTAAACGAATAATTTGTTGGTAACATTATTTTAAAACAAGCCAAAACTAATTTATTTGCACGCAGTTAAATGGTTTCAAGCATTATCTCAAACTTATAATTCTATTTGCCACATTTAAATAGTTTCAAGCATTGCTATCCAGTATTGATTCAATTTAATATTAATTGTTTATTTGCTAACAATTAAATGGTTTCAAGTATAGTAAGTGATTAAATAGTTCTATTTGACCCATAGATGGGACCTTAACATCGAGAGAAAGTGAACCTAGGACTAATGGCAATGAAAGAGAACTTGATGTACCTCAAAGCTACAGAGATGGAGCCTCACCATCAGATGCAGTTTAGTGTGATATCTAGGACACTCGTTTCGGGGGGAGGGGGTCTAATCTTTCTTCAGAGGTGCAGTCGGCGAATTCTTCAGCCTCAGCCGACTAGTCCGAAAACAGGCTGTACGGCTTACAAAGCCTTCCTCAGATGATAACTCAGGGGTCAGATGCAGTTTCAGGGACAAAAAAATCATTACCACAAACTCAAAGCGCTCAAGCAGTATCTTACAATGATTGGTTGGTTGGTTGGTTGGTTAGTTGGTTACTGACAAGTCAGAGCTCCGAGCGTTTGTTTTGAACGTATTTATGAAAGTTTTTTTTTTTCTAAATGTATTGGTGAGTCCTGCCAAGGGTAAAAAAGGCGAACAGTGAATACCAATGAATATATCTATGTCTCAGGGGTCCTGCTTGTGTTACTTTTTCATTTGTCAAAGAGGACCACGCAACTTGCCCCCACATCACATCTGTATGGTAAGCAGTAAATTGGTGGTCAACGTGGACTTTTTTTTTAATCCTGACCAAGGGTCATGAATCATGGCGAAATTTAACTTGTATAAATATAACACAATCAACATACACATTTGGCATCAGGTCAACTGAAAATTTAAAGCAGCAAAAATTTAACACAGTTGTCTATCTCACCACTGGGATCAAACGAAAGCCTTTTTGGCTGCGTTTTGGAGTGTCATAATTGTTAAGAAAAACCTGTATTTATGCCACATGACACTTCTCTACTACGTGCGCTGAGTTTTATCAGTAAAAGTACTAAAATAGATCTATCCAATTATTATTTTTATTGTTAGAATTATTTTGCTCATTTAAGAGTTTTTCATACTTGCGTTAGCTGGTGGTTTTCCACTGGAGTCTGAGTGACAGCAAGTCGCTTAAAGTCTTCAGGACTCTTCTCAGTATTTTGGCCGATCTCAACAAGGCTGTAGTTTGAATGGTCTCCACTCGTTCTCTTTTCAAGTCCTCTAGTCCTTGTACCAATCCTTTTGTGACCGTGCCGAGCGCGCCAATTGCAATTGCAATTGCCATCACCGTCACATTTATGTTTACGAGTTTTTCGCACTAGTTTTAACTGGTAGTTTTTCGTTGAAGTATGAGTGATAGGAAGTCTTTTCAGATCTCCAGGAATTTAGCTGATTTTAAAAGTGCTGTGGTCTCGATGGTTTCCATTCTTCATCCGATCTTTAGTTCCCCCAGTCTCTTTTTCAAGCACACCAAATGTTGTATACTACGCGTATACATATACAAATATAAGCGGAAACATAATCAAACATATTTTTACGAACTTCAATGAACGAACGAACACACTTCTTTATAAAAATATATATCTCTCACACTTTATTCTCGATGTTTCTGTGGTGTGTGAGAGATGAGTGGAACAGGGACAGACTGCTATATTGATCCAACTCCTTCTGTTGACCATAGCAGCACTTCTTCCGCATCTTGGCTGGGATTGCTCAACCGGGGGTCACTGAGGGCCACAGCCCTCAGTCTGCAAGCTGGCCCTCACTCTGGGCTTCCTGTCTCTAACTAACTTAATTGCCGCCGGCACCTGTCTATATTCTTTCATAACGCCCACTTGCTTCCGCTTCTTCTTGCGCTTATTTACACAGGTGCATCTCTCTGATTGACGGCTCGGTCCTGGGTCAATATAAAACACAACCTACCTACCACTATCACCTTTATGTTCTACTGTTTTTCCCTCAGTTTTTTCCCCAGTTCTCTCTCAAGATTCATGATTTATCGTTTTACATTCGTTTATTTTCATTCTGTAGCCTGTCATCTATAAGATGACAAGTTCCTTTCTTCTTATTCATCAAAACTCGGCCTGGTCTTCAGGCCGGAAATTAGTAATCCGTTTGTATTTCAAAGTCCCAGAGAGTTTCCAGGACAGGCTCTAATTAGTACATATAGTATGTGTTAGCATGGACAAATTTTCCTCTTTTGCACAATTCTCTGTGGATCATCTTCCGCATCCAATCATGCCTACTTTTATTTTTATTATTATAATTATTATCAGTTTTTTTCTATGTTAATTTAAAAAAAATCAATTCAAGTTTTTAAAAAAAAGTTTTTTTTTAGGGAGATCAAAAACTTGAATGAAATTAACCATTTAAAAATAATTTATTTTAATTTTTTTATATATATATTCATACAAAATGAAATATGCAAAAAATTCTATTTAAGAAAATTCGATTTTATTTTCATAACGGTTTCTCAATCAGTATTAATTTTGGCTAGTATTTTCTTTTATCTTTTAATTGTTGTTGTTTTTTGATCACATCTCACTCGAATCGCCATTCCTACAGTAGTGAGGAATAGCACACCTAGGGACAATAATAAAAAAAGAATCCCTCCTAGTTAGATTCGAACTCATATCTCCTTTTTTTTCAACGGAGTCGGGTGGGGATCACTGATTATCCGTGCAAGCACCTTTACCAACCGTGCTACAAAGGTGACTTGTATCGCAGAAGCCGAAAGCATTCCAATAGCCTAAAGAACAAACATAGCGTCAACACAGCATAAAAAAGTTGCACGTGCAACAATAAAAAGCATAACAATAAGGCAACCAGTCTAGGAGAAGGGAAAATTTTGATTTCAAATCAGCTGTACTCCACCCAAAAATTGAACGTGTCACATCCTATCAGTGGCGAAGGGGTTGGGTAAATGCACACAACAATATGAAGTCCACTAACAAGAGTGCCTTCTCAGTAGTCAGGACTTCAAATGAATGACCCCCTAGTCAGCAGGGCTCAGAGTACATTGACTGAATCCCCTACAGAGAAGTAAGAACCCCTCTCCTCGCACACACAAAAAGGACTATCTTAGGAATGATACTAAACAGCATCCGATGGTGAGGTTCCAGTTCCAGAAATCTGGGAAGTTTGGAGTACTCCTTCATTGTCATTACTCCCCAGTCCACTCGGACCCGGAGTGGAAATATCTGTTACTGACCCATCTATGGGTCAAATTGATCTGTTTAAAATTCATTCGTATTCGATAGGACTGTCAGGAAAAAATGATGTAAATACGAATGTACAATGGACCAGGTTCCATATCCTCTTGGATATAATAACCCAAGACGTGTTGACATGCCGTTAAAATCATTTAATCAACCAATTAATCAAATGGAAGAATTAAACCAAAAATTTAGCTAGGCACGAAAAACGCAAATAATAAATTATTTTCGTTTTAAAAAAAAGAAGAAAATTTGACGCCCATTTTTATAATTTCTTTACATTCGTTTAAACAAGAGAACGAAAAAAAAATTAATAAAACCATTATTTGCTAACTTGGCAATTGGCTTAATGAGTAGAGTGTTCGCCAATGGTCCGGGAGACCGAGGTTCAATGCCAGGTTGAGTCATACCAAAGACTCAAAAAATGGTGCTTGATGCCGCCTTGCTCAACACTCGGCATTATAAGGTAAGGATCAAGGGTAAAGTGGAGTAATCCAGGGAATGGAGTAGCGTCCAACCCTACACCTCGGTGCAGTTGCTATTGAAGAAGAAACCTTTGTGTTACCTTGACTAAGGTTGCCAACTTTTCTTATTATTTGCTATATTCTACCCAAGAAACTCTTGGTCCTCTCTTAGCCCCAGCTCTCATACGCCATACACTGATGTACTCTGACTAATACCATGATCTTGATTAATTAATAAGGATAATTATTACAAGTAGAGTGTTATCATTATAACATTACGAGCCGAACCCATTGACATTCCAAGGTTTGATTAGAAACAACAACCAAGAATTAAAGATCTATATCTATCTATCTATCTATTTATAGATATATCTATATAAATAAAAATGTAAATGTTTGTTACTAACCGATAATCTCCAGTTTTATACCACTAATTGGTTTAAAATTTTCAGAGAGTATTTTATTCGAATTCAGGAGTGTTTTTATATATTTTTCAATCATACATCTTAGATGCATCAAGGAGTGTTTTTATATATTTTTCAATCATACATCTTAGATGCATCAGGGAGGTCTTCAGTGATGCGCTGTCTTCATTGCCGATTTCGGGTTATTTCTGCATCATATCAGCTCCGACAGTAACCCCGGCTTGACTCTGAAAGAGCCAAGCCGCCTCTGTGATCGCGACGTGCTATTGGTTTAAAATTTTCAGAGAGTATTTTATTCGAATTCAGGAGTGTTTTTATATACTTATTATCCAAAAATATTACAATAATCAAAAAAATATTTTTAATAAGTCGTTTTTCTCTGACAAAAGCCGAAAGCGAAAACATAAATTCCGTTTCCAAGAATTTTACACGTGATTTAATTTTTCTGTTTAGTCACTTTTTCTTTTTTGGTTGACTTAAACAGAGACACTAAACCATATTTCGTTAGTTCAGTAGTAAGTAATTTTTTTTATTCTAACGAATTGTTTACAAAATATGTTTTTGTGTTTAAATTCAACGAAAGACATCCATTAAAAAGATTTCTTTCTTAAACCATATTTCGTTGGTTCAGTAGTAACGAATTTTTTACTAAATACTTTATTTTAATATGACATTTTTTTCTCTTAAAGTTCAACGAAAGACATCTATATTTATATAAATAAAAATGTAAATGTTTGTTACTAACCGATAATCTCCAGTTTTATACCAATAATTGGTTTAAAACTTTCAGAGAGTATTTTATTCGAATTCAGGAGTGTTTTTATATACTTAATAGCTGTACCCGGCCACGCGTTGCTGTGGCTCAGTTTGTTTAAATAGAAAAAAAAGGAAATGCATGTTTCTAATATGTTTAATTTTCCAATACTTGGATAATCTATATTGATAAAAATGTAAATGTCTGTTACTAACCGATAATCTCCAGTTATATAACACTAATTGGTTTAAAATTTTCTGAGAGTATTTTATTCGAATTCAGGAGTGTTTTTATATACTTAATATCCAAAAATCTATATGAATAAAAATGTAAATGTCTGTTACTAACCGATAATCTCCAGTTTTATAACACTAATTGGTTTAAAATTTTGTGAGAGTATTTTATTCGAATTCAGGAGTGTTTTTACATTCTTATTATCCAAGTATTGGAAAATTAAACATATTAGAAACTTTCATTTTTTTCCATTAAAACAAACTGAGCCACAGCAACGCGTTGCCGGGTGCAGCTAGTATATCTATATAAATAAAAATGTAAATGTTTGTTACTAACCGATAATCACCAGTTTTATACCACTAACTGGTTTAAGATTTTCTGAGAGTATTTTATTCGAATTCGGGAGTGTTTTTATATACTTATTATCCAAAAATATAACAATAATTTAAAAAAGTATTTTTAATAAGTCGTTTTTCTCCGAGAAAAGCCGAACGCGAATTGAGAAGGTAAATTTCCGTTTTCCAAGAATTTTACACGTGATTTTTTTTCTGCTTTATCACTTTTCTTTCTTTTTTGGTTAACTTAAACAGAGACACTAAACTTTAAACCATATTTCGTTGGTTCAGTAGTAAGTAAATTTCTTTTTATTCTTACGAATTGTTTACAAAATATTTTCTTTTCTTTTTTCAACATTCTTCAACGAAAGACATCCATTAAAAAGTTTTCTTTCTTAAACCTTTTTCTACGAATTTTACACGAGAATCTTTTTCTACTTTAATCACTTTTCTTTCTTTTAATTAGTTTAAAATTTTGTGAGAGTATTTTATTCGAATACGGGCGTGTTGTTATATACTTAATATCCAAAAATCCATATGAATGAAAATATAAATGTTTGTTACTAACCGATAATCTCCATTTTTATACCACTAATTGGTTTAAAATTTTGTGAGAGTATTTTATTCGAATACGGGCGTGTTTTTATATACTTAATATCCAAAAATATTACAATAATTAAAAAAAATATTTTTCATAAGTCGTTTTTTCCCCGAGAAAAGCCGAACGCAAATTATGAAAGTAAACATTACTTTCGTTTTCCAAGAATTTTACACGTGAATTTTTTTTTTGCCTTTATCACTTTTCTTTCTTTTTTGGTTAACTTAAACAGAGACACTAAACTTTAAATCATATTTCGTTTAAATTTCTTTTTATTCTAACGAATCTATATAAATAAAAATGTAAATGTTTGTTACTAACCGATAATCTCCAGTTTTATACCACTAATTTGTTTAACATTTTCTGAGGGTATTCTATTCGAATTCATGAGTGTTTTTATATACTTATTATCCAAAAATATTACTATAATTAAAAAATATTTTTAATAAGTCGTTTTTCTCAGAGAAAAGCCGAACGCGAATTGTGAAGGTAAACATTACTTCGTTTTCCAAGAATTTTACACCTGAGTTTTTTTTCTGCTTTATCACTTTTCTTTCTTTTTTGGTTAACTTAAACAGAGACACTAAACTTTAAACCATATTTCGTTGGTTCAGTAGTAAGTAAATTTCTTTTTTTTCTAAAAACTTATTCTTAAATTGTTTTTTCATTATTGATATCACATTTATTTTGTTTTTTAAAAAATATTTTATGGTGTGCCAATTATCACGTTGCGAAATATCAACCAGCCCAAGCTTTGTAATGGCACACGTCAAAAAATTAATTACCAACATCATGGAAGAAAAAATTTTGACTGGGCCTTTCAAAGGTGAAGATGTCCTCATACCGTGAATTCCTATGATTCCAACAGATATGTCATTTCAATTTAAGAGATTGCAATTTCCAATTCGATTGGCATCTGCAATCTCGATCTACAAAGCACAGGGACAATCTTTAGAATTGTGTGGCTTATATTTACATACTGATTGCTTCTCACATGGGCAATCATATGTTGCCTGTTCCAGAGTCGGCAATCCAGACAATCTCTTTATCTATACGGAAACTGGAACTACCAAGAATATTGTGTATCCACAAGTATTGGAAAATTAAACATATTAGAAACATGCATTTTCTTTTTTTCCCCATTTAAACAAACAGCAACGCGTGGCAGGGTACAGCTAGTATATATATATATATATGGGGGAGATCCCCGTGGATTCATTGGGGCTAATGTGCTGGACTGTAAAATCATAGTAAGCGAGTTCGGACTCAAGTCGTTCTGTTACGTCCACTTTCGGACTAATACCCTCGGGAAAAGTATAAACCCCCTAATCCCCTCTATTATGGGATAAATAGTATCACTCCTATTATTTTACTAAGAAGGCTTTGGCATTAAATAACACACGAAGGTTGATATACCATTCAATCCAAGGAAGCCAACCAACTATATATATATATATATATAAAGAAAAATTCCGCGGTCTTTAATCAAACTTATATATATATATATATATATATATATATATATATATATATATATATATATATACTAAACGTCTTTAACGACTAGCATTTGAACTAATATACCTGATATAAAAAACAGCAAGAAAGCAAGAGAAAACCAGATCATAAAAGATAATAAAAAAGGAAAGTTCCGTGTTTTTTCACCACACACACACACACACACACACACACACACACACACACACATATATATATATATATATACTAAATAATAAAAACACGTTTTCTCTATACAATTTTATTAAATTTCCTGATAAGTGTCTTGGTTTCAGGTTGGAATTGGTGGATGAATTTACCAAAATTGTCTAGAAAGCTTTCGGACCTTTCATATATATATATGTAGCGTAAATTTTATTTACGTACACATATAATTCGCGCTCACATATATTTAAACTAATCAGCAAAAGAAACAACTTAGAACATTCTAGAAAAAAAGAATCAAAATCTCATACACAAAATTCGCGCTCACCAATCAAGTGCCCCCCCAATATTCATACCCGTTTTGATCCACTTATAAAAGAAAGTGATAAATCAATTATCGAGAGACATCGCCGTTGCTGGCAAAAAGACCCACGACTTAACTGCTTCCTCACTTTGCAGACCCCGAGAGGCACCACTGCTACTAAACACGGCTTTAATGACACCGATTTGTCCAGTGCGCTAACCAGCCCAAGACAAAGAAAGTTTAACCACGACATTTCACCAGACCTTATGCAGAAAGTCCTACGACGTGTACAATAACAACAACAACAACATCAATTACACTGACCAAACTTTCTTCAACATTGTATGTTTCCTTGTTATATTATTCAATCTGAATAATAAATCTTTATTTTAAAGTTATTCAGGTTTTGTTTTTCCAAGTTTATTATTTGTTAGGAAAATTATTTGCGTGGAATACGCTCGACCCCAAAATTTTGTTTTATAAGTTCGCATACACCAAACACATTTCACAACATCCCGACATATATCATATAGACAAAATTTGTCTTTATTATTTAATTAAACATGCTTAAATGAAAGTCCGCAGTCCAACTACACACACACACACACACACACACACACATATATATATATATATATATATATATATATATATATATATATATATATATATATATATATATATATATATATATATATATATATTATCATTTACTTATTTACTTATATCTATTTATAGGTGAGGTAGAAACTGAACAAAAATTATTTTCGAAGTTTGAGTAAAAAAAAGTACAAGTTGACGTTTTTTTGGTTTTGTACTTCCTTTTTTTAACCACTTCCAAATGGGATAATCTTCGGAAGTCACAATATAGGACATTAAATAAAAGTAGAACAAAATAGAATTTACTTTGAAGTATTTTGATGGATCAATTTCTTTAATATTAGAGTGAAATGATGAAAAACAGGATCTATTAAAAGTAAATATTAAATAATTAACTTATATTTGAAACATGATATGTTCTTAATGTAGTTTCCCTATTGAGCAAAGAGAAAAATCATTGGTATTGTCACGAGTAGTATTTAAAAATTACCGTTTTTCATGAGTAATAACTAGATAGATTACACTAAGTAATGTCTTTCTTCTGGTTTTTCATTAGCTGTTTTTCCCTCTTACTTTTATAACTTTTGTCTCTCTTTAGATATTCTCCAACATTTCGAGTTCTTTCTTTTTTACAATTCTTTTCCTTTCAAACATGCTCTCTCTCTCTCTCTCTCTCTCTCTCTCTCTCTCTCTCTCTCTCTTAGACAAACAGAAATTCTGATTCCTATGTAAACTACCCAGTCACTTATGATGGGAAGTATGTTAGTCGTTGTAAGAAAGAGGATATTAAAAAAAAGAAAAAAGAAAGAAGGGAAGATGAAGAGACACCAAAACAAAAACAAAAGGATGAGATATCGAAGCCACAAGCAGAGTTACGAGAGTGAAAAAAAAAAAAAACAGAAGAGAAAGAAACAATGAAGTGAAAAAGTGGGATGTGAGTAAAAACAAAATAGAAAGAAAAGAAAAGGTTGAAAGAGAGAAAGATTGTTTTTTAAATGAATGGGCCTTACTTCATATCCAATGCACTCCTAAGTCAAGTCGCTCTGACAGTCCTTTAAGTGTCACGTGAATTCACTTCCTCCATTTTTGGCTTTGACGTTTGCGCCAGGGAAATGATTATGTTTACAAAAGATTGTCGAATCCGGGGAAAAAATTCTGCGACATTACACAAAACAGGGCAGACACGGACGTGGTGCACACTCACACTTACATACATACATACATACAGAGAGAGAGAGTGAGAGGGGGCGCACTTATTGTAATGGTTATCGGTGTAGGATATTAAATCGTTTGCGTTTCACTTGACGCTAATGCCTCTGAGAAGGGCATGAATTCACATCAACTCTCTTACTCCAAGCTATGGATAAATAAAAGGGCATACTGGGTTCTCTAGCCTTGGTAAGGCAACTACACTTGGAGAAGGACAGCTCTGAATTCAAACCAGCTGTACTCCGCTTAAAAAATGGTCGTTGCGTTGCATCTGCTTTTAGTTGAGAGGTTGGGTAAACACACGCTCATACATACACTTCTGTGTATGTGTGTGTGTGTGTGAGAGAGAGAGGGGGCGAGAGAGAGAGAGAGAGAGAGACAGAGAGACAGAGGCAGAGAAGGGGGATTGCTTGATTGCTTGTTTATAACTACCGACAACGGAAAAAAACCCAAAGCAACTTGCTTGGCAAAATGAAAAAGTGTTCAATATCAGTAGATAGAGGTGCTAGAGAAGCAAAAATATTTTTGAAATAATTATAAAATATTAAAATCGCAAAATAAAAACTAAAAAGTGCTTGATAGCAATATACAGTCATAATCATCATCTTGTCGTGCCACTAGCATGGATATCCCTGACCCTCTCTCACCACTTTTCCCTATCGTTCATCGCCTCTGGCAGGTATTCAGGGCTACATCCCGTATCCTCACGTAGCTGCTGAGTGTATGTTCGTGCTGGTCGTCCTGCTTTTGCCCGGCCGTATGTGGGGGTCCATAGGAGTATATCACTTATGAGCTCGTCCCTGCTTCTCCAGCAGTGTCCTGCATGTCTGGTTCATCTAACTTGGATAGTTTTCGTGATGGGCCTGGCGGCAACACTCCACAAGACACCAACTATACGGCCACCTGCAATATACAGTAAATACTCAATATTAAAACATTTCACAAAAATGAACCCAGAACTCATTTTCCTACCTTTTTACGTTTTATACATACGTATATATATATATATATATATATATATATATATATATATATATATATCATGATAATCAACTCTCCCGCTATCTATCCCTATCATCCATCTCTATTGATAGGTCCTCTAGACTGCGTTTTGTGTCCACACATAGCTGATGTTAGTAAGCCTTTGTTGGTCGACAAACACTAGCATGTCCATGTGCTGGAATCCATTAAAGAACGTCACTTATGAGTTGGTCCTTGCTTCTCCAGCAGTGTCCTTCTTGTCTACTTCGTCTTACTTACAGCTGTTTTGTTGGGTGTTGCTTCCAGGATTTGTTCAAGATAGAAGGCAGCATTCTCGAGTAGTTTCCATCTAGATTTTTTCGATGCATTTTGTTTGCGTCCAAGTGGTGCATCCATACAGAAGTATTGAATCAGCTTCAATTTGGAAGAAATCCTGTTTTATTTTATCGGAGAGATCAGATTTCCATATGATCGATCACTCATAAATCGCAGTTGATATGTTGATATCACTTTCGGTTGATGAGTATGTTACTAACGAGGTATGTGAACTGAAATACGAATTTTAGAGGCTACCTATTTTCAGTGGAGAGGGCTCCTTTAAAAAAACAAACATGTACTCTATTTTATTTGCATTTACGTATGCTGCTAGCTTTAGGCTATGTAATAGGAATTCTTCTTGAGCTGGTATATTTGCGGGAAGCACTTGGTCGTCTACGTAGTCTGCCTCTATCATAGTTTCTGCGGGATATCGTTTGTTCCTTGTTTTTTTTTGTTTTTTTTTTACATATGAAACCATTTTCTTTACTTAGATTTATTGATGTTTGAAGTTCGTTATCTAGGCTGAGTATAAACTAATATGGTGTTGATGCAAAATTCCAGTGATTATATCGAAGAATTTGGTGTCTCCATAAGATGAACGAACTATCGCTTTCGAGTTTTTGTAAAGCATCATTAAAGCGATAACAGTTTCTTTGCGAAGACCATACGAAAGAAATATTTGCCCCTTCTTTTCTCTGTGTATGGAACTGAATGCTTCGGAAAAATCTACGAACAGTAGTGTTGTCTCGAGATTTTTTACTCCTACTGTTTCTATAATTCGATCGGTAATCAGTTGTGGAGCGATTTCTTCGAAAGCCATTCTAATTTTTTCTCAGAATTTTCTCTATTTCGGTTTGGATACGATTGAGAAAATGGGCATTATAAACCTGAGCAGCTATAGCAGTAAGATTACTACCGCTGTAGTTCTTTGTGATTCCGAGGTTGCCTTTCTTGGGGAAGGCAAGGATGCAACATTTTGTTCATTCTTC
This sequence comes from Sepioteuthis lessoniana, assembly GCA_963585895.1. Taxonomy (NCBI): domain Eukaryota; kingdom Metazoa; phylum Mollusca; class Cephalopoda; order Myopsida; family Loliginidae; genus Sepioteuthis; species Sepioteuthis lessoniana. The sequence continues at coordinate 32,999,119 of OY757927.1, forward strand.
TGTAATGTTTTGTTTATAGACTGTGTTCCATAATTGGAAATGTATGTCATCAAGTTTTCTTGTCTTCCATACTTCAGGGGTTATTTCGTCATGACCTGCAGTTTTTCTGTTTTAAATTTTTTCAATATTGAATCAAGTTCTTCTTCTGTCAATGGTCCTAGTTTGATGCCTAGTTAGCCATTAATAATTTTAGATAGATTGGTCAGTGATTTCAATAGGGTTTCCGAGCAAATTTTTTAAATGTTCTTTCCACTTCAGAAGTCTTTTCTGGGCAGGTATCTTTTAGTTTTGTTTTCGAGCTTCTCTCCCTTCCACCTACTTCATTTATTGTCTGCCATGCTATTTGTTATTATCTCTATTCAACTGAATTTCTAATTTTATCGATTAGGTTTTGAATATATTTTAATTGCCCTTTTTGGTATCCATTGTTTAGATTTTTTAGGCTTTCTTATGTTTCGACGCGTTGGCATTTGTTAGGTTTATTTCATTGGGTAAGGATGCTTTTTTAAAATTACTGTTTTTTTCCCTAACGACTAGTGACGTCTGTGGAAGTCTACATTTGGCTTTTAGTTTAGTTGGGAAATACTCTGCTGCTGCTTCCATATGGGCAGTGAAAAATTTTCATATTCGTCATTCGGAGTGTATTTTTCAGATATCTACTGAAGAGTATCGAATTTGTTTCTTGCAGTTACTGTATATTTATTGCTTATATCTCTATTGGTTAAAGAGAACCAGTCATAACGTGTGGTTTTGACTGTTTGTTTTTTTTATTTCTATGTAGACACATGTGTTGTTTTGTCGTGACAATTCTGTGAAGAAGATACTTCTTCAAGTGACAATTCTGTGACGTGACAATTCTGTGAAGAAGATACTTTTTCAAAAGGGGAGTATGTCTCGCTGTTCAGAGCGTTATTAATCCTCTTCCCGTTTATTAATATATCATCTAGCAGCACTTTTGCGTTGAGTTGGTATAGGTCCATAGTTTTCCTTACCTTTTTTTTGGAATTTGGCATGAAAGACAGTTCTCGGGGGAAAATTTCTGTTAGATATACGCAATTTCTAATCGGCAAGTTGGGCCAGGAAAATTTGTTATTTTTATATTTCTTAGTCACACTGTCGGATATTTTCTAGAATATCTATCTATCTATCTATCTATCTATCTATCTTGTGTGTGTCTGTTATAAAAACGTGGCTAAGAAATATGACTGAAACGATGAAAACCGAGTTGTTGAAAATAATTTATTCATATGATATATTTTGCCTTTTCTTTCATCAGATACTAAGATATTTTCTAATGCATCATAAACAAATTATTATTCTTCAATAATAATAATTAGTTATATTTTATAGCAAAAATAATCATTGGAAGATTTTCAGATAAATTTCAAATTAAAAATTTCAAAAGCTCCCCAAAAACTACCTTTCAGCATTTGGTTCCATGAAAACTATGTCAACATTTTCCTTTATCAATATTAAAAAAAAAATTTTTGAGTATCTTACGAAGCTAGATAAGTGAAGTATATTATACAAATAAATTCTTTTCGACAAATTTATTAAAATTTTCTCATTCATTTTTCATACATACATACATAATTGTTTCTCGAAGCGTTTCCTTAGAGTCCACGTGGTGCAACCATACAGAAGTACTAACACGGCTCCGTCTTAGAAGAATTCTTGTTTCATTTTTTCAGAGAGATCTGATTTCCATATGATCAATAACATATAGCAATAACAGTCCATACCTTTCCTCTGCGTAATATATATATATATATATATATATATATATATATATATATATATATATATATATTGTGTAGCTGTTTCTTAAGATTTAATTTTTTTTTGCACACGGTCCCATCGAATATGAATAATTTTCAAACAGATCAATTTGACCAATAAATAGGACCCCAATAGGTAATACCAATCCGGGTCAGAGTGAACAGGGAGTAATGGCAACGAAGTACTCCACATTCTCAAGATCTCGAGGACTATTGCCTCGACTTGAAATGCAGTTTAGCGTCATACCTAGGACATCCCTTTTTTGGAGAGAGGTGTCTTACTGCAGAAGATATAAGCAAGTAAATAAAATAGTTGGTGACCGTAGTCGAAGGCGACCCGAAGGCTCGCTTTTCAATAGCCACAACACCGAGGTCGAGAGGATGGTGTTGCTTCTTTCTCTGGATTGCTCCACTTATCCTTGATTCATACCTTATCATGCTAAGTGTTTAGCAAGGAGGCATCAAGTACCATGTTTTGAGTCTTTGGTATGACTCGACCTGGGATTGGACCCTGGTCTCTCAGATCATAGGCGAACACTCTTCTCCGACAGGGCGGTGTGTATTTTATAAAATGTATTAAAAAGTAAAAGAATAAAATATAGTAACAAGTAGTAAAAAACAAAACAAAAAACAGAAAAAAACAAAAAACAAAAACAAAACAAACAAAATTAAAAAACAAAAACTGGACGGAAAGGATGAAAAAGAAATATTAATAAAAGAGGGTAAGGAAGAGAGGAGGCAAGGATTAAGACGAAAGGAAGAAGGACGATATGGAAAGAAAGAAAGAAAGAAAGAAAGAAAGAAAGAAAGAAAGAAAGAAAGAAAGAAAAGTGAAGGAATGAAAGAAGAAAAACAGAAAGAAAGAAGGAAAGGCAAGAAAGAAAGAAGGAAAGGCAAGAAAGAAAAGAAGAGAAAGAATAAAAAACCCGAAGGATTGGTAACCGTAAAAAATGAATGAAATTCAATGAGTTCGTCGGCGAAATTGTCATCCCCCGAGAATAATCATTTCTTTAGGAAAAACATATCATTTATTCAGTTATTGCATCAGCTGTAAACAACATGTATCGTTAACTCGCGTGGTGTAATGGCTAAGGAGCTAGGCTTGTGACAACTTTCATAAGATGTTCCATACTACTCAGCTAAATTTTGTCAATCACAACATGTACTGATATTTTCGCAAATTTCAACTAAAACGTTTTTATTTCCAATCCTAATGGAGTAGTCTCCACGACGTAGGAGCTAATTTGCTGAAAGGTGACATCGTAGAAAGCGAGTTCGAACTCCAGTCGCGCTATCATGTTCGGACTAATATATTTGTAAAAGGTATGGAATTCCGTATCCCCGCTAGCTATGGGTCAAATAGTACCAGTAATATCCTTCTACAAGGATAAACTCTGAAGTTTGATATACCATGAAATCAAATCAGTCATGTACTGATGGTTTTATTAGACAAATGCTATCAATATATATGTACTACAAAAAATAAGGTCTAATCGTGTTAAAAGAACTGGTTACCCACCCTCTTGATCACCGAAATTAAGCAACGACGAGCCAGATCTTTTGTTAAATGGGTAACCACTTTGAAGCTGCAGGTATCATTAGCAATGTGAGCCAGACTAAGCAATCTTTAGTAAATTCGAAGATTGTTTTTCAAGGCCAATATAAACTTGATCAGTTACAAGAATAAATTATAAGGTTAACTAATTAGTAATGTACAAATATTTAAAATAAAATGCAATTTACAAGAAGAAAAAAAAAACAGCAACAAACGAAATTCTTTAATTATCATAGAATTGTAAACCTTTGAGTTTGATATTTTTGGCTGAGCTCTATTTTGCGGAATTATATTATACTATACTCTATAAGCCTGATATTTCAGGCCCAGGAAGGTAGTAATAATAAAAGAGTTCATATATAGTGATCATTCACAGACATTATTTTCATATAATGATGGAACAACTTTAAACAAAAATGTCTTTGTCCTGGAATTATCATCAAATCATGCTTAAAACACAGGTTTCTATTAAATCATCAAAGTTAAGCTGTAATAAACCTGATCCCTACTTAGATGGGTGACCACTTATAAATAGCTCGTGCTATAAGCGGTTTTGACGCCCGTTTGCAAGACTAAGCAAACCTTAGTAAACTTTTTAATGATTAAGTATTGGGTCAATTTGAATGTGTTTCGTGGTTAATATTTTTCTTTGTGAATTTTTGTATCTAAAGAGAAAAAGTGTTCAAATGGATAAGCATTATAGGTTTTTTCCTCATAAATACATCAACAAAACTGTATTCTAGTTGATGTATATATCTCGTAGAGCAGATGTTGACTAATAAGATTAACTAGACCAGTTGATATTGGGTTGTTGTTTTTATGGGTGCATCTAATTTACATACGATACAACACCATTAATGCAGAAGGATTTGATTATTCTCGGGAACTTGTGTTGTTTTTCTTCGTGTCTTTCATTTTATGGGCGATCTTGATCTAAGTTCATTTTCTTCGTCAGCCTCTTCTAGTGGTTCATTATCACTTTCTTTCACACCCTACTCTGTTTCGCTTCTTTTCATTTCCCTATTCTTCCTCCGTTTCTACGTCTTCGGATTCGGTTGTAGATCTAAACTGATCCACATGGATCAGTAAATGCTACCAATTTATTTCTCGCCCTTTTAGTCATAGGAATTTTGCTTTTTCTGGATTTGATTCCTAATCTTTTCTATACTAAACAATTTCTTTTGTTGAAAATGACACGGTTATTAGGGTTCTGATTTGTCTCCCCAATAATGCAGAAGGACTTTTCTCTTCCTGAATGTGGAATCAGTTGATATCTTAGGAACAATATGGGTAGGTAGGATTCTATGCTTTCATTAACCGGAGAAAATGCCAATTTTCTTTTCGTAATCCCATTAGATTGCGGATGGTCTTGTATAGGATGCATCCAAAACGTCTTAGTTATGAACACAGATTCTTGTCACAAAATTCTAGCGTATTGTCAGTGACTAAAGTCTTGGTGACTCCGTTTATTGGGAATACTATTCTCAGTACTTGCTTTACAGTTGTGGCCTTTTTGTTTGTTACTTTGATTACCTTAAGCCATCCCGAAAATGAGTCCACTAGTATTAAGAATAAGCCTATATCTTTGATGTGTGCATGATACATGTGAACCCAAATCCACGGTTCTTTTTCTTTGTGCCACGTGTGAAGTTTTTCTTAATTATTCTAACAATATCTTCATTAGTTAATTACAAATTAATTGTAAGCAACAATCAATATTTTCGTCACAGATTCACAACCTGCTGTAGCTAGAAGTAAATCTGTTATTTCATTCTCTTATCCGCTAGCCTTTCGTCTTTTAATTTCTTAACTTTTACTAACACTGCGAAACGTCTGATCTATGTTTCTATATGCTCCGGTTTTGTTTTTCCTGTGTGGTTAAGGCTTCAATCGGCGACGCCATTGTTACGATGTGTATATCTCACGGAGTAGATGTTGACTGGCTAATAAGATTTGTCAAACCGATTGAGTTTATGGAGATTAATAAAAATAAAAAAAAAATAAAAAAAAAAGAATAAATTCAAAGGTGTAGCGGTTCCCAGAAACTTCTGACATGAAGCGAAATTAGCGCATGCCTGAAAAACAGACTTACTCATTCTCATTCAGCAGTGACCACTTGTGCTGGAAAGAACTACTTTTTCTACTGTTGCTGGCGGGAAGACCACGTGTCTGCTTAGCGGCTCGCTGGCCCACTCTCCCATTTATAGCAGTCTTAGCTGAACATATCTACAAGACAATAGGATAGACCTTCAAACTTACACTTCACCTAAAATGACTCTCCTGTTAGCTGTCGTCTCTACAAACAAATCTCAGGAAAACACCTACTGGACATTACTACAAACCCCAACTTCATAAAACAACGGAAAAATAACTCTTAATATTCTTTAACACCTTGTCAGAGAGACGCGACTATTTATATTGGTTTCAGGAAGAATTTCATTCTCTCTCAGAATGGCCACTGAACCCAGAAATATAGTTTTGAGTTAAAGGGTATCCTTGTCTCCTTCCTTCCTTCTGCAATTCTCTTGAAGCCTTCTACTGACAAAGAAGTTAAATAAAGTCAGATACGCTAAACTCCAAAACAACACCAGCGACAACCACCCACTAAACCAAATTTTCTATACCCCGTAAGTTACTTCTTTTATGGATATATCTAATTTACATATGATACTACACAAGACTTTTTCAGAGTTGAAGAGAACTAAATGAAATAGTAACCAAATGAAAGGCTTCTTTACGTTGTGACTTTGTGGCGAAAAGATCAAGGATATTTTTTGCTTAAATATGTATATTTTCAAAATAACAGAAAAAAGGTTAGATTTTGGTTCAATTAAAAAAAATTAAGTTGAATTTTATTCCATTTATCTATATCCAAAAAAGAGAATTCCATCAATTAGAAAGTAGAAATAAAACTCGTTTAAAAGAAAATTTATAATTTTAATAAAAACTAATTTCAAAGTTATTTTTTGTTGGAATTTAAATCCCCACATAAATATATTTTCAAACAAATTAATTCAATATAAAAAATGTTGTTTCTGGTATCCATTATATAAAAAAAATTTACTCCTAAAACAGTAAAGTTGGCGACAGTAGTCGAGGGTGACCCGAAGACTCCCTTTTCAGTAGCTACTACACCGAGGTGTAGGGGAGGGCACTACTCCATTCCCTGGATTGCTCAACTTCATCCTTGATCCTAACCTTATAATGCTGAGTGTTAAGCAAGGAGGCACCAAGTATCATTTTTTGAGTCTTTGGAATGACTCGACCGGGGATTGAACCCCGGCTTCCGAACCATTGGCGAACACTCTACTCATTAGATCAATGTACTAGAGATTAATTACGTTGTTGAGATATCTACTTACATAAAGTCAATTTGTGTTTATATATGGTCAATTTTTAAGCTGGGTTTAATTGGTTTTATTCAGTTTTCCTTCTTCTAGACCGGTTTCCATACCATAGTTAAAGGGTCCAGTCTGTCTTACTTTTTATTTATCGTTGGATGGAGAATATTTACATTCTTACTTTTCCCCAAGGGTATTTGTGCAATGTGAAATGCAAACAGCCTCGTCCAGGGTTTGAACTCAGGTCTTCGTGTCCATTTCTTACGACGGTAATCATTATATAAACCTGGGAGTGTGGCATCAGGAGCCTTGAGCTCTGAAAATTCGAATTCTTTCTATGATTCTCTCAGGAAGCAAAAACTGTTACGGTTAGCATTTGATAACTTTTATTTAGCTGATAACATACATCATTATAAGACACAAGACACCAACTATTTTCACTTTTAGTCATGGGCCATTAGCTCCAAGTAAAAGGGAATTCTACTTTATCAAATATACAGATTAGAGATTTTCTAACGTCATAGCTAAGGACAAAAACAAGATTATAAAACAAATTAAAGTCACCCAGTCAGCAAATAACTTCTTAAAAAAAGATTTTCCTGTTTTGCAAATCAGCGATTTTATATGTTCAGAATTCCTTTTTTACACAATATAGAAAGTTGTATATTTAGTGTAATAACTTTTTTATTCTTTTAAATTTCGACAATTTATCTTTTTACGTGTACAATAAGATATGCTTTAAAAAGTATCAAGATTGTTGTTGTATTTACTAAGACAGGTATGGAAAATTAATTAAATTCAATTTTTTTTCCAAAAATAGTCCCCTTGGCATTCATCTCTTTATTTCCGTAAGTTTTCCATTAGTCGAACTTTTCTTTTGATACGGTATGTACTCTATTTGTTTTAATACCTTCTAGATCCTCAAATTGTCAAGATGAAATTTCTCTTTAAGAAACAAGAAAATGTCGCACAGAGCTAGATCTGTTGATTAATTTTTTCGCCAAAAGCATTTCGTTTAAAAAGTATCAAAACCGTTAATCAGAGAGTATCAAGAATTGACTCTGATTTGTCTAAACATCATTACTTTATTATAAAAGTTGTTCAGATCCCGATCTTAAGGAAGGGTTACTCGCTTCTGTTAGTGGTAAAAGGGAGATCCTTTACTCTGCTATTGATATTGCGAAGAGAATTACATTTTCTATCTGACCTGAGCTTATTACCAGCTTTGAGCATATCTGAAAACGCTGAATACCGTTAAAAGTTTTAATTAACGAACTCCGGCAGAATGGTCTTCTGAGTTTGAAATGTAAATGAAAAAAGGCAACATATATCCTATTCAAAAGATAATTTTTACAATAAGAAAGAATAATATTCGTCATTTTTTTTTATTGTCATCACTTTGTTTATCGTTCAAATACTTACCCTTACCAGCTATACACACCTGGTGTCTCACCCTGAAGTTCTTCAACGCTTGCCAAGTCATTACTTCTGGTATCTCTGTGAGGGCAACGGCGATTTCCTTTTTAAAGCTGAGCTTGCCTCTCGAAAATTTCCAACCTACAACAATATTTTTTTTACTTTGAACTCTTCTGTGTTGATTTATTATGAAATGTTGACGATAAAACCGCTGCGTTGCAATGATAGAGTCAACATTTTAAAAATAAGTTTCAATCACAAACATACGATGTTCACCATTCCATGCCATGATGGAGACTAAAAGGGGATCTTTACTGCTACTTAAAGATATACTTCTCATTTGCTCACCATTACTAACGCCTGCGCGGTTGCAATCTTAAATTCGGGATATCAGTCTGCCGGTCCCTATATAAAATTTGAAATAAAAAGCCAAAGTCCTTGAAAATTCCAAATGTCTACAAGTATGATGAAATTAAACTGTAAAGAGAATCAGGAATTAGCATACTGAATGAATAATATTTTGTTATTCCATAATTCTTATAAGGAAAAATTATCGAAATTGAATCTTTAATTTTTTTATGATTTTAAAATTTAAACTTTAAATGAAGATGTGAAGATGTGTGCACTGCTGAGCAACTTATATAATAAAGTGATTCTGTCTAGTCTGCGGTCTAGACGTCTTTACGAGTCAGCTCTAATTCTCAATACTTTTTGAACAGGGGAGTGTGGAGCACCTCTTCATTGCCATTACTTCCTGGTCCACTTTAACGCGGTGTTGTAGATAGGAATACTTAATACTATATAAACGTGTACAAAAAACGTAAACTACGCAAACAATGTAAATATAAACGTATAATGTTCGCAATTTCTAAACCTCTAGGTATAAAATAGCCCCAGACAAGCTGACATGCCGTAAAAATCAATCAGTCAATTAATTAATCAATCATTGAGTTGAAATTTACATCTTTGTTTATTATAGTGCAACTTTCGAGTGGTTTGTTGTCCAACCTTTATCTTCTAAACGCCAAGCAAAATTCCTAATTTCAACAGACGAATTCCTCGTTTTTGTTGTTTATACGATGTTTCGGTCTGTACTTTCTTTGACCTTGTTCCGATATGATACGAACTGGTGCAGCAAAAGCTGTATTCATCAAGACAAAAATGAACATTGAATGAAACATTAATTTTCTTTAAAATAATCACCTTGGCATCCAACATTCTAATTCCAGCGAGTTTTTCATAAGTCGAACCACCCCTGTGATTCTTTTTTTCATATTTCTTAGCCCTGAGATTAATTTTCCATTAAGATGGAAAAAAACGGCCTCGATCAGTTGGGTATAAAGGACACTCTACAACCGTTAATGTAAGCAATGGGAAACGGAAATAAGTTTCCTTTGATGAAACTTCAGCTCATATTCCATATCCGAAAAGTAGTTTTAACATAAACATCGCTTTAACTATTCACATACAATTCATAGAACATGAAGTTCCATCTAACAAAAAAAATCTCGTAGACAATTCTTATAACAACTTTATTGATATGTAACCAAACTAGGAAAGTTACACAAAAGGAATATGTGTGTGTGTGTGTGTGTGTGGGCGTGATATAGAAAAGAAATAAGATTCATTTATCTACTTGGCAATGCTACTTTGGCTATTTTGGTCCTTACCAATCATTTATAGATATTGTCCGTAACTCTTGAAAGCTATCGGTCTTGTGTCGAACGGACATGTCATTTCGGTTACGTGTCTTATTGCAAAAAGAATTAGACCCGCGAGTAGCACGGCAGAAATCGGCGTCATCATTTTACGGCATGATGAAAGCAAGAGAACTTTCTTCGCACCTTTTCCCTTGACGCTATAGCAACTACTTGTGTTGCCTCCTTTGGGAAAATTGATCCTGTCAGTAAATGCAGGTAATCACAATAGAACAATGCATTTAAAATGCTCTCAGAGAATAAAACAACTTACAACTGAACAATAATTTTGTGAGATTTGTGCTCGTGTAGAACAGAGATAACTATAAGGTGCGAATTAAAAATTTTCACCCCATCCTAAATAGAAGCAACAATTTTATTATGAAATGGGTTCACTGATCGTCAGGTTAGAAACTAAGGTTTTCACTGGATATTTTCTTTTTATATAAAATTTGAATCATACATTTATCATAAAATGTATTTACTATACTATATATTATGAAGCAATATTGAACAAGTCCTGGCGGCAACACCCCACAAGGCACCAACTATACGGTCACCTGCCTCCCATCACGAAAACTATCCAAGTTAGACGAACCAGACATGCAGGACATTGCTGGAGAAGCAGAGACGAGCTCATTAGTGATATACTTCTATGGACCCCCACATATGGCCGGGCAAAAGCAGGACGACCCACTCGAACATACATACAGCAGCTATGTGAGGATACGGGATGTAGCCCTGAGGACCTGCCAGAGGCGATGAACGATAGGGAAAAGTGGCGAGAGAGGATCAGGGATATCCGTGCCTGCTGCACGACATGATGATGATGATGATGATATTATGAAGGGTGTTTGAAAACAATTGATATTCATTTCGATGTTCAAGGTGTTTTAGAAAAAACGATATAATTTCGTAATCTAATAACTTGACCAATTCTCGTTCAAATGAACTCAGATTTTGATAGCATGTTAAACTCAAAATTCTATGTTTAATTTTTAACAGCAATCACGCCCACCAGTGAATGGCATTTAATTACCGGAAAAGAAAAAAAAAAGCATTAAACGTAGAATTTTGAGTTGTTCCTACTCATGCTGTTAAAATTTGATTGGTTGCTTGCTTGCTTAGTTTTTATGGCTTATCAACCATCGTGACTTATTTAATACCAAATCTTCTTTACACATATATGTATGACTCGTGAACACATTTTATTGATAAGATTTTAAAACGAGCCCGAGGCCTTTTCTTTTTGCTCAGTTAAACAGTATCAAGTATTTCTATCTAATACGAATAATTCTATTTACTATTATCATTTGTTTGCTCAAAGTTAAATGGTTTAAAGTATTGCTATATAACAGTAACAATTTAACATCAGTCATTCGTTTGCACAATTTTAAATAGTTCTACATGATATGTAAGAGATTAATTTATAGGTAATTTCATTTTGAAATGAGTTAGAACTAATATCTTTGCAAACTAGTATTGTTGTTGTTTTCACACAGCTAAATCATTTCAATTATTGTTATCTAACACTAACAATTCTATTCAATATTGATAATTTGTTTGTGCACACTTTAAATGTCAAACAGTTCTATTTGACCCATATATAGGATCCTATCAAGTGCTACCACTCTGGATCAGGGTGGGCCTGGGAGCAATGGCAATGAAAGGGTACTTTACATTCCCCAAATCTCCAAAGCTGGAGCCTCGCCATCAGATTGTTTAATGTCATAAGCTGGACATTTCTAGGGGAGTCTTGCCCCAATGTAGAAACACCAAACTGACTGGGCTGGTTAAAATTTGAGGTAATTTCAATAAGAATTGGTCAGCGATCATGAAATTATATAAATGTTTTTGTATATTATATATATATATTTGGCTCAGTTAAGAAAACTTATGTGGTGGGTTACACACACACACACACACACACACACACACACACACACACACACACACACACACACACACACACACACACAAAAGGCAGATAAATAGATAAGTAAAAACTGATAAAATAAAGATAAAACAAAAATAAATAAATGACTATATTTTAAAAATAGCGTAGTTCTTGGACTTCTTGAAAAGTTCTTGACTTGTCAAAACCAACTTTCCGTTTCTATTGTCAGAATAGTTAGTTACCTCTCATCATTAATTCAAAACCTACCTTGTTGGTGAGGCTTGGAATATTCTCTGCGGTGAAGTAAGAACCCCTAAAAAGGAATGTCCTGAGTATGCCATTAAACTAAATCTGATGGTGAGGCTTCATTTTTTTTTTTTTAGATCTAGGGAGTTTGGAATATCACTTTATTACCATAACTCCCAGGTCCACTGTAACCTGGTATGAGAGTACCTGTCGGGATCCCATTTATCCTTTTAAAAATAGTCATATTCGATAGTACCGGATATAAAAGAAAAAATAAACAAGACAAAACGTATAAATATATACCTTTAGGTTTAAAATAACCATAAATTGGTTGGCATGTTTTTAAAATCAATCAATCAATCAATTAAATACTAATTCAAATCGAACCATTCCACAACAGCGTATGTTCGTGCATTTTATGCATACATACATGCGTACACGCGCAACACATATAAAAACGTAGATGTGGCATATTACATGATAATTTATATCTTTGAAAAAATACATCTTAAGCCTAAGATTTGTCAACGCCCACTTCTTCCTGCTTCTCCGTTGACCACCATTTCCGGTTAATTCTATTTTCTTTTCTTTCAACTCTCCGAGCAGAATGGGTGTCCCACACTTCTATAAGAAACACAAAAATTTGTTTTTTAGTGTAACCTTCCATTTCGCGCCAGTGAACTGTAAAATCGTCGACAAATTAATATCGCTATTTTAAAACAGAAAAAAATACATTCGGGTTAAAACAACAGAACTGTGTTGTTCAGAGCGGTTGGAATAAGATACATTTGGATGGATTGAAAAACTAATTGGTATGTAGACAGATAATTTCTGTCTGTATTTCTTTGATAAAGAATTATAATTACTATTATAAACAGACGTACTCCGAGTCTCCCTGAAGAATTGCATATCGTGGTTCAAAGCTTTTTCATGGCTCATTACGCACACTGCACAAACAATTTCAACCTTTTTAACTCTCTTGCAACGGCTAATAATACGAAACGGCTTCGCAATTTATCATTTGGTGGATATCTTTCATCTGAGGTTTAAATCTTTTGCAACCTCCACAATAAAGAGCGGAAAAAAGTAAAAAGAATATAAAGAATAGACATATGAATACCCTTTTATACTACAGAACACATGAACTCTGTTTTATCTGAGTTCATTGTGAGGCCAATGCCTTTTCCTTTCAGCTGCAGACTATACAGCAGAAATTCACCATAAGCAGATGTATTTGCAAAAAGAACTTGATCATCGTAGTCTGCATCAGTAATACTCTATGAGCGATATCGTCTGCTTCTTGTCTTTTTGAATATGAAAACATTTTCTTTTATTAGACCTATTGGCGTTCGTAGCACATAATCTCGGTAGATTATGATTTGGTTTGGTTTGGTTTTCTTTTATTAGACCTATTGACGTTCGTAGCACATAATCTAGGCAGATTATGATTTTGTTTGGTTTGTTTTTCTTTTATTAGACCTATTGACGTTCGTAGCACATAATCTCGGTAGATTATGATTTGGTTTGGTTTGTTTTTCTTTTATTAGACCTATTGACGTTCGTAGCACATAATCTAGGCAGATTATGATTTTGTTTGGTTTGTTTTTCTTTTATGAGACCTATTGACGTTCGTAGCACATAATCTAGGCAGATTATGATTTTTTTTGGTTTGGTTTGGTTTTCTTTTATGAGACCTATTAACGTTCGTAGCACATAATCTAAGCAGATTATGATTTGGTAAACGCATTTTGTAGATACACATAATTAAATGATCAAATAGTTCTATTACTCTCAGTTCAATTTTGTATAAGTCAACAAAGTTAAATGGTTCCAAGTATTGCTATGTATCACTAACGATTCAATTAAACATCAGTCATTTGTTTACACACAGTAAAGTGACAAACAGTTCTATTTCAAACAATTCAATTTAGCATAAGTCATTTGTTTATGCACAGTTTAAATGTCAAGCACTTCTATTTGACCCAATCAGGTGCTACCACCCCGGGCCAAAGTGGACCTGGGAGCAATGGCAATGAAGGGGTACTCCACTTTCCCCAAAGCTCCAGCATTACTGGAGCTTCACCATCAGATAGTTCAATTTCATCCCCAGGACACTTATAGGGGATGTTACCCCTCTGCAGAGATTCAGTGGGTGTATTCTCCATTCCCTGTTGACTGGCAAGTAGATTATGAATAGAAATAGTTCGAATGCATATCCTTCCAACACTCTAGAAATAATGTCAAAGAAATCAGTGTCACCATCAAGTAAGAAAATCATAGCCATCGTGTCCTTGTAATAATGAACTTACCAGTGTTGAGCGACTAGCAAAGACTTACGTTAAAACTTGAGTCGAAGATAACTTGGAACTGACAAACAAATGTAAAAAATCCATGCTATTATGTAATATCTGTAAATAATAGCTATTTTACAATATTTGCTTTTAATTAAATATCTTCCTCGAACGGTTTCAAACGCCGTGGAAAAACGTCAAGTGACGTTTATTGTCTTAGAAAATGAATACGGTGAACTGCGTTCAAATTCTGGACAAAGCTCTTTATGTTTTCCCTTGCATTAACACTTTCGGTTTGGTTTTATGGCATATCAACCATTGTAGGTTATTCAATACCAAATCCTGTTTATACATATATAATATATATTAGATATATATGATTTGTAAACACATTTTGTTGATAAAACTTTTAAACGAGGTTTAGCTCATTCTTTAGCACACAGTTAAATGGTTTCAAGTATTTATATCTAATACAAATAATTATATTTACAAGTAACCATTTGTGTGCACAAAGTTAAATGGTTTTAAGTATTGCTATGTAACAATAACAATTGAACACCAGTCATTTGTTTGCACACATTCAAATAGATACACATGATATGTAAGACATTAGTTTGTCGGTAATTACATTTTTAAGTGAGTTTGAATTAATTTAATTGCAAACTAGTATTGTTATTGTTTTTACATTGTTAAATGGTTTCGATTATTGCTATCAAACACTAATAATTCTATTCAATATTAATCATTTACTTGCGCACAGTGAAGTGTTTACAAGTATTGCTATTTAACACAAGCAATACAATTAAACATCATTCATCTGTTTACACATAGTTGAATGACCAAACTTCTTTTTTTAACTATTCAATTTAGCATGACATTTGTTTGCACACAAATTAAATGTCAAACAAATGGTTTGGTTTTGTTTGGTTTTAATGCATATCAACCACTGAAGGTTATTTAATGCCAAACCCTCTTTATACATTCATATATTAAATATATATGATTTGTTAACATATTTTGTTGATAGCATTTTTAAACGAGCCAAAGCTCATTCTTTTGTACATAGTTAAAGTATTGCTATGTATCACAAGCAATTCAATTAAACATTTGTTATTTGTTTACACACAGTTAAATGATCAAACAGCTCTTATCATTAAGGTTTTTCGGACTATGGTCTTCATCTTCATTGTTATTTCCACAAAGTTTCGACCGATATGACCTCCGGCCTTCTTCGGATGTTTGTCGAACTCGGGAACCTACACGGAATTTCGAATTACATCAATTATTGAATTCACGGGGGTCACCTGTTCTGATTCCGTTTGCCATAACCGTGTACAAGTGTTAAGTATTCTTGTATTGTTACTCGCCTGCAGTCAGGATTGAACCTGCAACCTCCAGGCTGCTGGTGAGTAACAATACAGGAATATTTAAAACTTGTACCCGGTTATAGCTAACTGTAATGATAAGAACTGTTTGATCAATTAACTGTGTGTAAACAAACGACAGATGTTTAACTGAATTGCTTGTGATGCATAGCAATACTTTAACTTTGTAAGAGGCTCAGTCCGAAAATAATGCCTCATATTTTATTACATTGGCCTATGATGTCCAAGGTGAATGTTAATGATATGACAGTAGAAGTTGAACCTTCCCACCAATAACCAACCATTTTTATTCTACCTTGATATTGATAGCAGCTGGCATGAAGGCAAAAGTGTGCTATAAAATTCCACCACACGGAAAAGATTGCGCATATAGACATTTCCGGATGCTCACTGAAGGTATATGCAGATCAAACAGTAGATGTTCGCATAGATGATGTGCAGTGTGTTTTAGCAGTAACGACCTTGATGTGAGTGATAAACCATGTTCCGTTTAGCCGTCAAGCCACGAAACGCAAGCGAGAGAGTCAGGCCGATGAAAGATGGACTACGCGGACAATATTTTCCATCATTACTGCTGAGAAGAACTGGTTCGTTTCCGCTGGTGCAGGGTTAGGGTTAAAGCATTGCAAGCTCTTGTTCATCACCGGTGAAAATGCACGTTTGATGGTGGTGAATATGTGGAAAAATAGTTTTTCATAGCAGAAAACTTGCTCTATCCATAGGTGCGTTCACTCTATCGCTGTCAAAAATGTTGAAAAAAAAGGGAATCATTGTTTTCGGAGCGTCCTTTATATTTTGGTTTAAATCTGATCTCCCAGGTAAAATAAAACAGAAATTCTCCAAAGCTACAGTCGTATCAGTACTACAGTATAGTTGCACTCGTTGACTCTAACGTAACGATTGAAGAAAAGGCTAGATACTGCACACTGTTTTACGCAGATCCTGGAAGCAATATCCTACAAAACAATCGTTGTACGGCCACTTACCCCCTTCACACAATCCATCTAAGTAAGACGAGTAAGACATGCTAGGCACTGCTGAAGAGGCAAGGATGCATTTATAAGCGACGTTCTCCTATGGACTCCTGCAGATGGGGACACCAGTGTTGGTTGACCAGCAAAAGCTTATTTTCATCAACTCTGTGCAAACACTAGGTACCGTCAAGAGGACTTATAAAGAGCAATGGCCGATTAAGACGGATGACAAGACTCTCAAGAGAATCTATGCTATTGGCACGCCTTGATCATGATGATCTGTACCGAAGTGACTTTGAGGGCTGGTTCCACAATTATTGGTTGTCCGTACTAAAAGAAAAACAATAGCTGAGAATTATTTTTGGCAGTCTGTTGCAAAACCTAAACTAATGCGAATGTTCTTTGGATTCTTACGTTTGTATTCGTTATTTTTGACTCGTAAAACCATAAAAAAGGTGAGTGGGTGGTGGCCATAGTAATTTTTGCCCACACCTGGAACTCTTAAAGGAGCGACCGGAAATTTGTGGAGTCGATCTTAAATATCATTTCATTAAGCAAATATTGATAGGATTCTAAGAGTTATGAAGTACTTAATATCAATATTATCTATCTATCTATCTATCTATCTATCTATCTATCTATCTTGTTCATATCTAGATATCTTGTTAGTTTGTATCTATCAATCAATCGATCGGTATCTGTCTATTTGTCTATCTTGTTCATATCTATCTATCTATCTCTCTCTCTATCTATCTATCTGTGTGTGTGTGTGTGTGTGTGTGTGTGTATGTATGTGTGTGCGTACTCTATTCACTATCTGTGTTTGTCTAATCTGTTCACTATCTATCTATCTATCTATCTAGTTTGTTTCAATCTCTCTATCTAGTTGGTGGCCAAGTCAGCTGGGGCTGCAGAATACATTGACTTCCTCTCTGCAGAGGGGTAAAGACTCCCACAACGAGTGTCATGAATATGACACTAAACAATCTGATAGTGAGACTTCAATACTGCAGGAGCTTTGGGGAATGCGAAGTACCCTTTCATTGCCATCATTCCCAGGTCCACTCTAGCCCGGAGTGGAAGCACCTAAAAAGGTTCTATCAATGGGTCAAATATAACTAAACTGTATAATTATGCTAAACTGAATTGTTTGAAATGAACAGTATGTGCATTTGATTGTGTGTAAACAAAAAATGTGTACTTATGCTTAACTGAATTGCTTGAAATAGATCTGTTTATGTGTATACAAATGGATTTGGCCTTAAATAACCTACAATGGTTGATATGCCGTAAAACTCAACCAAACTAAACTCTATCTAGTTGGTTTATATCGATTCATCTATCAAACAATCAATCGTTCAGTTTATTCATATCTATCTATTTATCGATCTAGTAGGCGCTCGTGGTGTTATGATTACAGTCGTAGGAAGTGGACACGGAGACTCGAGTTCAAACTCTGGACGAGGTTGTTTGCATTTCACATAGCGCTAATATCCTGGGGAAAGGTATGAATCCAATTATTCTTTCTCTAGCTACGGGTAAATAGTAGAGCAGACTGGGTTCTTTAACCTTGGTATGGTAACCGGTTTAAGAGAAGGAAAACTGAATTAAAACCTGTTAAACTCTGCTTTAAAATCGAACTTGTGTCACATTCTGCCAGTGCAAAGGGGTTGAGTATATCTATATCATCTGC
Organism: Sepioteuthis lessoniana; assembly: GCA_963585895.1. Lineage (NCBI taxonomy): Eukaryota > Metazoa > Mollusca > Cephalopoda > Myopsida > Loliginidae > Sepioteuthis > Sepioteuthis lessoniana. The sequence goes on from OY757927.1 coordinate 33,017,392, forward strand.
TCATTATCTATCTATCTATCTATCTATCTATCTATCTATCTATCTGATATTCATCTATCTATCGCTCGATCGAGTAGGATAATGGCCACTGTTGAAAAATAAAGAATAAATCTTTTTAAAATCATCGTTGATTTACTAGAGTTTACTGCCTTGTTTACATTGGGCGTGGTTTACAGAAGACAGCTGCAGGTTTGTTCGATCTCAGATACCATCGAATTTTATTCTTTTCCAGACTTGGATTGGTAGTACGTCCGTAAATTAAAAAAAAGGATCTTATCTATCCCACAGATCGGCATTTATTCTTTATTTTACATTTTTGCCTAATTTAACACATAGATTACTTACGTACCTACCTGATTGATTGATTGGTTAAATGGTTGATTTTTCATTCTCTTAGACTGGTTGCCATACCAAGATTAAAGAGCCCATTCTGTTCTACTATTTACCCATATCTGGAGTGAGAATAATGTGATATGCATAAAGTCTCGTCTAGGACTTGAACTCGGGACGCCGTGTTCATTTCCAACGACAATAACCACAACACCACGAACGACTCCAGGAACGCCTTTACAGATAATATGTATTTAATATCTATTTGTATAAATAGGATTTGGTATTAAATAACCTACAAGGGTTGAAATACCATAAATTTAAGCCAACCAACCAACCAATCAACCAACTTACCAAACAAGGCCGCACTTCGGTGATCTGAGAGGAATTGGTAATCTCAGTATGACTTAGAATTTACTAAGCTTTGCTTAGTCTACCGCACAGACTACTTATGGTACCTAGGTGGTCACCTCTATCGGTACCAACCCAGTCGGTTGGGGCTGTAGAATATATCGACTGAATCATTGCCTACGAGTGGTCTGGCTATGATATAATCTGATGGTGAAGCTCTAGTCCTGGAGCTCTGGGGAATGTAGAGTACCCTTTCATTGCCATTGCTCCCAGGTCTACTCTCACCTGGAGTGGTAGCACCGTATAGGATCCTATCAATGAGTCAAATAGAACTGTTTTCACCATTTAAACTGTGAGCAAAAAATGATTCATGTTCAATTGAATTGTTCGAAATAGAACTCTTTGACCAGTTAACTGTGCGTAAACAAATAACTGATGTTTAATTGAATTTTTAGTGGTACATAGCCGTACTAGGAACCATTTAACTCAGTGTTAGCGAATGAGTATTGTTGAATTGAATTATTAGTGTTAAATAGTAATACTTGAAATTCTTTAACTGTGTGACTAAATTGAATTATTGGTATTACATACCAATACTTGGAACCATTTAACTCTATGCAAACGAATGAGTACAGTTGAATAAAACTATTAGTGTTAGATTGCAATACTTGGAACCACTTCACTGTTAACAAAATTTTAACAAAATGAGTTAACAAATTCCATATATTCAATATATATGTATAAGCAGGATTTGGCTTTAAATAACCTACGATGGTTAATATGCCATAAAAACCAACCAAGCTAAACTAAACTATATCGGTACTCATCGTTGTTTAACTTCAGTGATCTAGCGAAATCCGGTATTATCAGCGTCCCTTGATCGTATGTCAAGTACGGTGAGGTTGTACATAGAACAGCATTTTAAGGTTTTCTCATTGCGATGCTAAATGTTTTTCCAATGAGCCGAAAAATAAAACAAAACAAACAAAAAGAAAAAAACAACCTGGCAATCGGACACAAAGTGAGAATTAAGTTTACATTAAAAATCGAACCCCTCACTAAAAACTTAAAAGTTTTGTAATTTTTGAAAACTAATATACGAAAACATCCTTCATAGTCTCATTTGTAACCATAGAAATTTTGAGATTATGTCAAAGCGTTGTTTAATTGTGAGGTTAGATATACGGTGAAATTAGTGTTACTCGAACTTACTTCTAATGATTTGCCAGTCTAGATTTGTAACCTAGGCGCCTATGGCTCTAGCCATCTTTGAGTTATACGATCATTGACCGATGGACAAAAAAGACATTTAGTGAATTATTGTAAGATCATTTAAAAAAAATGCACGTATGGAAATCGTCTTTTTCTTTTGCTTCTTACCGCCTAAAAAAGAAAAGTACAAAACCTTTGATCATTTATACTTAATAAGAAAACTTCTATGCAACTATTCTTTTCTTTTATCGGCAGATAACAATGAATTGCAAAGTGGTTGTCATTTGGCGCCAATGCTTTATACTAAGAATAATAATTATAATTGGGAATTCAGTCGATTTTACGATGAAACAAACAATTAATAAATGCACTCAAAGTACTTTTCCATATAAAAATACTCTGAGTACACCCCTTAAATGCACGAACGATGGATAAACATAAGAGTCCGTGCAAATAAGAGATTTTTAAGGAGAGGCTAACGGACCCCAAACACAATTGGGATTTATTTTTTCACTGGGATCGGCCAGTCACGAATTTTATAGGAAATGATATAGTATACGAGAGAAGCCATATTCTTTATGTTCTTTCTTTCTTCCTCGTTATTTTCTCTGTTCAATATTTTCTTTCACCACTTTCCAAAATTTTCATTCCTATCTAAGTTTTAAAATTCTTTAGATATTTTTTCTACGTTTGTTCATTTTTTTCCCTGTTTCTATTCTTTCTGCGTTTATTTTAACTCGTCTTGAATACGTCATTTATCTTTTCGCCTCTTTAAATTCATTTTTTATTTATCAAATTAATTTTATTTTCAATCAGTCTTTCTTTGAATTAGCCTTCTTTCTTTCTTTCTTTCTTTCTTTCTTTCTTTGAATTCTTGCGTTAGATTCGCCTAATTAAACTTCCATGAGGCACTCAGATCTACTCAATGTACCAAATGACCTAGCAAGTTGTTGTCATCCTACTTATTGGTTGAACCTTTCCAACATCGAACGCACCTAAGCAAGTTTACCTTGGGGTGACCAAATTGAGCTAGAACTAGGGTTAGGCGAATGTGGGTACTTTTGAAAGACCCCCCGAGGCGGACCATCAGAAATTTAGGATCGCGCGCAAAAAGGGTCATTGGCCATCTTAATGCACTCATCTTATAGATCACTTCCATACAATCTTAATCTAACGTTTGTTTTTAAAACCCATGTCTCAAAAATATTAAGAAATCTAACAGAATATTTATTTTCAGTACTATGTAGTACCGGTACGAAATATTTTGGTGACTATATTAATAGAACAGAAAATATTTGCGTAAAAATATTTTACCTATAACACATTGATTCATTTAAGACCACTTAAAAAATAGGACTTTTGATATTTGGACTTTTTGTCACAGGCCAATTGCCTAACAACTCAGACAACCCCTGCTCACTTTGAGCAACTTTTGAGATCACTGTTAAAATAAACTGGACTAACGAGAAGAAAGTCAGTGATAGATTTTTTACATATTCTTAATGTAATATTATTATCTTTTGAATAATGATATAGTTAGAACACACACACACACACACACACACACACACACACACACACACACACACACACACACACACACACACACACACTATCTCTCTCTCTCTTTATATATATATATATATATATATATAGTAAACAACTTGCTTTCAACAAACCCTTCGTCAGATAATGACTGGGGGTTCAGGCATGGTTTCGAGCCCGAAGCAACATTACTACTAACCTAGAGCGCCCCAGCGTTACCTCACAATATCACTAGGCTTTGTTGGTTTGTCGTCACATTGTGAAAATTTCATAATTATGCTAATGCAGTTAGGGTCTTATTCTGGATCTTTCTTTTATATATACGTTTCCTGTTGTCTGGTAGTGAAAGTCCAATATAAGTCAAGTATGCGGAGGTTGAGTTGGTGTATATATATATATATATATATATATATATATATATATATATATATATATACACACACAATTACCTGTTGAACATAAATGAAGATCAAAAATCGTAAGCTATCCTAACTAACAGTACTTCACTGTATTATTCTTATTAAATTAAAGGACGTTGATTTTAAAAAAGAATGTTTTTAGGATAATCATTCGTATTTAAAAAGCGTTTGATTTATTTTTATCGTAACGATAATCATCTTAGGATATAGACACGACAAACCTAGCACAAATTCTGGATGTTTCATTTCGTGCCAATGTCCTTGAGAATCTATCTCGTCTTTCTCAGTTATGGGTAAATAAGTAGAACAGACTTGTCTGAAAGGAAAACTCTGATTTCAAACCTGAACCAAAAATATACATGAAAAACGTTTACTTATTTCTGGAGTACTTCTTATTCCTATTTTAAGTTACAGTGTAGAATTTGGTCTTCGCCAATGGCCCGGGGTTCAATCCCAGGTTAAGCCATACCAAAGATTTAAAAATTGGTACTTGATACTCCGTTGCTTAACTCTCAGCATTATAATGTACGTATCAAGGGTAAAGTGGAGCTATCCAGAGAAAGGAGTAGCGCCCTCCCCTACACCTCGGTGTAGTAGCTATTGAAAAAGGAGCCTTCGGGTCACCCTCGTCTACTGTCGCCAACTTTGATATTCGTTTTGATGGTATAATATTCCATTAGATATAATTAAATCAAGGTGTCTTTGGTTTAGAAAAAAAATTAACTTTTTATCATAAAAAAACAGTAATGGGTTTTGTCCATAGTACATATTCTTTATGTGAGACATAGGCAACTTTTTTCGAGAAACTGGTCGCATGAAACATGACCCATCATTAGGCACAAAAAAGGTAATTTTTTCGTTAAAGTTATTTCAACCATTTTCACCTGAGAAATCCATCCACTTAAGATTCTTCCTTAGAAATTGAGAAAAGTGGATTTTTTTCTTTTTTATAAAAAGATCTTTTCTATAAGTTTTGGCATGATTTTATCACTGATTAACACACGCTGCTTCCGTGATATATTACGGAATAATTAAAAGAAAAAAGAAATACTTGGCAAATCAATGTATTCAATGTGAATATCATTCGTGTATCGAAAAAAAAGAAAAAGAAAGAATTTTTTCATTATCCGTGAATCAAAATATTTTCATTATCCGTGAATCAAAATTTTATGGAAACGGATTTTCTTTAATTTACAGGTGCATATTTAACAATTTGATAATTAAATAATTTCATTTTTCGTTTTTAAATTGAAAGGTTAAATTGATATAAAAATACATAATAAAATGTACATAAAAGTAGTTACACTGATTTCTGATTTATTAATTTGACTATACCAAAACATTTTTATTTTTCGCGAAATTAGGCGGACAGAAAACAACGCTTGTCGCAGCTTTGCCCATAACTGATCTCTACTTTAAGATGTATTACACTGAAAAGTGTATCAATCAGTACAAAATATATGGCTACTTTTATTACATATTCTTTACTTTTAGTCCTTCAACTCGCTACAATTTACATCTGGCAAACCTCTTTTATCTATTTTATCTTCTATTTAACAAGTGACCACACCATATGTGTTTCTGCATTAGTCATAATTTACTAAGCATTTTTTTGCTTAGATATGACGCAAAGCCATATGAATAGAGTAACCAATGAGACTTGAACTCACTCGTGAAGGTTTGCTAGTCTAGCTGGCCAACCATTACACGACTCGAGGCGCCCATGCGTGTCTGTATTGACATTGTTGCTGTTTTAAAAATAAATCTTTAAAGCCTCTGGTGTACAAAACATGCCAAGCGAATGAGAACAAACTATAATAAGAAAAAAACAAAAACAAAAAACAAAACAAAAACAAAACTTCTGCGGTGAAATTTACACTATTTACGTCTAAAACTAGTGTCCTAATGTTTCAGTCGATGTCGTGAATTCAATCCTGGCTTGGGATCAGCGAAAATGAAAACCTACATTGCAAAGGCGTAATGACTGAAGCAAATTTACTGATACGAGTCATCCCGAGACTAAATGAAGACAGTTTTATTAACGTAAATTTGAAAATCCTTGAAGAAGAGCGGAGGGTGGGGAGGGTACAACGACTGAAATCTTGTGAATATAACAACCAAGACGATGACAATAGTCCTAGATATGTAAAATGTGTAAACAAAGATATTTAATTGAAAAAGCAGTATATATCTAAAAAAATGTACATGAATTCAAGAGAAAAAATAGACCACACTCAGCCTCAGATACAACAGCGTGAACGGCATTGGAAGCAACTGCATACCCAGATCAGGTTGTTTCTCATTTCTGATGGCTATCATGTCCACGATGATGCCTTTCAACGACCCATTGATACATGAATAAAATAAGATTCAAAGCAATGGCCTTCATCGACTTGCAGGGGCTTATGGTTGATGATACCCTGAACCAGTTGGTTGAATTAGGTCATCCTTACCAACTCTTTGCAAGTTTTTCACTGTAGTATTTTCTTATCATAAGATATAAAACATGGAGCGTGCAGTAATACCAATCATAACTGGAGTCCTCGGAACGAGCCCGAAGAACCAAAAAAAAAAAAAGAGACTGGAAATTCGAGAAAAAAATTGAGACCGTGCAGATCACAATACTGCTGGTAACGGCTAGAATACTGAGAAGAGTCCTGTATATACGAAGAAACTTTCTATTGTTCTTTGCCTTTTGTCGTAAATCATTCGGGTTGTTACTTCTACAGCAACAAGATTAAATAATAAGCTCCAAGTGAGTTTCGACCTCATGTTCTCTTCTGTCTCGATGAAGCTTGGTTCTACATATCAACTGCTGTAATCAGACTTTTTTGCTCTTTTTTCGTATATTCCCCAAGTTCCATAAATGTTGAATTTATGCTGGCTAGTTTCTTCTTCCCTCTTTTCTTGAGATATTACTTTATTTTAGTGAATTTTTCACATCAGCGTTAACGAGTGACCTTTCATTGGAGTCTGAGTGACAGCAAGTATCGTCAGGTCTCCAGGATTCGTTTCAGGATTCTGGCCGTTCTCAGCAATGCTGTCATTTGGATGGTCTCCATTCGTCCGCCAACTTCCAAGTCCTCCAGTCCCTTTAGTAATCCTTTTGTTACTGTTCCAAACGCACCAATTACAATTGGTATAATTGTCACCTGCATGTTCCACGGTTTTTTCAATTCCCTAGCAAGGTTGAGGTACTTATCCTTCTTTTCACATTCTTTCAGTTTTATTCTGTGGTCAGCCGAGACAGCTAAGTCGACAATTTTGCAAGTTCTCTTTTTTTTTGTTGATTATTATTAAGTCTAGTCTTCTGGCCGAGATTAGGTGATCCGTGTGTATTTAAAAGTCCAATAGGAGTTTATGTGTGTCATTTTCTAGGACAGGTGCTTGGTTGTGCATATACCATTTGTTAGTATGGTCAAATTTAACTTTCTTACACATTTCCCAGTGGATCACCTTGCCAACCCAGTCATGTCTCGCCTGATACTCCTTCTGTGCTAATTTGCTGCATTCGCTTATTACGTGATTGATGGTTTCATTTCTGTCACCGCATAGTCTACATTTGCTATTTTGCTGCGTCTTATCTATTCTCACTTTGATATGATTGGTTCTTACGGCGTTGTCTTGTGCTGCTATTAGGAGAGATTCCGTTTCTCTCTTAAAGTTTCCTTTTCTTAACCATGCCCAGGTTTTGTCGCGTGAGGTGTTGCTTATTAGTCGTTTAAACCGTCCATAGAGTTGTTTTCCTTCACATTTTTGTTTCCTAATTATTGTCATTCTGTTGACCATCGTGTTATCAGTATCGTTTCTGGTGGCTGTAATGAGTCCTCCTTCGTGTTTTTGTATATAGTCTTCGAGTCGTTGTATCAATGCGTCAATGCTGTCTTCAATACTGGCAAGTCCTCTTCCTTCCTCTTTTCTTGAAACATATAGTCTGTCAACGTCGTGTCTGGGATGTTTTCTTGTTCTTTGGTCCATTTGTTTAAGTTCGTTTTTGGTCCGTTTTGCTATTGAATTTTGTCTCGAGTAGTTTTCTAGTTCTCCTGAGATATTCTTTTTGAATTTTTTCTTTCATTTCTACTTGTTTGATGGTGTCAGCCTCCAAGATGCCCAAGTATTTGTAGGTTTCGTTTTCCGCGTGCGTTTTAACCTTATCTTGATTTGGTGGTTCCATTCCGTCAGCTAGATGTCGTTTGCCACTTTTCATTACAAGCATTGCACATTTTTCTATGCCAAATTCCAGTCCTATGTCCTGACTGTATATTCTAACTGTGAGTATTAGAGTTTCCAGTTCTTTTTCATTTTTTGCAAATAGTTTGATGTCATCCATGTACATTAAATGATTGACTTTTTCCTGCGATCTACTTAGTTTGTATCTGGCTATGCATTTTCTGAGTATGTGGTTAAGTGGCATCATGGCAATTATGAATAGTAAGGGTGATAGAGCATCTCCTTGGAAAATACCTCTGTGGATCTTTGCTTCAGCTAATCTTCTTCCTCCTGCTGTCAATTCCACTCTCCAGGTTTTCATGGTTTTGTCGATGAAGTTAGTTATTATTATTATTATTATTTATTTATTTATTTAAATTTTTTTACTTTCGCTTTTTTACAATCCTTCACTGGGTCTTTACCTAAGATCTAGAGTGAGGGAAGGTAGTGATTATATGAATTTTATGTATTTCTGTTTTCGCAGTCACTTTTGGGTATTATTTTTCAATCACATTGTTAGTACTCTCCTAAAGAGATGACCAGTTCCGCAGAATGCAATTTTTTTCTATTTCATATAGCCTGGGACAGCCATGTATCTCTTTAATGTGTTTATCTGTCCCTCTTTCGATCATACCCAGGGCTCCCATTATTACTGATACAGTGGTAGTTTTAAAGTGTTACCGCTCTTGTTTGAATGACAATAAGTCTTCTCATCTCTCTAGGATACTTTTGATTATTCTTGCTGATCTTAACAATACTGTTGTCTGGATGGTTTCGATTCTTTCTCTGATGTCCAATTACTAATACTAGAACGACTACGACTACTACCTTATTTTCAATTTCATTTTCGGTTTCTTACAATCACCGGGTTTTTACCCAAGACATTGGTTGAGGGAAAGGTAGTGATTATATGGATTCTATGTATTTATGTTTTTTGATGCCACTTCTGGGTGATATTATTATTATTATTATTATACTCTTGGCAAGTTTTTAACATCAGTGTTAGCTGATGGTATTTCACTGGAGTTTGATTGACATCAAGTCTCCTCAAGTCTCTAGGACTCTTCTCAGTATTCTGGCCGTTCTCAATAATGCTGTCGTTTGGATGGTCTTCACTCGTCCGCCAACTTTCAAATCTTCCAGTCCCTTTAATAATCCTTTTGTTAGTGTACTAAAAGCACCAATCACAATTCGTATAATTGTCACCTTCATGTTCCACAGTTTTTTTAATTTCTTAGCAAGGTCGAGGTACTTACCCGTCTTTTCTCATTCTTTCAGTTTTTATTATTATTATACTCCTCTAGAGTTTTTCACATAAGTATTAGCAGATGGTTTTTCACTGGAGTTTGAGTGACAGCAAGTCTCCTCAAGTCTCCAGGACTCGTCTTAATATTCTGGCCGTCCTCCACAATGCTGTCGTTTGGATAGTCTCTACCCGTCCGCTGACTTCCAAGTCCTCCAGGCCCTTTAATAATCCTTTATTATTATTATTATTATTATTATTATTATTATTATTATTATTATTATAATACTCTTCGTAAGTTTTTCACACCAACCTTAGCTGATGGTCTTTCGCTGGAGTTTGAGTGACAGCTCGTCTCGTCAGGTCTCCAGAATACTTCTCAGTACTCTTGCCAATCTTAATAATGCTGCAGTCTTGATGGTCTCTGCTTGTCCTCTGATTTCCAACGCTTCCATTCCCCTTTCAAAACCTTTGGGGACCGTTCCAGTCGCACCAATTACAATTGGTATCACTGTCACCCTCATAATCCACAACTTTCTAAGTTCTCTAGTAAGGTTTCTCTTTTCGTTTTCTTTGATTTTCATTCTGTGGTCTGCCGAGGCGATAAAATCCACTATGGCAAGTTCTCCTTTTTTTGTTAATTATCACTTGGTCTGGTCTTCTGGCCGTAATTAGGTGATATGCTTGTATCTCAAAATCCTAGAGAATTTTATGTGTATCATTCTCTCAGACGGATATTGGTTTGTGCATGGTAGTCTGGCAAATTTTAGTTTTTTGCACAATTCCCAGGGGTTCACTTTTCCCACCCAGTCATGCCTAGACTTATACACCTTTGCACTAGTTTGCTACATTCACTTATTATGTGATTAAACATTTTGTCTTTTTTCACTAAATTACCTATATTTGCTATTATGTTGTGTATTATTGATTTTCACTTTAATATAATTGGTCCTTATGGTGGCGTTTTGTGCTGCTATTTGAAGAGATTCACTTTCTCTTTTAAGATTTCTCTTTTTTGGCCATGTCGAGGTCTTCTCGTAGGCAATTTCACCAGTTTGTCGCTTGAAATATTCATGTAGTTATTTTTCTTCCCAGTTCTGTTTCCTAGTTTTTGTTATTGTTCCGTTCGTCTTCATGTTGTCAGTGCTGTTACTAGCTGCTGTAATTTGTCGTTCTTTGCTGTTTTTAATGTAATTCTCAAGTCCTCGTATTGATTGATACATCCACGCAGTCCTCAGTTTTCGTGAGTTTTCTTCCTCCTTTTTTTTAACACAGATAGTATGTCTATGTTATCTCTTGGATGTAAGGCCATATGCATCGTAATTAGCTTTCTATCCTCTGGTCCATTTGTTGAAGTTCTTCCCTCGTCCATTTCAAGAATGGTCCCGAGTATCTTACTAGGGAGACAGCTGGAGTGTTTATCACTTTGATGAAATTCCAGCTACAGAACTTGTTCTGAGAAGTTTTCTCGTTCGCTTGAGATACTCTTTTTTAGTTTTTTTTCCATCTCCACTTGTTTGATGGTATCCGCTTCTAATATTCCCAAGTACTTCTAGGTTTCCGTTTCTCCAAGCGTTCTTTCTTGATTATGCAGTTCTATTTCTTCCGTTATTTATCTTTTTCTGTTTCTCATTATTAGCATGGAACATTTTTTATGCCAAGTTCCTTTTCTATATCCTGACTGTATATTCTTATTATTTGTATTAGAGACACCAATTCTTTTACATTTTTTGCAAACAGTTTGATGTCGTCGACGTATATTAGGTGGCTGATTTTTTTCTTTTTGCGGGTAAGTAAATTTGTATCCCCCTGAGCATTTTCTGAGTATGTGATTGAGTGGCACCATCATTATTACAAATAGTAATGGTGAAAGTGCATCTCCTTTGGTAATGCTTCTCTGGATTTTCACCTCAGCTAAAATTTTACCTCCACTATTAAGTTTTTTATGGTTTCTGTGATGAACTTAATGACTATCACATATCTTCTATATTTTGAAACAGTTTATCATTCAGCTTTGCGGGACATAGGCCTTTTTGTTGTCAATCTATGCTATGGCTACATTTTTTCGTCTTACTTTGTCTCTTTGAGGATGTATTGATCAATGTATAGTAGATCACTGGTTTCTCTCGTTCCCTTGTGGCATCTTTTCTGTTCTTCAGAAAACAGTCCGCAGCTTATTAGCGAGTAATAAATATCCTCCCTTATCAGTGCTGTTAAGATTTTCCGCATCATTAATAGACATGTTATCAGGTTACAGTTGTTGGGGGCGGTTCATTTTGGGAATCTTTTTGGCTCAGGGTGGTCTTTCCTTTAGTCATCCATTTGAGCATATTTGTTTCTTCTAAACATCTACTCAGGTCAAGAGCTAGTCAATCTTGGACAGATGTGAATTTATTATTATCATTATTATTTACAAATGCGAAAAAACAGCTGAGTGGTCAAAGCCCACATTAGAGGATCACTTTGGGGTCAGGCATAGTTTTGGAGTCAAATGATGATAAGTAATGAATTATTTGATCGTAAATAAAAACTGAGACACGTTAAAAACTACGTAAAATAAAATCCCATATAGGAAGCGGGAGATGCTGTAAGCAAAGTAAAAGCCATACGACCCAAATGAAGCAACTACGTAAAAAAGAAATCAAGTATACGCACTTGTACACTCACACACGCACAATTCATATTTAAAAACATATGCAAACATCTGTTTTTTGTTAATATATGTAAACATAAACGCAAACATATCATGTGACCAAATTTAAATAGAATATACTAATATCCATTCTTATGATCAAAAGTTTGTTTTATTGAGTGTAAATATAATATTCTATGCTAATAATCAAATTCAAGTAATGGAAATCTTTTTTTAACAAATCCTGGAAGCAACAACCCTACAAAAAAAGCTACAGTACGGCCACTTACGTCCCATCGCACAAACTATCTAAGTAGGACGAGAAAGGCTTGCTGTGACCTACTGGGAAGTAAAGACGAACTTATAAGTGACGTTCTCCGATGGATTTCTACACATGGACACACTAGTAAAAACTTACATTCATCAGCTCTGTGTGGACACTGGGTACTGTCTAGAGGACTTATTAAGAGCGATCGCCGATAGGGGTGGATGACGAGTCAAGGGAGTTTGTGCTGTCCGCACGCCTTGATGATGATGATGATGATGATGATGATGATGATGATAAAGATATCTATAATTAAGAATAATTAGATTTTTTGTCTTCTCCAGAGAGCCAAACGATTTGGATGTAGAAGAAGTAAATTTGGTAAGCATATTTTCTAATCCTTGATGAAAGTTTTAATATTTTAAAAATGGTCCTTATGAGAAAAAAGGGGCTCCCATTGACAAGTTTCTAACAATGACAATAATCTGCAAAAAACCATGTTGCTACAATACATAACTAATCGATCAAAATTTAAATTTTCAAACTTCAAATTTATGGACTATTTTTCTATTAGAATAATTAATTATTTTAATAGAAAAATAGTTCGTTACATTACTAATTAGACTTACATGGAGTTCTGGAGACGTAAAATAATTTCATAGCATACTTGCTAAGAGCTAATGATCTGGAAAAAAATTAAATTGTTATATATGTCTTATACTTGAATTAAAAAAATTCTTTACAAGATGTCGAGAAATTTTTTTTATTGAAGAAAATTAACTTCATAAGATGACGTAATAACATTGTTCTAGAACAGTAAACTATATCCTGTTGTGAAGTTCTCACAACAGGATGCAGTTTAGTGTCATATCAAGGATATCTTTTCTTTTTTTTCAGGGGGGGGCTTACCCTTTTGCAGGGGATGCAATTGACGTATTTTTGTTCCTACAAACAGGAACATTTCCAGTGTAAAATACACTCGCAGTTTTAAAATCCAACTAATGAAATATGATAAAATTTTTGGTATTTATTCATAAAATACTGATCGGTTTATTTTAACAGCATATCAACCCGTCAAGGGTTATTTTATGGCAAGAAGTGACAATATTGCGTTTTCTGTACATTTTTATTCACATTTTTGGTGAAACAGGTCTATTTGACCCAGAGATGAGACCGTAATAGAAACTTCCTCTTCGGGTTAGAGTGGAACTGGGAGTAATGGCAATGAAGGGGTACTCTACATTGCTCAGATATCCAGAACTAGAGCCTCACCATCAGATGCAGCTTAACATCTTACCCAGGACATCCTTTTTTTGTGAAATACAGTGAATATAGTCAGCATATTCTAAGCCCCACCAATATGGTGGATATAATAATGAACTTACATACTAAAAACATGAATGCCAAGAGGATTCCTTATGGTAACTTTTATTATTCATTTGTAATGTCTTCTTGAGCATCTCCCTTTTTACTATCTTCTCATACCAGACTTTAATGATTTAAAAAAAAATCTTGCCACAGAATATATACACTATTAATACACAATCTATATACAAATTAAATTATATTAAGTAATTTATTCGATAATTCTTTTTCTAACCACTTTTTTTTCTAAAATCATACCATTTAATCTTAAAAATTTCTACTTTATTGCTGTTTTTGATCTGATATGGCAATTTTTTTCCAGTAGTTTATAACTTTGTAATGAAAAATATCCAGTCGGTTAATAAGACATAATTTTTTCATAACTATCTTGACAGTAAATTTCCAGTTCGTGAAGAAAAAATATCTCCCATGATTAGAAATTCCATTAATTGTTTTGAAAGTTACTATTAGACCAACTCTCATTCTTCTTTCTAGTAAAGTCAAGTTGATAACCGTTGTCGAGGGCGACCAGAAGGCTCCCTTTTCAGTAGCTACTATACTGAGGTGGAGGTGAGAGTGCTACTCCTTTCCCTGGATTTCTCCACTTTACCCTTGATACGTACCTTATATTTCGGAGTGTTAAGCAAGGAGGTATCAAGTACCATTTTAAAACTCTTTGGTATGATTCGACCTGGGATTGAACCCCGGTCTCCCGGACTACTGGCGAGCACTCTACCTACTAGACCAATGAGTCGGTTCTAGTAAAGTAGTTAATCCTAATTTCTATAATCTCTCCCTTTAACTATTTTTTTTTTTTTTTACACTTTTTATTATTTTGGTCAATCTTCTTTGTATACCCTCCAATAATACACTCCAATTACCATAATGGAAGAAAAATAATTTTTAAACCAGATTTTTTGTCAGTTCTTCTTTTCTAATTCATCTTTTTCATGAAATGATTTTTTTTAAATAAAAATCGATTGAACCGTTCATTGTGAATTAATCAATTTCTGTTATTGTGTGTCAATTTTTTTCGACAAGTCCGGAATCATTGCTCGGGCTTTACTGTCAAAATTTCCATTTATTATAGTAATGAATGAAAATGTTGACTGCCAAGTAATTATAGTAATATGGAAAGTATACTAATTTGAAAATTATAGTAATATGGAAATGTTGACAGCAAAAGCCTAGCGCTGATATTCAAAGAAAATAACAAGTCTACGTCACAATTGAGAAAATAAAATGGAAAAAAAAATGCAATCTGGAATAAAGATTATTGGCTAGGCAAAACAAAACAAAACAAGAGATTTACTTTTCGTGAAGGTGACGAAATAAGTGAGGTGTGTGCCGAATGATCTAATCAAAACTTGAGCCAAGAGTCCTACTGCATATTGCGCTCCGATAAGTGACACACCTCTGGCGATGACATCACGTAGAGCAGTCACGGAATGGTCAGATAGCACGACAGAAATTATATCAGAAGAAAACTTATCTGAAAGAATTTATGCGGAAGCAAAAAAAAAGCACTCTTCATTTGTTTGTATCCTCTTTAAATATAGAAATGAATTGGTTAATGTTTCTGCGGAAAGCCAGAGGAAGCCATATTGACGTGAATGAAAATATTGATATAGTGGTTTTATAGATTCGATTTTTTGTATTGCTAAACAAATTATGTGTGAAAACGGGATTGGTAGGTTATTAAGCTCGATATCAAGTCAGTTTCTATTTATACAAGATCCAGCAAATCTTCCGGATTTAAATTTGTTGCAGCGCAAATACGATTAGCGATGAGCAGCTAGAGGTGGGTATATTTTTTGGCAGCTACGACAGAACCAGAACCATTTCAGTTGCTATCATGGCATGGAATGTTGCACATCATGCGTTTGTAATTGTACACCATGTACAATTGTACATCATTTTGTATATCACGTTGTCCAATTGTACATCACGTTGTACGTCATGCGTTTGTAATTGAAATTTATTTTAAAAAAATGATGACTCTATCATTGCAACTACGTGATAATATCTCATGGCCGGATCGTTCACTCGATCTATCCTTTTGTGATGATTGCTTCTGGGGATATCTGAAGGTTCAAGTTTTTTGATGTACACTGTGCAGGATCAGGCAGAATAAGCACCCAGATTTGAAATAGATGCCTCACAAATACTAGAAGTAGTGAGTAAGCGGAATGGATGTTTTTGGGTTACAGCCGTCATTTCGGTTGCCATTACGACATAGAATGATAAACATCATGGCTTTATGACTAAAACTCACCTCACTATAAGATGACATCCTGTGGCCGTATTGCTCACCAGATCTGATTCTGATTACTTTTTTGGTAAAAACAAATGACAAATTGAATAATTTTATTCGTCATAAAATCGCACCAATGTGAGGACTGTTGAACTTCAGGGTAAGGCTTCAAAAGTGAATAGAAGATGAGGGCAAGCATTTAGATGAAATAATCTTTAAAACAAATTGATGACGGCTTTGGGTTAAATGACATATTAACCTTTGTGGGTTATCTAAAGCCAAAGTCATCCTTTTATCTTCACAGCTATGGGTTAGATAGTGTTACTATCTAACCCATAGCTGTGAAGATAAAAGGATTCATACCTTTCCGAAGAGTATTAGTCCGAGAGTGAACGTAATAGCACGACTGGAATTCGAAATCACTACGTTTACGCAACGAGGAATCCACCAACGTGATAACAATAACAAAATAAAATAGTAAATATTGTTCTTTCTCATTGTTAAGATGAATTTTGAATAGAGTCTATGTTGCCAAAAAAAGAAAAAAAAAGGCAATATAGATCCTATTCAAAACTGAATACCACATTTCAAAGCCGAGAGATAACTGTATCGGACTCAGTAGAATGTATATTTTAATCAATTGCAAAGGGAAGTACTCAGTAATCAAAAGTATTCACGGATCAACTCAGACTGGTGTTCTCATCTTGGTTATTGTTATAGTTACAACGATTCGGTTGTTGTTCTCTTTGGACGTCTTCAATTGTCTGACAAAGAATTAACTAAAACGAAATAACATTTGATCGTAGACAGAGGAATGGGTAAAATAAATAACTGTGGATTGAATAAAGAGTTCGGTTCGAAATCGTTAGATGACTTAACGGTTGCGACAGAAGAAGGCTGGAAAGTACATCGGCCAAATCATTGTGACTTATAACAACCGAGATGAGGATACTAGTCTAAATAAACCTGAGAATAATAATGATAATGCGTCTAATAATAATGATAATGCGTCTAATAATCTCAAAATTTGGTACTTTCTCTCTTGAGAAATTGCGCCGATCAAGATAAGTCCGAAGCAGGCTCCCATTATTCTGTTGACAACCATCATCTTCAGGTTCCACAGCGTCTTTAGTCACGAGTAAATGTGGATATATCTAACTTATATTATGTTGGAATTGTTGGTTTTCACTGAAATCTGATTGGTAGTAAGTCTTCTCTGCTCTCCTGGACTTTTCTAAGTATTCTAGCCTGTTCCAGTAGCACTGTAGTCTGGACAGTCTCAATTCTTCCTCAGAATTTCAGTTCCTCTCAATCTCTTTGCCAGGCTTTTGGGATTGTTCCAAGGGCACCAGTATGATAGGCATCACAGTCAACTTCATGTTCCATAACTTTTTTGTTCTCGGGTATGGCCCACGTATTTATCTATTTCGAAAATTTTTATTTTCATTCTCTGATCTGCTGGAACAGCTGCTATTAATAACGATTCTGTTTCTCTCTTTATGTTTCCTTTGCGTAGCCATGTCCAGGTAATTTCGTGCGCACTGTCCCTAATTTGTCTTTTGAAGTGTCAATATAGTTGTTTTTCTTTCCATTTTTGTTTTTACAATAATAATAACTATCATTATTCGAGTTTTTCACATCAACGCTAGTTGATGGTCTTTCACTGGATTTTCAGTGATAGCAAGTCCCCTCTTGTCTACAGGACTCTTCTCAGTATTCTTACCGATCTTAATAATGGTGTAGTCTAGACAGCCTCCACTTGTCCTTTTATTTCTTAGTCTTCCGGTCCCTTTACTAATCCTTTAGGGATTGTTCCGAGCGCACCAATTACAATTAGTATCCCTGTCACCTTCATGTTTCATAGCTTTTTTAGTTCTCTTATCTCTCTTTTCGCTTTCTTTTAATTTTACTTTGTGGTCTGCTGGGACGACAAAGTCCACTATTTAGTCGGTTCTCTTCTTTTTTGCTGACTGTCACTAGTTCTGGTTGTCTGGACGAGATTAGGTAATCTATTTGTATCTCACAAAATACCAGAGAACTTGGTGCGTTTCATTCTCTAGGATGGATTCTGGTTTGTGCATATACCACTTGTTCGTATGGTCAAATTTAAATATCTTGCACGGTTCCCACTGGATCACTTTCCCCACTCAGTTATGTCTCTTCTTATACTCTTTTTGCGCTAGATTGATGATACGCTTATTATGTGATTGATCGTTTCATCTCAATCACCACAAATTATTATTATTATTATTATTATTATTATTATTATTATTATTATCTTTGTAAGTTTTTACACCACTAGTAATTGATGGCCTTCACTGAAGTTCAAGTGACGGCAAGTCTTCTATATTCTCCAGGTCAGTTGATTTCAGCAATATTGTTATCTAGGCTGTCTCCATTCTTGGATCTCTAACTTTTTCAGTCTTTTTTTTTTCTGGTTCCTTGAAATTGTTCCTAGTGCTCTAACTATAGTTGATATCGTCATCTTCATGTTCCACAGGGTTTTCAGTTCTTTCGCAAAGTCAAGATATTTATCTAGCTTTTCGCTTTCCTTTTAATTTTATTCTATGGGCTTCTGGAACAGTCAATTCTACAACAACTACTACTACTACTACTACTACTCATATATTTACTAAATTCTCATTATGCTTTGCTATATATATATTTGAATGGGTGGATAGGTTGATGACTGTAACATAATAAAAACGGGATACAGTATCCAGGTTTTTACTAACGCAGTGCACTTAAAACGCTCTAACTTGGCAAATGAAGAAATTTCCAGTTCAATTTGCAACTGAATCATAATTTTCTGGAGTCTGGATTCGCATTGAACGCCATTTTTTAAAATCATTCAACAAAATTCTTGATATAATGGAGATAACTATGAAATTCTAATTAGAAATCTTTGCTTCTTTCAAAATAGAAGCATCATCACAATCATGGATCACTATTATAACGGTAACGCAGTCAGTTTAAAAGTAGTCTAATCTTCATTGCAATGACTTGTACTTGAGACGTTAGCAAGAGATACCCATCTGTCTTTGTTCGTTGCTGAACTGGGGCAGGGGCTATTTTGAGGATCATTCCTTTCGACTTCAATTCTTTTTCTATTGGTCCCAGTTTGCTGTGGCCATCTCCGTTTTCTCATTCTTTCGAGTGTTCAGTTGATTGATTGATTAATTGGTTTTAACGACATGTCAACTCGTTAAGGGTTATTTCATGTTTAGAAGTTTGGGAATCGCGTTTATTATACATTTATGTTTACGTATTTTTTGTGTGGTTGTTTCTTTAGAGTGTTTTTCACACAGTCCTATCGAATACAAATAATTTTGAAAAAGATGTATTCAACTCATAGATGAGGCCCTGACAGATACAACAAGTCCTGCCGACAGCATTCACTGAAAAGTTGTGATGAATAGCAAACTGTGTGACATGTTACAAATATACCCAAACTATTTTCATCAGCCCACTAAATTGCCTCTTGCATGAGGTAATTAAGTGCGCCTAAATTCAATCAAATTCAGTCACCACTCCTGTACTTCTCTGGATATCGTCAATGGATATTTTTCCGTGCTTTCGTTTCCGTAGCATTGACGGGTGTTTTTTTTTTTTTTTAACGAGGTGAGGTTGCTAGTACTATGCCTAATTTATTTACTCAACCAGAACTGAATACAATAAAAAATGATGAAGTCAATTTCTTACGTAAGATCAAGGGAAAAATCCCATTACCCAAATGATCGTATATTCACTTCGATAGACGCATTTGAGACGGACAACGGTTTTCCCAAGAAATATATTGGCTCTGAATAGGAATAAAGGTGACTCTTGGCGCTATTTTTTCGGTGTTTTCTTGATAGCTTTGCGTTCAGATGACGTAAATGGTGGTTCATATGACAAAACTCAAAATACAGACCTCAGCTATGGGTTAAAATTACAACTACTATTTTTTCTATCCGGATGGTTATAGCATTAAATAACCCACGAAGGTTGATATGCCGTTAAACAAAGAAATCAAACCAAACCAAACCGAAACAAACCAAACCAGACCAAACTAAAACACATACATAACTTTTGATTCAAATTGATTAATTTGTCTTCAGAACCCAAATAAATGACTTGGCCTCATGAACGCATGGGCGAGAAACTAACAGTTGCCATGCACCGTTGACTCAATGTTTACGCTATCCTATCCTATATATATATATATATATATATATATATATATATATATATATATATATTACGAGAAAAAAGTTTGGGACCACCCTGCATTTCTTTAAAAAAACACCTTAAAATGAGATATATATATACATATTTCTCGGTAAAAGATAAAATCTCTGTAACTTCATTGCATTTGTTTTTATTTCTCCGGACATTCTTTTCACAAGCAAAAGTTTAAATTTGAACTTGTCTATCCACAATACATTTTGCTCAATCGTGAGTATTTTCTTTAAGAATCATTATATTTTGTTTTCCTCATTAACCCTTCAGTAGACTTTTTGGGATTAATAAAATTTTCAATTCAATTTAATGTTAATACAGGTTCTTAATGTCAAATCAGCATTGACTAATATTGTAACATTGGTTACCATTTAGAAGAAACACTCATTTTGGCCAAAACATAGCTGTTTCTCTTTGAAGAAGTAAAAATGATTATACCATTACAAGTGTATTTTTATAGGTTTTTAAAACTTCTTTAATTTTTAAGTCATTTGTACAAAATAGCAAAATCAAAACAGGTAAGCATTCAGATAAGGACATTTTACACAAAAAAGACTCCCCTTAAAGGTAAATTGCCAAGGAGTTGAAGATTTCTCGACATGGGATGCAATATTTGCTGTGAAAGTAGTTAGAAACTGGCGCTTATGTTGACAGAAAAAGAGCTGGTCTACTAAAAGGGACAACTGCTCCTGAAAATAAACGATTTTTGAGAGCAAAATACATTGACTGAACTACTAAAGAGTTCTACATTTTCTTTTTTTTTTATTCAGGTTAATTGGCCGCGCAATTACCATGACTAGTTAATTTGGCGTCACTTGTGTGCGATATGGATTGATGGCTCAGTAGTAGAGTTTTGGTTCTGCAATCTGTGGTCGCTGGTTCGATCTCGAGTGGTTGAGATCACGGTATACACGGCTGATGACCCCTAATAAGGTCGGTCGAAACAGCTGTCCAGTATTTCTGTATGTCGTGTCTAAGTGTTCGCCGCATTTTCTGGTTATGGTAATTCAATACTAAAGAGTTGATAGTTGAACTTAATTCTTCTTGACAACAACCAGTGTTGCTCTCGGCTGTGAAAAAGTCGACTTTAATCAGCGGGTTTCAGGGAGTGCATAACCATCAAGAAACTCCTGTTACAGAAGGTGAATAAGCAGAAAAGACTGTTATAGGCAAAAAAGAACTGGACATTGAAAGAGTGCAAAAATGTATTGTGGAGAGATGAGTCCAAATTTAAACATTTTGGGTTGAAAGAGGAGAGTGTAAGTGAGAAGAAATCCTGAAGAAACACTGAATGATGAATGTGTAGTTCCAGCAGTTGAGCATGGGGATGGATCTGTTATGGCGTGAGGCGTTTTCGGGGCAGGGCTGAAGATTTGAATCTAATCATGAAAACGAAAACATCCATCGATTTTACCAAGACATGCTATAACATCTGATTCTCACATAATTGGGGAAAAATCACCTTTTAACGAGACAATGATCCAAAATATTCGTCAAAATTATCCCGGTTAAAAAAAAGGAACAGTCTGCCATCTACATTTTCAAAAATTGTTGGAAAGAATGTCAACAATTTATACAACAGTAATTAAGGCTGCTAGTGGTTTTATCGAAAAAAACAAAATATGATACTGTTGTATGATAATTGTTTATAGCTAAGTGCTTATTTTTGTCAAAATAAAAGCAAATACACTGTATTTTATATACAATATTTATTAATATATACTTAAGATTTTAAATCTAAATTAAAGATGACATATATAAGATATTTTGAGGTATTGCAGGTGTTCGAAATGTTGTTCATCCTGGTCCACACGCAGAAGATAACGTGAACAAACAGTTGTCTACTAGCCAAATAACTTCTTTTAATGAAAAAGCTTTTGAATATTTTATAGTTTTTCAAGAGTTTTAATGTCCTAATTATATTTTCTTTTCATCTATGTTTATTCAGAAATTAGTAAAAAATCCTTTTTATATTAGATTTTTCTATGATTCTTTTTAATGATATAATATGCTTTTATGAAAACTGATTAAACCATTATATATTATATCCTCCCCAAGAAAATCTTGGGACTCCCTTATCCCGATCTGAGTGCGATGCATCGGCTGCACCCTCTCCTTTCATATTCAGGGTCATTGAAAAGTAATCCCTCTTCTTAGATACTTACGATTTATATCTTGTAAAAATTATAGTTATGAAATGAATTATAGGAATTTTAAAATAGGAAGTAACTTTTAAATGACTCTGTAGATCCTGGTCAAAACTGTATCTTTGATATTTTGAGATGCCAAGAGGATGGAATAGAAATTGTTACTTTGTAACGCCCACCATTTGTCTTTAATTCATATTCGTTCTATTTACTATATAGCAACGATTATCGTCCAAGAAAATGGACCCAATTTCAAATCCTCGACGAAGTTGTTTACGTTTCACCTCACGTTAATTCCTTTTAGAAAGGCATGAATCCATTTTTTCTTCTCTTCTTTACTATGGATACAGACTTTGTACTTGAGCTTTGACAAGGCAACCAATCAAGGACAAGGAAAACTCTGTATTCAATCTAGGACAAGGGAAACTCTGAATTCAATCTAGAACAAGGAAAACTCTGAATTCAATCTAGAACAAGGAAAACTCTGAATTCAATCTAGGACAAGGAAAACCCTGAATTCAATCTAGAACAAGGAAAACTCTGAATTCAATCTAGAACAAGGAAAACCCTGAATTCAATCTAGAACAAGGAAAACTCTGAATTCAATCTTGGACAAGGAAAACTCTGAATTCAATCTTGGACAAGGAAAACTCTGAATTCAATCTAGAACAAGGAAAACTTTTAATTCAATCTAGAACAAGGAAAACTCTGAATTCAATCTAGAACAAGGAAAACCCTGAATTCAATCTAGGACAAGGAAAACCCTGAATTCAATCTAGAACAAGGAAAACTCTGAATTCAATCTAGGACAAGGAAAACCCTGAATTCAATCTTGGACAAGGAAAACTCTGAATTCAATCTAGGACAAGGAAAACTCTGAATTCAATCTAGAACAAGGAAAACTTTGAATTGAATCTAGAACAAGGAAAACTCTGAATTCAATCTAGGACAAGGAAAACTCTGAATTCAATCTAGAACAAGGAAAACTCTGAATTCCATCTAGTACAAGGAAAACTCTGAATTCAATCTAGGACAAGGAAAACCCTGAATTCAATCTAGAACAAGGAAAACTCTGAATTCAATCTAGAACAAGGAAAACCCTGAATTCAATCTAGAACAAGGAAAACTCTGAATTCAATCTTGGACAAGGAAAACTCTGAATTCAATCTAGTACAAGGAAAACTTTTAATTCAATCTTGAACAAGGAAAACTCTGAATTGAATCTAGAACAAGGAAAACTCTGAATTCAATCTTGGACAAGGAAAACTCTGAATTCAATCTTGGACAAGGAAAACTCTGAATTCAATCTAGAACAAGGAAAACTCTGAATTCAATCTAGAACAAGGAAAAGTCTGAATTCAATCTAGAACAAGGAAAACTCTGAATTCAAACCAGCTCTACTTATTTTTGAAAAAAGTCCGACTTGCCTGTGGCGGAGGAGTTGAGTAAATACTATTTTGAGAACAAAAGAACCAAAAAAAAAAAAAATAAAATAAAAATAAAACAAACGACAAAATAAATAAAAGACAAAAAACATTTAATCAACTTCACACTTATCTAGCGTACAAACTTTCACTACGTGTGCTTGTATATTTATTTTTGCCCGTAATAGTCCAAATAAATTCAGATTTCAAGGGAGCTTACTTAAGAATTAAATATTCAGTTACTTCCTAAGCTAGCTTAACTGACCTTTACTACTGTAGTGAGTCCGATTATCGCTTGATCCCCTAAAATTGTGTTGTGATTATTTTCATAACTATATTTCATGAGATCAAACTTATTGATGAATATATTTAAAGACCCGTATGTTAAAAATAGGAATCTAAATTTGCCGCTACTTATATATATATATATATATATATATATATATATTGACTACGGGTACTTTAGGCAATACTGAACTACTTCCTCATGAGGTTAATATGCAACATATGATCAGTTTAACGTTAGTATAGACAGGTATAAAAATTTACATGTCCCTGCGTCGTAAGTCGTATTTGTCGTAAGTCAACGATTATATTTTGTTCCCTATTCACTAAGGTTAGCGACAAAAGTTCATATTAAATTAATTTCTAAAGCTGTTTGAATCTTCCGAAGTTTTGATTAGAACCTTATATAGCAGAGTAATCATTTACTAAACTTTGAATTTTCATGTTCTCACGAACAACGGAGTGAAAAGAAAAGAAAACAAAAAAGATAGTCGTTGGTGCGATTGAAACAGTCTTTAAGGGCTTGAAAAGAAGATAAGCGGAATTGGTGATCAGAAAAAGAATCGACAACAAATGACAATACTGTTAAGATCAGCTAGAATACTTACAACAGTCTTAAGGACCTGAAGAGATTTGATTAAACTTTAATGAAAAACCACTTGTTAAGATTGGTGTGAAAAACTCCCTCAGAGTGAAAATTATATATATATATATATTTGAAAAAAAAATATATTTGAATGTTTGAAAAATCAAACAGCCTTATCCAAACACTTTTGGAAATTGAAAAATAAGGGTTTAACCCTTGAAATTCAATAGAGTATATTGAAAAAGTCTAATAGTCCAAACTGCTTTGATAGTAGATGTAATTTGTGTCTACAAGAAAAGATACAAATCATGTTATACCCTGATCCAGATAAATTATTAAATCAGAGATGTGAATTAATAGCTAGATGTAGACGTAGAAATAAATTTAAACTATAGCCGAAAATCCAAGTTAATAATTAATTAACTCTCACCATTTAAGGCAGTGGTTCGTTTACCTTTCAAAAAAAAAAAAAAAAAAAGAGGGCGGGAAGAAAATGGCGTTCGGGAAGGTTGGATTTTTAGATATGTATTACTGTAATTGGTTAAATTCTGGTTTTTGTTTTTCATTTTTATTTGAATTTTTAAAATCTTTATTTTTATTTTGTTATTCTATTGTTAAACCTAAAGAGTTACTTTAAAATGAAGTTTAAATTTATTGGAAATTTTATTTCTAATTTTTACGTTTCTTTATTATTTTGTTATTGTCTCAACCGGAAACGAGAGGAGACTGGAAGTAATATTTAATGGGAGACAGCTCCTTCCCTCCATTTCCCTCCTGTGACCATCTCCATTATCTGGCTGTATTCATTTATTTTCATGTTGGATCTGAAGAAGTCCTGTTAAATTTTTTTAGCAGTTGTGGATTCATATCAATACTCTTAGCTGGATGGAAATGAATTTATAATTCTAATATGACCGAATTTTGTTTTTTTCTTGAAATAATATATATATATATATATGATAAGATATTATAGACACCCTTTGTCTACGTATTTTTATTTCGATCCGTTCAAATTGCTGTATGTATGTTATGATATCCGGCTGGAATTGGCTAATAAATTTCCTGTATTTAACTGGTTCCCATTTAACATACATACGGCGATTTGAAAGGATCGAAATAAAAATATGGAGACAAAGGATGTCCATAATATCTAATCAAATATGCCTCAACGAAGAAATGCTGTCTAAATACACACACACACACACATATATATATATGTATATATACATATCATTATCATGTGGCACTGGTAGCACTGATTTTCCTGACTCTTTCTCTTGCTACCTGTCTCTATCGTCCATCGCTCCCGAGCGGTCTTTCAGGCTACATCCTGTATCGGCACAGAGCTGTTGTAGATAGGTTCTAGCTGGTCGTCTCACCTTGGCTTGTCCATGCGAAGGGGTCCACAGGTGTACATCGCTTATGAGTTCGTCCTAATTTCTCCAGCAGTGTCCCGCATGTCTGTTTGTCTAATTTGGATAGTTTTCGTGATTGGTGGTAGGTGGCCGGACAGTTGCTTTTTTGTAGGGTGTTGTCTCCAGGGCTTGTTCAATATGGTTCGCAACATTCTTGTGTAATTGCCGTCAAGCTTTTTCTCCATCCGTTTAGTTAGCGTCCATGTTGTGCATCCATATAGTAGTATCGACACGACCGCTGGTTGGAAAAAACTGCGCTTTATTTCATCGGTCAGATCTGACTTCCATATGACCGATAGCCTATCGATTGCTGTCCAAGACTTTGCTAGTCGCGTGTTGATGTCATTTTCGATTGATGAGACGCTGCTTCCGAAGTAGGTGAACTTGTTCACTAGTTTAAGAGGACCGCCTTTTAGTGTGGAAAAATGCAAAATGTAAACAAACAAAATGTTAATACATGTGCGTTAAATACTCGAGCTGACGTTTGGTCGCCGATGACGGATCGCAATGTTATCGGTTTAACGTAAAGTTAAACGGGTTTTGATCTCAGTTTGAAGCGTCCAGCGTGTCTAGCTAAACTGAAGATTTGTGATACTACGAAATAATCTGTCAATGGATGACTATATATATATATATATATATATATATTGGAATCAGAAAACTTACATTGGAAAATGAAGTTCTATGTAAGATTTTTTGTGAAGAATTTTTTTCTTAGCTATTTTCTTAGAAACATTTGATGTTTTTTCTCATCAAGTCGCTCTGAAGCACCCACCTCTAACAAGAAACATGCAGAATAAGAAGTGTTTGTATAAACATTTTTTTCGAAATCGACAAAGCGTATCATTTTCATTTTTATTTTTAATTTCTTTTAAAAACTCATTTTGATTTGAACGGAAAAGCTTTTGATGGGAAAAATATGAATTGTTCTGAGTGGGGATTTCTCTCTATTTTTTCTAAATCTGGTATATGACCTATTTTTTAATGTATTTTTTCTTTAATAAACTTTAATAAAAAGAATTTATTAGAATCCTCCCCCGCCCCCAAAAAACGACTCATTCAAATAATTATTTCACGCCTTGTCGGTTGGGCGTAGACTGTATCCCCCTCTCTCCTCTCCTCTAAAAAATGCAGTCCTAGGTATGACAATAAACTGCATCTGAAGCTCTAGTAGTGGATATTTATGGAGTTCATTACTCCCAGGTCCACTCTGACTCAGAGTGATAGTATTTGTTAAGATCCCATCAACAGGTCAAATAGATCTGCTATAAAATCATTCGTATTCGATAGGTCCTGGTGCCAACCCCTCCCCCCCCAGAAACTCGTCAGAAACAATTGTACAAAAAATGAAGATATGAACGCACTCTGAACTCATTTCCCTGACATCTAGGTATAAAATTGACAGGTTTACATTGACAGGTTAAAATCAATATGGGCATCTGGTCTGGAAATAGTGACGTTTCAAGATCTAAATTTTTTTCAAAGAATCACATCTAAGAAATTAAAATAAATCTTAGCACACTCATCTATGAGTATTCACGTGGCCGTGTGGTTAAGCGGCTTGTTTCTCACGCCACCATTGTGGTTTGGAATCAAATCAGTACTTATCAGTTAATTTTATAAAATTGTTTTTTTTTCTTTTCAGCAGAATATATACTGACAAACAAAATAAAATTTAGTGAAAATGGCTTATATATATATATATATATATATATATATATATAATTTTATTTATTATTATTATTATTATTATTATTCTATAATTCTGATGGTGTGATAAAACCCGGATGATACAATTTGCAAATAAAGACTATAACACAAACTGATATCTGGGGAAAAAATTCCATAAAAAAAGAAAAGATTAAAACCATTCATACTATTTGAAAATAATCAACCAATAACGTAATTCCAAGTTAAAAGAAAAAACACCGACAGAATTCCCTAAGCTAAACGTAAGAGTGCTCAATACACAAAGTAGAGCGAAATATAGATGTCGACAGTCCGCAGAATCTACCTAGATTTCACATAATTGGGTCATCAGGAGAAAATGAGGGCTTTTCAATAAATAAGGTTAATTTTGTTTAAGGAGTTGACTATAGGAAGCACTGTTTACAGTTGGACCTTTTTCAAGGAAATCAAATATAATGTGTCTTTTCATGTCCCAAAACTTGTCAGCATGATCTTTTTTACTGACCGCTGCGTCTTAAACTTTTCTTTACCAGAGAGTTAGTGTATTTCCACTCCAAGGTCTATCTTTTTGGTTCAGGCTCGTAGTAGCAAACCCAGGTTTAGTTCATTTGTAGAGATTTTTTCCCCTTAAACCTGCTTCTTCGTATATATGTTTTGCACTTCTCAGCCACCAAAAATTTACCTGGAGCACTCTGTTCAATTTATCACCATTTTGTCTTGCCTCAAAACAAATATTTTGGTAAGATTAAAATGATTTTAACTATAAAATCAATTCTAAACAATGCAAAGTTATAGAAAATAATTATGAAAAAAATTTATTCCTCTTTTTTGGAAAAAAATTCCCTCTTATTGATAGAATAACTCTTGTGTGTATATATATATATACAAATAGTGATTGCCACTTTTTTACAGAAGAAGGTCATCACCTCAATTTCTTTAAAAGTACCCTTGGGTCCACTTGTGATTCTTCCGGTCAAGTTCCTCCTAGAAAGCCCAGTCGCATATGTGACAAACAAGATAATAGTCTTTGACGTTGACATTGCCCCCGTGCACTTTCATGTGGTTTCTCAAACCTGCAGTCGACTCAGATTCTTTGTGACAGAAAAGACACGAGTTATCTGTAGGTTGTTACGTAAAGACCAGTGTAAAATGAGCTTTTGTTGATATCTTTTTGAGGCATATTATTGATAACAGTTTTATCAATAACTGAGGGATCGTGAAAGAAATTAGTGAAGTGCCACGTTCAATGTTTCATGATACCCTCATAATTCTTAAATAGAGAAGAACCGTTCTTTCACTTGATTGGTACCATGGGTGAGGAATGATTACCGAAGACTGATATAACTAAATGGGAATGTGCTTTCGATTCTTCACTAATATAGGCTGTCTGAATTTTCTCAAATATATATATATATATATATATATATATATATATATATGTGTGTGTGTGTGTGTGTGTGTGTGTGTGTGTGTGTTTGCGTGTACATCTCTCAACTGTTCTATATAACACGTGATCAGTTCAACAAGTGAGTCCTCCCATGTGCGTACGTATGAACAAGAAAAAATCGCTCTGGTCCTCGCGGCCGGGGTCACTGATTATGTATATGTAAAAAGCAGTTTGAAATGGGCTGAGAGGAAGGCTTCTTCTCTAGACCGTTCTGACCGCCGATTCTGCCTGGACCTGGTAATACATAGATAAGAACGTTGAAACTTTGGTATAGGATTTATGTAAGCAATAAATCCGTGTTATCATGGCGACTCACGTAGTGCAATGGTTAGCGAGGTTATCTCGCAGACACTTTAATAATGAGTTTGATTCTCCCTGGGTGCCCGACACTTCAGGCTTTGTGCCAAACTTAGAAAATCTTGCTGAACAACAACATATGCATGTTATCTGTTCTTTTAAATTATCAATCCTCGGTGCTTATACAGAATACTATGGCCCAGTCAGCTGGGGATGTAGAATACACTGACTGCATCTCTGCAGAGGGGTAACATTCCCCTAAAGAGTGTACTGGGTATCCTTTCATTACCATCGCTTCCAGGCTCTCTTGGGCCCGGAGTGGTAGCACCTGGTAGGGTTCTATCTACGGTTCAAGTAGAACTGTTTGACGTTTAAACTGTGTAATTACTTTGGCATTTAAACTGAGTATGAATAAATGACATATGTTAAACTGAATTGTTTGAAATAGAACTGTTTGATGATTTAACTATGTGTAAACAAATGACTGATGTTTAATTGAATTGTTTGTGCTAAATAGCAATACTTGAAACCATTTAACTGTGAGCAAACAAAGAATTAATAGTAAATTGAATTATTCATATTTGATAGAAATAAGTGAAACCATTCAACAATGTGCTAAAAATGAGATCAGGCTCGTTTAAAAATGTTTTCTACAAAATGAGTTTAGAAATCATATATTTAATATATATGTATAAAGAGGACTTGCCATTAAATAACCTACAATGGTTGATATGCCATAAAATCAAACCATACCAAATTATATATATTTAATATATATGTATAAAGCGGAGTTGGCATTAAATAATCTATAATGGTTGATATGCCATAAGACTCAACCAAACCAAATCATATATATTTAATATATGTGTATAAAGAGGACTGGGCATTAAATAACCTACAATGGTTGATATACCATAAAACCAAACCAAACAAAACCAAACAGAAAACCACTCCATTGAAATTTATATTTATTTTTTTTCAATTTGCCTAAAAAGTATATATAAATCTAATATTTATGTTCACAATCAAGTTAAGACTAATTTTTTGTCATTCGTTTCATTTTTAATTGAATAGTTACTGTTTTGTTAAAAAATTACAAATGGCGACCGACTATAACTCGCAAGAGATATATTAACCCGTTATAAGAAATATAGCCGATAGCCGAATTGTAAATAGAGAAATACGTAATTTCAAGACTTAACAATTCAGTAAAAAAAAATGAAGCATATGACTGAAAATTAGTATTATCTTGTATGTACATTTTAGGTAACTTTAAATAAAGTTATTGTAAATTTAAATGGCGAGGGAGCGCTTTTCTGTGCAGGCACCCAATCTTCTGTGTAAAGGGACCACAATATATCACAATTTGTGTCGCTCGATACAAACAAGGATTGTCCCGGAAAAATGGAAGGGAAACACGCGTTTGATCAAATCTTATCGGCTTCTTCAGCAATTCATTCTAATCGCCATATTCCTGAGGAAATGGTTTTATATTTGGTAACAATTTCTTTTTTTAAATGTGGGCATGTTGCAATAATGACTCGAACGGGAACTTTCCCACTAAAAATTCCAAAAATAGAATAGCACTCATCATCTTTCCTTTACTGCCAAACCTACACAGCTATAACAATACATAATATCATAGCAGCACATAATATTATAACAATATGATCATAACAATAATATAATTATTATAATTATATTGTCATTATATTGTCATTATAATAATATATTGTCATTTATATTGATGATTATTATTTTACCGTAATTAGATGTTATTATTATCAATAACTATAAGTTATTACATTATAGCTTTATTAATATAACCATATTCCTCTTTATTAACATTACCTATAATGACAAAATTGGGGGCCTCAGGTGGTATAATGGTTTGTAAGCTAGACTAGCAAACCTTCACACATGAATTCGAGTCTCATTGACTACACCATTCATATGGCCTTGAGTCACATCTAACAAAAAGCTTAGTAAAATATTACCTATTTTGACAAAATATTATGATTCGATGTAGGGTTCTATCAACAGCATCATTCTTTTCTGGTCATTCAGATTATCAAGTATTCTGGATATGACACAAAACTGAATCTGATGGTGAGGCTACAGTTCTGAAGAGTGTGGAGAATTTCTTCATTGGCATTAATCCTGAGTAAACTTGGACTGGTAGTACCTGTAAGGGTCTCATCTATGGTTCAAATAGATTTGTTTAAAGATTATTCGTATTCGATAAGACCGTGTGCAAAAAAATTGTAAGAAGCAACTACAAAAAACATGTTAATATGAACGTATAAGTAATTCGATTCCTTAACCTCTTGACATAAAATAACCCTAGACAAGTAAACATATCGATAAAATCAACCAATCAATTAATCGTTTAAATTATCAAGGTGGAAATTGTGACTATTGATTCATTCATATTACTAGTAAAACCAACCAGGAATTTTTGGTGCATCTAAGTGAATTGGACATAAAATAATTCAAATACACAGAAAGTGATTAAAAAAAAATCTTCAAATGTGAAAAGATTTTATGAAGCATTTCAGCAGTAGACATGAAAATAGTTAAGCATAAAAATGCAAAAAAAATCATTATTAAACTTTATTCAGAACCGACTCATTTGTCTAGTGGGTAGAGTGTTCGCCATTGGTTCCAGGTCGCATCATACCAAAGACTTTAAAAATGGTACTTGATACCTCTTTGCTTAACACTCAGCAATATAAGGTACGTATCGAGGGTAAAGTGGAGCAATCCAGGTAAAGGAGTAGCGCCCTCCCCTACACCTCGGTGTAGTAGCTACTGAAAAAGGAGCTTTCTGGTCGCCCTCGACTACGGTCGCTAACTTTATAC
This sequence comes from Sepioteuthis lessoniana, assembly GCA_963585895.1. NCBI lineage: Eukaryota > Metazoa > Mollusca > Cephalopoda > Myopsida > Loliginidae > Sepioteuthis > Sepioteuthis lessoniana. Next base: position 33,049,590 of record OY757927.1, read on the forward strand.
GGGGTACATTTCGAGGATTTATACAGGGTACATTTCGAGGATTTATTTCTATGGAAAACACGAAAGATACAGAGATCACAATAAAACTGTTAGATAGAGCAAATTTTCTGCTAAAAAATACTATTTTTCCTCTTCGTCAACATTAATGACTGTGCATTTTCGCCAGCGATGAACAAGAGTCTGCATATGATACTTATAAAGAAATCGGACTCGTGGAGGAGACCAACTTTTCCGCCACAGTAATGACAGTGCTGTTGTCAGGAAAGTGTTATCAACGTAATCCATCTCTGATAGGCCCGATTAACAAGGGTGAGCCGATCGAAGAGCGCTTAATTTCGTTAATTAACAACTTTGTTGAATGTGGCTTGTCGCTGATATCGCTGTCAACAGTATTGAAATGTCTAAGTTTTTTGTTTTCCGTGAACATTCAACGTTGATAAATATGAAAAAGTGCATTTTTTCTATTGGGAGAATTCCCATCTGCTTTTGTGTCAGACGCCATTTTGCCAGACTGTCGCTCAGCTGCTATTTGTAACATGAAAAAATGTAATGGGTTATTCCTATTCCCTCATTATTCACTAATGAGATTGTGGGACAACAAAATAAGATAGGAAGCATTACTTCCGGAGCGACTCTCCCACGAGCCAAAAAGGATGACTATATGTAAAAAATAGCGTTTGGTAGCGGAAAACTTGCTCTCTCTAATGGTGCTGTTGTGCTCCTGTATTTGATATAGTTTCTATGGAATTACATCGGAGTCTTTATTCTAGGAGTTTACGTCGTATACAAAAGAAAAAAAAAAATTATTTAAAGTTTTAAATTGTGACTTCTCTTTTTATCAATAGTTATTAACATTGTTCCAAGAACTTCGCAGAAAATATTACCATTCTTCCTTACTTGACATTATTACTTTAACTCTTTGAATCAGTAAGCCCAGTTTGTCGGGCTAAGAGCTATTTTACTATATAGTGTGAGTCCAAACGCCTTGTCGGGCGAGGCTTAGAATACGCTATCCCTTACAGAGGGGTAAGATCCCCTCCAAAAAAGAGTGGTATGCAATGCATGACGCTAAACTGAATCTGATACTGAGACTACAGTACTGCAGATCTTGAGAGTATGGCGTACCCCTTCATTGTCATTACTTCCACGTCCACTTTGACCCGCAGTGGTAGTACCTGCTAGGGTCCCATTTATGCGTCAAATAGATCTATATAAGAATTAATAGCATTCGATTGGACTGTGTTAAAAAAAACTCTTAAGAAACAACAATAGAAGAAATGTAAATATGAACGTACAATGAACGCAATTCCTTAACCTCTTGGTATAAAATAACTCTGGACTGATTGACATCTCGTAAAAACCAATCAATTAATCAATCAGTGCAAGTCAAATATTTCGAGCAATTTTACTATATGTAATAAACCTGAAATTTCAGACTTAACGAGATCACGTTTGATAGTAACATTAGTCTGATAGTAACACTAGTCTGATAGTAACATATTAGTCTTATTATGATTCACCAAATTCTTGTTTGTCTGTACTACTAAGACCCCGCTAATTTGAACTCGATTTCAACTAAACATTCTAGAAATGTTAGAGTCGTACCTGCAAATATTCTAAACTGAGATTTATCTTTCATCGTTAATATTTTACTGCTCACTGCACTGTAAAAAGATTTTTGTCTAAGGTCCAGCGTCAGTTGGTTCCAGAGGCAGAGTTTAATCCCCCCTATATGCACTTAAACCCTCTCTGATGAGGATAGGTGTCGAGTTACAAAGGGAGAATTCATTTGATCTCAAAGATCGAACGGTTTAAAAAACGGTTTAGAAACCTTCTTTTTTAAAAAGATTTTAGGCTAATTATGCCATGCCAAGTCTAGAAAATAATAAAATTGAATATCTATTCGAAATATTAATTGGTTTTTAGGGCTTTTCAAGGGTGAGATCTCCGAATGAACCAGAAGTCATCTTCCGTATGCCACGCTCAGCGTGAACAATGAGGTAACCTTTGTAAATAAATGATAAAAACAAAAACAAAAATCTTTAAAATACGAATAATTATCCAAAAATGTAATAGAAGCTACCCTAAATCACTACCTTGAGTGCGGACACCGGATGCCGTCTAGATGACTTATCAAGAGAGAGAGAGGGATAGAGAAAGAGAGATGTCAATGTTCTGGAATGAAATTTGAATGTGTTTTGTGTTCAATTTTTTTTTTTTTGTGAATTCTGTGAGTTCATATACAGAACATTCAGGGCAAAGGGCCGAAGGGTCCAAAGGCCTAACTTCTGTATTTTGCATAAATGAATAAATAAAAGTAACAATGACTTGTTAGCAATTACATTTATGACAAATATATTCCTGCCAAATTAAAGGTCTAACATTGAATATGTGTGTTGTCATTAAATGACATCGTTTATTTATTTTTTTTACTCTTTATCAGTTTTCACAAGAGTACTAACAGGTGAATTTCAATGGAATCTCCTCAGTTCTATAGACACCCTCTCAATTTCGAGACCTTTTTACTTCTCTGAAAAAGACCAGTTACTTGTACAACTTTTCTCTTTCTTCTAATTTTTCCTTGTCTGTTGAAGCAGTGAAATATGTCATATAATCTATTATTTTTGTTAACCACAGCTATACGTGATCTGGATTGAGTATTTCATCTGAGTCTGTCATAGAGTTTGTTAGCTAGTTTTTCCTTCTTAAAAGACAGATTCTGGTTTGCGTATTAGATTGTATGTGCGAACTATAGTCGTTTATCCAGTTCCGATTGAATCACGCTTCCTACTCAGTCATATCTGTTTCTCTTTGATTTTATAAGGTGATTTAAAACGTATTATATTTAGAATATTATAATGCAACTATCTCCTATTCGTCATTCAATGATTAGTCAAAAAATCTGAGTAATCTCGCAGAAATTCAAGCAGTTTTAAATGATCATATTGTATTATTTCCATTATCTAATCTTTATTCATTTATTATTTATTAGTGGGACCCATGGAAAATCAAGTGAAGGCATTCAAGCAAGAAAGGATGATTTGAAATTTTATTACTTATAAATCCTATTGTTGTCTTTGCAAAAAAATAATACAAAAATATACAATAGCAATCAATATAATATTTAATACACATATCATTTGTGGTATTTAATTATACAGAAACTACAAGATCAATATATAGTTGCATATTCTCTTTTGTGGATAACTGTATTGCTGGTGCTGAGGAATCTTCGGAGCTCATTTTCTTTTTCCTTATCAGCCTTCGATAGAACGTTGTGGAAACTAATCAGAACTTCAGAGCTCATCAGATCTTCAGCAAATCAATATATACTAATTTATGTTTATCATGCTACTTAGTGAGGATAGATGAAGTTAGCATTGGGCTATTCCATAGGAGTTGAACATAGTGTTTGATCTGAAGAAGCCGTATCTTTATAGAATAATACCTCAATTGACTGAGAGGGAAGGAATAAGAATAAGAATATTTCACTTGGTCACGGGATTGCTAAATGGATAAGCGTAACGTGCGAACGAACGGACGATTAAACGGAATTATAATATAGATTTTATACCTATATATAATCGCGGAATTCTGCATTACGGAAAATCCGAGATTTTGATAAGATATAATAAAAAAAAAAGAAATCCGTGTAGATTCTAATATACACCTACAAAGCGTAGAGTTCCTTAAATCATCTGTAATGTGAATTCAATAAATTTTTATATTCTGTGTTTTCAATGGATCACCCACTTAAATCAGTAGTACTGATAATAAAAACGTGAAATCCTTAGTTATTAAGACTCAAAAAGTAAAATTAGTTACTATTATTAGTTTCTAATTAGTTACTATATTAATAATAAAAACGTGAAATGAGTTACTATTCGAATTTTTTTCTGCGTTATACTGCCTATATATGCTCTATACCAGATATCGAGCACTCTCTGTAAATAATGAAGCCTTTACATACAATAATGATATATATATATATATATATATATATATATATATATATATATATATATATATATAACTGTCACTTGTGCAGTATAAGTGAACATAAGCAAGTTGTAATTGTCGCTTCATCTAGATAATTTCCCATCATTTTCTTCTGTTACAATCATGGTTTGGACCGGTGCTCACTGTGTTTGGCATTGAAACGTTTTATAAGACTGATGAATTTATAATTGCTACACAAAGAGCTTTTCGTGCTCATTTTGTATTACGCCAGAATGATACTGTTCTGGATAGAAAATCGATACTGGTATGGGTTGAAAATTTCAGATCCTCAGATTCATTAATTAAAAGAAAGCTACCTGGAAAACCAGGCCCGAAAACCAATTCGATATATATATATATATATATATATATATATATATATATATATATATATATATATATATATATAAAGGAGTCTCGTCTGTTTTAGGATGTACGTGTCGATTTATAACTCAGAAAGAAGATGTCATAAAAATTGAAATTACGCACTCACTTTGCTATGTTTATAATGAAGAAAAGTACAAAATTTAGTTCTTGATTTTCAATGATTAAATGATACAATTCAATAATTAAAAATCAATCGATTTGTGGAACTTTCCACGGTTCTTCATTATTAAGTACAAAAAAGTACGTGTAACTCTTCACTTCAACTTCAGATCCGTCATGTCCATATATCACACAGTTTCCATTGGCAAAATTTGAATTTGATGCTTTTTGGAAAATTATTGTTTTGTAATTTATCACTAATTGTAAAATTTTAAAAAAATCATGAAAATGTTTTAAACCTAGTGGCACCTTTTTTAAAGTATTATATTTAATGTAAACCAGAAAAAAAATTGTAACACGAATTTTACATTTTTAATTCTTAATTTTTTATTGTAAGGACACATTTTATATTTTAGCTTCTTTTTATTGCATCTGATAATAATATAACATTTTTAGAGGGTAGAAAATAAAAATTAAACGAAAGAAGTATTAATCGATAACTCAAAAACCGATTTTTAAACGAATACTTTTCATATTTCTTAGAACAGAATATATTAATTTTTTACAGTTACTCAAAAAACTTTAAAAAGGGCGGGAGGAAAAAATTATTTATAGACGCGAAATTTTCCAACTAAAAATATGGACATATTTTTAATTCTTAGCTTCTTTTTATTGTTACTTTTTTATAGGATAAAAAGGAAAATAAATCAAGCGAATACTTTTTTTATCACTGTAACTCAAGTTAATTAAGAACTGAATTAAAAATTATGTAATTAAAAATGTCTAGAAAAATGAAATTATAATAATCTTTCAAACCACTCAAGAGTTTAAATTACATTTTTTGAAATGATATTTTGAATATAAACAAAAAAGCATTTCTAAAATAAAAGATTATTAGAAAAGATGGATTCTTTGATTTTTTTATTGTTAACTTTTTCGTGGGTACATTAAAATTAGAATGAAATATAAGCTGTTTTTTTCAAAAAAATAAAATTTTACTAGAGTTAAAAAAAATTCATGAAAATGTTTTAAACCTTTCACCTACAAGGGTAGGTATATAGGGTTATATATTTTAATATATTATTTTAAATGTAAACTCAAAAGAATAAAACGGAAAACCATAAGCCATAAAATAAAAGATTACTTTTCATTTGAATTAATTGGCGAAATCTTTCACCAACAAATAAGGAAACATTTTTAATTCTTAGCTTATTCTTCTCTTCCACCTTTCAATCTCACTTACTGGTGTTCCTAAAATCCGGTTATGGATCGGGTAATCTATCTATCTATCTATCTATCTATCTATCTATCTATCTATCTATCTATCTATCTAATTTAATTCACATTCCCTTACTCAGGTGTTATTGGCAGTTTCATGATTTTAAAGAAATCGTCAGACTGGAAGATGAGTAAGGGAATGTATGGTAAATAATCGTTTTAGCTTCTATATTGCTCTTCTTCTCGGCATCTGACCACTTTATTTTACGTAACGTTTTTATTGAAAGGATGTTGTTCTGTTGATGCTGTGTTTTTTTTTCTTTTTTTTTTTGCTCATCGTTTTTCATCATCGTTACACACACACACACACACACACACACACACACACATACATATATATATATAGAGATGATTATGTTTTCACCAGGATTTTATTTCATTTTATCTAAGTTGAGATGAAAAGCAACGATACGTTAAAATGAAAGGAAGTAGGAGTAAAAAAATAATGTTTGATAATACTTTTCTAATGAATAAGATTGCATAATTTGTTTTTTTTACAAATTGAATCCTAAGTTTTTAAATATGTTGTTTATCAGATGAGATTCGTTCCATCTCGCTTGCTGTCAACAAAATATTCTGTACTGTTTTTGTGACAAAATTATACAAATTGTAGCCGTGACTGCAATAATTTTCTAAAGTCATTATTGGGCCTCTCCTTTACCAGTGTGGAGCGGCCTTAACCAATCTAAACTAAAGGCTCGTCCCCGCCTTTTTTTTTATACTTTCATGTACTAGACTACAACGAATTTCAGGTTCATTTTACACACACACACACACACACACACACACACACACACACACACACACACACACACACACACACACACACACACACACACAGATAGAGAACCTTTGCCGGAAATTACTCTTAATCATGTGCATTTGATGAGGGTGTTTTGTGCATCTTTTTTCAAATTTTTATCTATATATATATATGTATATATACACACATATATATATATGTATGTGTGTGTGTGTGTGTGTTGATAGATAAATAGATAATACATTTTAAAGTAACTAAAATCTAAATTTGAAACAGATTCGAAGCAAATTTTTGTAGCATATGTTGATCTTAGTTCAATTGTTGTTATCATTTGACTTGATTGTAAACAAAAGCGCAAGTTTCCTGGCAAGCTAAAGCCCGTTCATCTGAGAAGAGTTAACAATCAACAACATACTTCTGTTGGTATCTTGAGAGCAGAATTTTTATCTAGTACTTGCTGACACTGTTCGAATCCTGATTTCATAGAATAGATTTCACTATTAGCGTTTTGAATCAGGATATATAAATAAATAAATAGATAAATAAATAGCTACGAAACAAAAAACAAAAAACTATCACTAACTGGCTGTTATAGTTCAGAGCAAGGTCGTATGTACGCCTGAGCCAGATGAGAAAAGTAGCTTTTCCCCATTTCAAACTGCTCATTAAGTATTTTTGTAATTAATACTGAATACATGTGAATTCTGTATGGGTTGGTTATATACAGGTATATATGGTGTATGAGTTTTACTGTAAGTTGTAAGTCTACCATACAAAAAAAAAAAAGAAGGAATATGGTGTTCCCTAAAAATCGTTGGCCCAGGCCAAATAGTTTCATTCCCCACCCCCTTTTGCAAGACCCTGGTATCACGTAAACGATAATTAATTAGACAAGTAATGATTCGTCTGCTATGAAGGAGCGCGCATGCGCGTATGTGTGTGTGTTGTGTGTGATGTGTGAAGGTGTGTATGCGTGCGTATGCACGCACATTTTAAACCTTTGACAATGTAAAACACTTGAGCATAAAAATAAACGAAGTTTTTTAATTGAGCTTTTGTTATACAATTGTTCCCACCAATACTTTCCATTGGAAGTTTGGAGGTATGATTGGCGGATGTGTGGTCAGGGTTCAACCTCGCTGAAACAATTTCTTAGTAAAATATGAGAAACTATATAGGTGCTCGTTGATCGGCTATGCCTGGTCGTATGGTATTTGAGAGTTTTGACTAAATTCAGAAAGTTAAAGAACTGAGTTAGAGATGCACCCTCCCCCCAAAAACAGTCAACTAATTTGGGGCTTTAGTGAAATCGTCTCTGCAAAGGATGTCTTATAAATGAAAAACTCTTTCTTTCGGCTAAACACACACACACACACACACACACACACACACACACACACACACACACACACACACACACACTAATCAATTAACTAGTGAAAGAACCGTTATATCAAATCATCACTTAAAAACAAATATTGATTTTCAAGTCATATTTCTTCCATTCTTTTATTCTATATATCCAATGTAACTATTCATATATATACATATATATATTTCTTACTCGACTTTTGGTATCAGAGACCAATTGATTGAGAAATTGTCCAAAGTTCTGATAACAGGAAACAAGTAAGAAAGCTTGCGAAAAATATATTAAAATCTTCAAGAAGAAAGTTCTGTGGTAAAGAGAGAGAGAGAGAGAGAGAGAGAGAGAGAGAGAGAGAGAGAGAGAGAGAGAGAGCAGACAGATAGACAGACAGACAGACAGAGACAAAGACAGAGAGAGAGAGATAGGGAGGGAAAGAGGGAGTTAATGTTATATTTTGATGAAACCCTAATTTTGAAACGTCTTTAGTTGTTATTTGCTGTGTTAAAATATTTTTAAAAAGATAAACGACGTGATAAATAGAAATTTAAAAGAAGAGTAATAAAAAAGCAGAAAAAAGTTTAATAAAAAGAACAAAAAATCTGAAATAGAAAATAAAAAAGAAGAAAAAGGCCGGTATTAACCGCAAGACTGAACTTGTTCCGGTCTTAATCTGTTTAGCCAATAATCTTTGTCGATGTCCCAACTTACCCATTCGTCATTAAAGCTGTGTGGTTACCGATTTGTGTATAAAAGGAACCCGGGTTTTTCCTATAAAACAGATCGTCGAAAAAGCTGTTACCATCAACTTCAAGCAACAAAAGAGAAAGAAACAAAATTTTTAGTAACCAACAGCCACTATCATCGACATAATAATAATAATATAAAGTGATTTGATAGTAACTCGAGTGGAACGAACTTACCAACATAATTTATCTATTTATTTATATTTAACGTTTAAAGACAGAAATACAAAACAAAACATGAACGCTATAATGATGTGTATACTTGCTGTAATATTCACATTCCCTACCCTTGGCCGAAGTGCACCTCTGCCCCCTGCTGCTCTTAGTAATGATCCAGAAGGTAAGTCAGACTATCAAAAATTATTATATATTTATTTCAGAAAAAAAAAAAGAATTTTTAAAGGTAAACAATGGGACAATACATTAAAACATTATCCTTGTCTTACTACTAATCTTTTGAGCGATTACAAATGACCAGGATGATTTGATCCTCACTGCATAACACTGACTCGTAAGTGAAAAGAAGTTCTTCGATGAGGGTAGCACCTGCTGAAAAGGGTCTGAAAGATCGTTTTTTCTAATATCTGATTATCAGATTGACTTTTCTCTTATATATTTTTTAAGAATATTATATTAACATGTATTTGTATTCGTTTTTACTATTTTTTATATCATAATCGATTATGAATACGCACCAATAATAGTGATAGGGTGTCCCCCAAAAGCATAGATCTATTGGAAAAAAGTTTCATTTATTCGTTTAACTGTAAGTAAGAGTTCAAAATTGACAGTCTTCACGATACTTGTGTAGAAGCTATATCCAAAAACCTTGAGTATTTCTTTATATAGTAGAACTGATGCTGCATACAGAGATGATTTCCTCCTTTGAGGCAACGATTATTCTTGGTTGATTCCGATAGGCTGCTGTCTTCAGATGATCGCCCTCAAAAAAGAAAAAAAAAAGAGTATTGTTTGAGCTAAAGACCAAAGAGCCTATACAACTGGACACTATCTTATCATCCACCTGTTGGCATAAAGTTTGAAAAAAGTTTCATTTGTATATAAGAAAAAGCACCTATGTATATACACTTTTGAAGCACTATATATATATATATATATATATATGTGTGTGTGTGTGTGTGTGAGTATTTCTAGATTATGATTAGTCAGGTCGATGCTTGCTGGTTCCCTGAGTCAAAATAAATAAGCATACAGGCCATAGATTGCTTGCTATACTTGGTGTTACCCATCTTAGTACTGAGCAGGCTTATATTTGCTTAACTTCGGTGATCTGAGCGGAAATCAGTGTTTTTAACGTGACTTGAGCGTAAAGGGTTTTTAGAAATTTGATATACCTTACATTTGGCAGCAGACCGAAAGTATAGGATATTTAATGAGGATAGAACTCACTATTCATTTGGACCTACCTTGCTAACGATTATATCGCGACGAGGTGCCCTATACACACATCTTCTGGTATGTGATTCAGTTTTTTTTTTTCGTTGGTATTTTAAAATGATCGATGCAGCTGAAATTCAAATTTGTAACTCAAGGTTTGATTACTTGGTGTGTGTGTGTGTGTGTGTGTGTGTATTTTAAAACAAATACTTGAATATCTAGTTTCTAACCAGCTGTCATTCTATTTACCGACTGTCTTCTTGTCACATTTCAAATTTATGCAAAACAACTCAATCCCCCCCCCCTACAAAAAAAAGATAAGGAAGAAAAGCAGTAAAAATACATAAGTCTGTACTCCAGCTCCATACATTTACGTCACACCTTTATTCATACATATGCCGCTAGCATTACACAAACAGGAACATTTGCTCCGGCAGAACATATGTTAAAACTAGAAAATTCGTAAACATAGACATGTTTCAGACTAAAAATTTCTCTTTCACGCATTTGCATACAAAACTTTGTACGTTCACAGACTCAGTCATTACTCAACATGTTTAAAAGCAATGCATCGTCATGTTCATACACACACACACACACACACCATGTACAAACAAATATACACATTCCTCGTACAAACACACTCACATACTCACACAGATACACCATGTACAAACAAATACACACCATTTATAAACACATATACACCCTATACAAACACACGCACGCACACACACACATATACACACACCATGCAAAAACACACACACATATACACACCATGAAAAAACAAACACACCCACCATGTGCAAACATACACACACGCACATACTTATAAAAAACACCTGGTACAAACAAACAAACACACACACACACACACACACACACACACACACACACACACACACACACACACACACACACACACACACACACAAAGAGTTTATTTCATTGCTTCTGTTTTTATCGTTTAATATTTATTTATAACGTGTTTGAAAAAAAACATCTAAAAAAAAAAGGAAAAATGTTTGATAATTTATACGGGGGTTTGTTTTATTTCTAGATCATTTGGTCAATATTTTTTTGAAAATCTCATCCTATTTATCAATAAACATTGTATATTGAAAAAAAACTCATGATCTTTTAACCATAATGTCCCCTTTTTCATGTTCGTATCCCTCATAAATAAGTACACTCCTCAGAATCTTTAAAATAAAACGATAATTTTCTTCTAAAAGGGTTTATCCTGCAATATCATTTTTTATAATGGAATATGATAATGTCGAAATGGATGTTATTAGGTATTATTTATTACATAATAATTTGCAGGATAAGGCATATTACTTCTCTTTAAGTAACATGATAAATATGTATAACTATGTTTCATGGCTCTAAACAATTCTCTTCTTGATTTGACGCAGAATCCTATGCATAAATTTTATTCAAAATTAATTTTTATTTATTTTTGTTTATAACTTCTGCCCGTAGATAGTAACTTTAAAATACGCATTGAGATATGTATATTAAATATTACATTAATATATATTATTAGACATTAGAATATTGAATGAACTATAAATGATAGTTTTAACGCATAGATAGATATGAACAGACCCAGATAGATAGATAGATAGATAGATAGATAGATAGATAAAACAGAACAGAACTGGATGATAGATAGATAGATGTGTAACATTTACAAAATAATGAGGTCGTCAAATACGTTATATGGGGAAATTTATTTATAAAAAAAACTCGCGGGAAATTTTAAAGATTCTTTTAGTGGGCAAAATTTTATTGTCGTTTTTACCTAACCTTAACATTCTAATTGTCTTTCTTTTTTGTTTGTTTTACTGAGATGAGTGGGAGTGAATTTTGTTGGCCTGATTCAATGCAATTGTTTAAATGTTGAACGTTGAATTGCATAATATAGGCGTGCTTGTGTGGGTCTGTATTATGTCATAAGAAAATACGCAAATATCTAATAAACCAGATGAAACTTCTTGTATGTAATCTTGTTTTTATACCCCAAGAGTATGCTTAAGCTTTTGCCAATGAAATTTGACTACGTAAGTTATGGGGAAAAACTTACAGAAGCCATGGCTCTTGCTCATGGTAAAACCCAACTCAAACAAGTTGAATTGTTGAAGAAAACAAACTCCTTTTTACTCTAAGTCACACATTCTTTGGTATTTCTTTTGGTTTGCTTGAGGGCTATTTCCACCGGTACCTCGGGCACCCAATGCGGTGTAATGGTTAGCAAGCTAGATTAAGAGACCACTGGAAGTGAGTTCGATTCCCACATGTAGCCCTCATACTTCTGGCCTTGTGCCACATCTAAACACAGCTTTGTAAATAACTTACTGACCCCCCCCATTAGTCGATGCTTAAGTTTAAAGAAAGACGAATGATGAATTTCAAGGCGGATAAGCCCTCTAGTTGGAAGACTGTGACATAATCTCTTATCACAACATTATTTTGCCTTGTAAAGCTAAGTAAATATCTTTTGTTCATATTTTCTTTGCATAATTCTTTGGTGGGATTTGAAAGACTGTGCTGCACCTTTTCCCATATTCAGCTATTAGTAAATAGCGATGGAGAAGATAAAAATTTACAACCGATGTAGCCAATAAAGTAACCCTCCATACAATATATATATGAAATGAATAGTTGAATATATAGGTGAGTTAAAGGTTGAATTACAAACATACAAACTCTAGGAGGCGATCGTGAAATTACGGTTATTGTGGAAGGACAAGGTGACCCAAGTTCAAACCTGGACGATACTGTTTGCATTTCATAACAGGCGAATACCCTTGGGAAAGGTATAAATCCAACTATTCTCCCTCTAGCTATGGATAAATAGTAGGGTAGACCGGGCTCTTTAGCCTTGTTTAAGAAAAACTCTGAATTCAAACCAGCTTTACTCCGCTGAAAAATTGATCTTGTCATATCCTCCTCATGACCCAAAGTGTTGGATAAATACACACACACACAAACAAATAGCTTGCGTCCACTTCAAATACCCTTGGGAAAGGCATGTTTACTTCTCTCACCAAGCAATTGATAAACTAAAGGTCATCTGGAGCCCTTTAGCCTTGTAAATGCTGTCTGTTTGGGGCGTTTAAGAGTAGGCTAGGCCAGGAATTGTTCCTTGCTGTCAGTACCATGTAACCTAGTATAACCTGTTGCATGCTACTTGGAGAGGAAATGATTGCCGTTAAGCAGCTTCAATTCTTTTAAGATATGCTATAAGGGGAATTACTCGACGGCCTGACAGGCCATGGGATTCGTCTACGTGTAAAACTATAGATACTAGGCACTACATTTTGAATATATTAAGGCACAAATTATGCTGATAAAACAGTTATTATTTCAACGAGTATACACTTTAATACTTCTTAAAAATAGATTTTAAAAAATATAACTATTTGGTTGACTTTGTTTTTGGTAAAGTCAAACTGAAAGCTTCGTTTCCCACTAATCATCGGAGTTAAGCAGCCGAGAGCCCTCTCAGAATTTTGATGAGTGGCCTCTTAGTAACACATGATATTAAAAGCGACGCAAGGCTCATGTCCCAGACAAAGGAAAACTTCGTGAATGAATGTGCCTTAAAAAAAATGAATTTCCACCGCTATATATACTACACTTTGTTCTTAGTACTGGGAAGAAATATTTTGATTTTAGGTTGATTGTACTGATACTACTATCTGATCATTGCAGAGAGACCGAAAAAAAAAAAAAGGAGGAGGAAAAAATCTCATTGTTTACTAAATAAATCTTTTGTGACTTTTGAAAACGCAAAAGGGGAAAACGAAAAAATCTTTTTACTACAGACCACTTAAATAGTCAAGTGGTTGGGCTTGTCACCTATCCTTTTTTATCCATTCATAGAAAACACATTTTGTCTCCCCGCTATCCTCAAACACTACAGCGCACGCGCGTGCACACACAAATGTTCTAGTGTTTCTTCTGTTAATCAGGGCGTGCGCAGCTGATAACAGTTCTAGACCAGATGGGAAATAGAGACCTCATTTCAAGTAATTCATTCAAAGTTTTCGTAAAATCAGCGATAAATACATATAATCCGGGTATATACATAGGGGAGGGGACGTCCCGAAACTAATGCTTCCAATTTATTTTCCCGGAAGCTACAATTATGTGTGATAATGTTGACCGATAGATGAGTGTATCTGTATGCACGCACGCGCATGTTCACACACACAGACAGACAGACAGACAGACACACACACACACGCACACACACACAGGTTTATGTAATATCCTTAATCTTTTTTTATTTTTTTTTCAGCACTTGTGGACCCCAGATTGTCCTTTTGTAATACTGACCGGTTCCAGGCAGCATTCAAAGGTAAGAGCATTAAATGATTTTAAAAAGCGAACACACACACAAACACACGCACGATAACTATAACAGCCCACAAAGATATAAAAAAAAATGTAATTTTCGAATGGATTATCGTTTGAAAACTATTTATTTGTTCCATAAACAAACTTGGTCTCTTATTAGGCAAAAGTAGCAGCCGATGAAATAATGTGCGGCAAAATTAAGGCTGCTTAATTCTTGGCAATAAATTTTATTTATTGTTATTTTCGTTATATTAAAAATTTGATTAAAAGTTAGTACTACGATATGTCTGCACCACTTGGGCTATAGCGAAACGTTTTTAGAAAAAAATTAGCCGGGAACTGCACAAGAATGCTACAGGCTATTATCCTGGAAGCAGCACCCTACAAAACAGCAGCTGTACGACCACGTACTCCCTATCGCAAAGACCATCTTAATGATACGAGCAAGACATACTGGATACTGCTAGTGAAGTAAATATGAATTTATAGGCGACGTTCTCTTATGGACTCCTACACATGGGCACACCAGTGTTGACTGATCAGCAAAAACTTGCATTAACCAGCTCTAGCGGACACTGCATGCAGTCAAGAGGATTTGCCATAAGCGATAGCCGATAGGGACAGATGGTGAGAGAAAGTAAAGATGATCTGTGCTGCCTGCACGCTTTGATGATGATAATGATGATCCAGTTTTTAAAATTTTCTAAATTATAATCGTCAATTTTCTTGACTGGAGAAAAACCATCTGTCTGCTTTCAATTAAGAAGGAAAACTATATTTGGCATTTGAATAAAAACTAACCAACCTTTTTCTGGGTTAGAATATCGTTTGCTCTCCTTTCTGTGTTGGAAAATGCCAGCTGAATAAACGCTGTCATCTCATGGACACTTGCGACCAGAGCTTAGTGGTTACAATATTACACTTTTAGATCAATTTTTATGTCTTAGTGAAGCTAAAAGCATTTTAACTCAAGAAATTAGTTGAATACGCATAAAATTTGTTTACCGACAGTGTGGTGTGTCCTATTTTGTGTTCGATTTTCGTCACACACTTAACTAAAAACGCTGGCAATATTTCAATATTTCTCAGCTGGACGAGAATTCTTAGACATGAACTGAATGTTTTCTCATGTGCTCAAAGTTGACATTGATCTATCTATCTATCTATCTCAGATCAACATCGCTTATCACATGTTCATCTTCAAATTACTCTCATAGACTAATTTTCAATTTTTATCACATGCATAGAACGAAGCTTGCTCTATCAGTATAGATAATAATTATACAATTGTGCTTTAAATAATAATTATATGATTAAGCTAATGAGGGATTTTTGTGTTGTTTTTACAGGTCCGGATGACAAACAATATTATTTTAGAGATCATCTTGTGTTTATTGTGGATGGAAATAAAGTCAAATCGATTCACAGAAAAATAATCTTTCCCGGTAGTCCCTATTTTGTGAATGCTATGGTATATTCTCATGAGACTGGAAAGGCTTATTTATTTAAAGGTAAGTGACTATTCAAGTATTCTTTATTTCGTTTCCAATCATTCCCGTTAGTTGACAGCTTGTTACTTTTCATGTTTGGTATCTATCTATCTATCTATCTATCTAAGCAGAATATTTTATTAAAATTTTAAGAGTTATCAAACAACAAATTTGTGAAGAATTTCACTATATTTTGAAATAAACACAATGTTTCTCATATTTTTATACCTAAGAATGTTCAGAAACAGTAAGCTCATTGTATATACAATATTATTATCACTGATAATGCAACATATAATAAGTATAATCAATATAATTCAATGTTGTGTATATAACAAAAAATGATGAGGTGGTATGTGTTAGTCTTACCGAAACCCAGGATCTGTGCTTAGATCTCAGTGCAGAAGGCTTTAGGGAAGATCAACGGTTGCTTAGGTAGCATGTTTCCCATCTCTATATCCACAATGTTGTTCAAAGGAAAGATAAGGACCGACACGACTTGGCACCGGTGTCACCGTAAAAGTTGTCGAAATAAGGTTTAAGACCTTATGTGGGGCTGCAGTAGGAACTGCTGCTGGTTTTGAATTTCGAGTTATCTTTTACCAAGATTGGTTGCCTATCAAGATCAGAGAGCTTAGTCTGCTGTTGTATCTTAACCATAGCTGGGAATGTATAATATGATATCATCATCATCATCATCATCATCATCATGTGCCGCTAGCACGGATATTCCTGACCCTCTCTCGCCACTTCTCCCAATCATTCATCGCCTCCGGCAGGTCTTCAGGGTTACATCCTGTGTCCTCACATAGTTGCTGTATGTAAGTTCGAGCTGGTCGTCCTGCTTTTGCACGGCCATATGTGGGGGTCCATAGGAGTACATCACTTATGAGCTCGTCCTTGCTTCTCCAGCAGTGTCCCGCGTGTCTGGTTCGTCTTACTTGTATAGTTTTCGTGATGGTGGCAAGTGTCCGTATAGTTGGTGTCTTGTGGGGTGTTGTCGCCAGGACTCGTTCAATATTGCTCTCAACATTCTTGTGTAATTTCCGTCTAGTTTCTTCTCTAGCCGTTTAGTTAGCGTCCATGCACTACATGGACGCTAATATAATATAATATAATATAATATAATATGATATAATATAATATAATATAATATAATAAAGTGCGGTTACCTGTTTTAATTCAATACGTCTTTCTTCCTTTACAGATCGTACGGTTTGGATTTACAAATATCGTGGGAATAAATTTACCTATCTCCAAAAAAAGCGATTGGACCGAACAACTCCCAATATTCTTGACGCTGCTTTTTTCTATCAAGGATCCATTTATTTGCTTAAGGTGAGTCTCGAATATGCAATTATCTATGGTTAGTAGAAAGAAGAAAGAAAGAACATTTTATTAACAAGTTGAAAACCACCACATTATTTCTTTGGCAACCATCATGGATCTATGTTCTAAATGAGCTGTTGATATTTGTCTTTGTAATCTACAGCAGGGGTCGGAAACTCAAGGACACAGAATAACTTAATCAATAAAATATTTTTAAACGACTTTGTTTCCTTTTAGATATCTAATTCTCTTGTGTGTATTGCTGAAAACACAAGTGACCCAAAGTTTATCTAGTCCTCCACAACATTTCATTGTGTCTTTTCTGTTTTCTCAATTAGTTCATTTTATTTCTCGTATGACTTTTGCTGTTTTCACTAGCAGCGAATTTTCTTCATGGAAAATATTCCCGTATGTAGGTCATATAACACTCTGTTTTGGGACGAACCAAGACATTTTAGAACACCATATGATACAGACAGAC
Source organism: Sepioteuthis lessoniana (assembly GCA_963585895.1). Taxonomy (NCBI): domain Eukaryota; kingdom Metazoa; phylum Mollusca; class Cephalopoda; order Myopsida; family Loliginidae; genus Sepioteuthis; species Sepioteuthis lessoniana. The sequence continues at coordinate 33,067,297 of OY757927.1, forward strand.
AATTAAAGATAAAGAATATTTTGAAATGGAGAAATATTTTGTATTATTGTTTAAATTTTAAACACAATACTTTTGTTTTTTCATTAAATATAATTTTCCTTAAGTACCCGTCGAAGCCGAGTAACAAGTCAAGATCTGAATCGCAGACAGCAAATTTAACTAAGAAATGTCAAAAATTCTTTTCAATTTTTCTAATCTTTCTAGTCAAAAAACATTTACACAAACTTTAATTGTTACTTTAAAAGTTAAATCCACATAAAAAAGAGAGGTGACAGTTATCTGAGGGTCTTCAAAAAGTTCTAAGCCTCACCCAGATTTAAGATTTATCACACACCACTCACCTTTGTATGGGCCTCACCTAAACAGAAATTGAGACAGAAATCTCAGTTAGTTGTTCTAGTTTTATAAGAAGTGGTAATGTGTTGCCACAATAAAAATGTTCACCGATGGCTCTTCTTTCAGGGCAAAGCTTACAAGTTTTTAAACGACACTCGTGTATTTCCTATTATTTCATGAAGTTAATATTGTTGCATAGCCGTAATACATATAAAACCATACACATATACTCGCGGAAACATAGTCAACACAATAATGACGAACGAAACACACTTCTTTAGAAAAATATATCTCTCACTTTATTCGAAAGGGTTGCGAAAGGGTTATGTGTGAGAGGTGAGTTGGAGACTGAACAAAGACTGCAACATATTGACCCCCAGTTCCGTTGTCTTTGGCAGCATTTCTTTCTCGTTCTGCTGGGCTGCTCAGCTGGGGCCTCTGAGGGTCCAGCTCTCTGCTGGGTCTGGTTCTCACTGCCTCGAACTGCAACAAACTGACTCCAACTAACTGAACTTCCTGTTGCACCGGGTTATATCATTGTTTGACGTACACCTGCTTCCTGTAAGCGTCACATTTGCACGGTCAAGGTTATCCCCTGATATCTTCGACGGGATGCGCCTGTTCCCTGATCGACGGCTGGGTCGGAGATCAATATGTTACAATATTGTTTTGTGAAATATTTCAGTGACTTGTAGAGAAATGTCTTTAGTTTAAGTGACTGATTCTTAAGAAATTCATCGACTTAAACATTTTTGCTTTTTTACGGATTTTTCTTTAGCAATAATGCTATGTAATTATTCGTCATCCAGTTTCAAGAACTATTGATTAAATGCAAATAATTATCTTTTTCGAATTTGTAAATTTAAATTCTATACAGTTACGTATTACTACAACGTGTTTATTATTAAAGATTCCTTCTCGATCAAATACACTCTTTTCCACGAGGAACAAAATACTTGAGTTAAGACGTTCCTTTGGGCCCAATGGGTATGTACTCCAAATTTCGTAGCAATACATCAAACGGTTTGGCTGTCTATAAAGCAGAGAAAAGCATTTTTCAGTTATTAATATACCACATATACTCGCGTATAAAGCAACTTTTTAGGATCAAAATTATACAAGATACAAACTAGGCCCAGACCAACTATTCATTCATACAAAGTTTGTATGTCGTGTATGGAGTGATCCCACAATATAACCCTTAAGTTTAGGCCACAGAAAATCGCATAATACCCAAATATTTACCGTAGATTAAAGTTAATTCATATTTTGTTAATGACTTTCAAAAGTGAAACGGGGATTTTTTTGGTCCTCAGATACTTTTATACTTCCTTTTTTTAATTGCATTATTTTCTATCATGATTATTTTCAGGGTGACTACCTTTATGCTTGGGACGAACGAAGTAACAGTGTTATCCCTAACCACGTATTTCCCACCTATTACTTCTGGAAAGACGTACCCCCAAAAATCGATGCAGCTTTGCAATTTAAAGACAGCAGCAAGACAGTGTTCTGGAAATGGCAGCCAATTTTAAAGATGCAGTAAGTTGGTCTTGTTAATCCTTTGATTTCGTAAAGCCTAATATTTCGAACAAAGAATTATTTTACTTTTTCTAGCTGAATGATTACTACATGTCATACAACCTATATTTCAAGCTGAAATCTATTTTATTATGCACTATTAGTCTGATATTTCGAATTGAACGCTATTTTATAAAACACCATAAACCCACTATTTCAACTGAGTACTATTTTACAACACACCGTGAGCCCGTTACTTATGAGTGGTATTTTAATTTTAGGTAGTAAGCTGAGGATCAGGGATATACTAATAATAAAGGGCTTAATATAGCAACTATTTTCTGTTTTTTTTTAATGGAATTATGGTATAGTCTTAAACAAATGTCGACAAATTTTGATTGCTTTGTGTGTGTGTGTGTGTGTGTGTGTGTGTGTGTGTGTGTGTGTGTGTGTGTGTGTGTGTGTGTGTGTGTATGAATTTTTTAAGTTCATCTACGGAGTATCTAATGGCCAAAAGACTCAGTTCAAAGGTTAAACTAAAATATATATGCCCATGCGTGTGATTCTCTATGTCCATGTCAGTGACAGAATAATTCAACCACTCAGTTTGTGATATAATTATCAATATTTGTTACTTTAATTCCGATTTCTACATTTCCTAATATAACAACAACAACAACAACAACAATAATAATCTTTTTCTGTTTCTATTATAGGTATTATTTATTCGACAACCAGGCAAGAAAAATGGTTAAAAGTGGATCATTTCTTTCCTTCTTTCCTTTCTGTGCTCACTAAAGAAGAGAAACAAAGATATTGATGGAGTTAAAACATAAAATATCAATGATCTCACGTCTCGAGGCTTGGAATTGACAGAAACTGCAACATTGCAAATTTACATATCGTCCATCATTCACATGATTTATTTATTTATCAATTGATTAAAACTACTTCCAGTATTGAAGTCTTTCATAAATGTTCGCCGCCATGTCAGAAGCTATTGTTTCAGAGCGAAACCAATGTTCGTAACATACTATTTTCAGGATTTTCATTCCTGATTTTTTTATATAAAAAAAGATATCCTATCGTGTGTCCATTCTTGTATCAAGAAAACAAACCGCCAAACCTTGAACAATCTACTTATATATAAAACACCATGTGACAACATACATACATACATTTTTTTTTAAATCCACGAAGAAGTTTATAAAAAATGAACTAAAAAATATCTTTGAAAGATTTCGATATAGTTTGTAATATGCTAGGAAGTTTACAACTAAAATCATTCTGATTATTCTTATTTCGTAAATCTATTCCTTATATATATATATATATATATATATATATATATATATATATATATATATATATATATATATATATATATATATATATCACTCTTATAATTAAGAAAAACCTTATGATTTAAAAATATACAAAACTGGGGGGATTTTCACAGGTACTACACTCTGATCATAAGCAGAAGTGCCGACCCATATATAATCACATCACGGAAATTATACAAGTCGTCGAAGGGTGACGCGAAGGCTCCCTTTTCGATAGCTACTACTCCAATGTGTAGGGGAGGGCACTACTCCTTTCCCTGCACTGATCCACTTTACCCTTGATCCTTACCTTATAATGCTGAGTGCTAAGTAAGGTAGCATCAAGTACCATTTTTTTGAGTCTTTGGTATGACTCGACCTGAAGAGACGGAGAAAATGTTCCAAACAGAATAAGCCTACATGTAAGGCTTGTCTTTATGCTAAGTAAATAATATAAAACGGTTTTAACTCCCTCAGGAGTCCGTAAAAAAAGTGGTATCGTTGATAGATACAAAAATGTTATGGCTATTCTACAGAATGTCTAAAAAAAATTTTTTTACCAGTCAAAGCATATTTAAACGTTATTTAAAAATGCATTCATCACAATGTGTAAAATGTATGGAAGATTGCCAAGATTAGGATCACTATTGCTTGGTTTGTTGATGAGAAAATATTTCTTTATGTAATCATTAGATCAACTGTAGAACCAACATTCGTGGTCTCCTACTGTTTGACTCTTTATTTAATGATATTATTATTAATATTCCCTCCACAGATTGTTTCTTCATAAGAACATATTGTCATGAATTATATCAAGTATTCATTTTTATATTTATGAGCTCATAAAGCATTGTTTCCATTTATTTATTAATTTGTTTTTCAAGGCTGACTCATTCGATTGGGTCTTTGAGTGAAATTACATTTTTATATAAATTATTTCGCAACATCATCTTATATGAAAGCGTTTTAAGACATTAGGGAAACTTTTTTCGACAGTTTTCATTGCATGAAAGCGAATTACTTTTTCTGATTTAATATAAAATAAAAAATAAATAAATAAGATAGACATACTATGGTGCAATACTCAAACATGAAATTTGATATCATTTGAGATGTATCGGGTGTTTCAGAAAAAAATCAATATAATTTTATAAATTGATAACGTGACCAATTCACGTTTAAACGATCTCGAATTTAAACGGCACTTGTTTCAACTGCTCAAAATTCTGTTTGATATTCGAACGCCTTTTATTTTCCAGTTAATGCTATTTCTATATATGATGATTAGAAATCATTTGAACGAGGATTGGACAAGTTATAGATTATGAAATGATATCAATTTTTCTGAAACATTTATTGACATTAACTTATTAAGAATAATTAGAAGACCAATTCCCCCGGCCTTTGAGATAGCATCGGGGTGTGCTATCTGTTCATCTTCTTCAGTTGTGTTTTTGTCTTCAAGTAGGCCACAACGAAAAAATACAAGAGTCTATTTCAAGGATTCTAACCCCGTAGCACCAAAGGGAGGGGTCAGTGTTGTCCGGGTCGCAGAAACTGTAGCCATTTTACACCATTCCCATATAGAAGCGCAACACCCAATTTTGTTGAATTGATCATCTATAAAAATTCCTCATGATGGGGAGAATCAGTTTGATATCAACTCCCCGGACTGCGGACTCTGATCAGAGTACTCTGCATCACAAAGTCGTTCTCATCTTCGGGAGGGAGGCGGCAAAAGAGATGTGCCTGGTGCATTAAAGGAAAGGGTCAGAGTTATCTGGCCCTTTCATAGTACTGGTTACGGGGACCAGGCCTATTTGTCGTCGTTATTGTTGTTTTTTTTTGTAGTTATTCACGTGTACTCGCATGGGTCTTCACGTTAAATTGACCACGAGTTGCATACTATCCCTCTGTAGGGGAAATATTGAAGTATCAACTTATAAGAAATAACGAGGCAAATTACGATAAAGAATAGTGGCAATATACTTTAAATTTGAGTCAATTTGGTTGATATGTAAATAAATTATTAAAGTAAATTTTCTGAATGAGTTCCCAATTGATAAACACAATCGTTTTTTCATAAGACTGAATAATATAAAAATGTCGAAAAAATTTCACTCTAAGGTACCATTACAGCCGCTTCATACCCAAATCAAAACACATTTCCATTTGAGTATTGAAGTAAAGCAATGTTGCTATCGACCACTGTTAAATAGAATGGTTATTTGAAGATATTGAGAGCGTTTCAAATGAAATGTTTTCACAAATTAAGAGATTCAACTGTTCGACAAAAAGGGGAAATAACCAATTCCAAAATTGTTTATAAACACTTTGACTTCCGGATATTTTTATCCAGCAATTTTATTTATCTATTTATTATTTATCTATTAATTTATTAATTTATTTTTGTCACTCTAAAATGTGTGACGATTGTCCGTGATTAAAAATATTTTGCGATTGATATTTATTGTAATAATGTGAAATAATAATTATTGTGCTAAGACAGCATGTACAAACAAATTTTATATGATTAAAATTTAATTTATAAAATATTTTAAGCTGTTTGTTCTTTTTTATTTTAATCTATTTATTTTACCAAGTGTTTGAAAGGAAACATCTTTGTACTTACAGACTATGAAAAAGAAAATAAAAGAAAATTACGCAATTACGCATTTATATGTACTGACATTGAGGTTGTCATTATTAAAAATAAAGGGAGTAGAGTCGCTTTAATATAAAGTGTACCACCACTACGACACCCAATAGATGTTGGTAGCGCTATGGCACCACAGAGATACGAATAACACCACGGTTCTAAAGGGTCTATGAGTGTACCATTACCCTTTAAATTTCAGTCAAATGTCGTTGTAACCTCGCCGTGAGAAGAAGAGACGAACATACAAAACACCCTCCGTTGGTTCGTTTGATACGAAGTTTATTTGCTACAACCCTTTACTAGTGGTCGCCGACAAGGGAGAAGCAGATTATAAGTCAACTGCTTTGGATAGAGAGAAATAAACCATTACAGGACGATAGTGGCAGACACAAACCTTGATATTATCTTTCTCGATTGCAGCTGTAGTTCTCTGAAAGCTCAGATTGCTTCTTCACGACCACCTGGAGCTGGTGTAGGTTGGCTCCTTCGCGTATCTCACCCAAAAATGAGTGTCGTAATTTTTTACTCATCTTCACATCTCCACAACACGTCTTCAACAAACTTGAAAGGCTTTTCCTATAAGTTTCTTCCAGCTAATCATAGCCCATCGGCTGATTTGCTGCTGATACATTTCTATTTTTAACTTTGGCGTTTGCTGCTATTCTGGTCCATATTTGGGGATCCTCCTGGTCACTTTCCTATGTTATATATTGACCCTCGATCGAGCCGTCAATCAAGAGATGCACCTGTGTAAATAAGCGGAAGAACAGCGGAAGCAGATGGACACTAGACAATAATATAACCAGGTGCCCTGTCGCGTCGAGTCAGTCGGAGACAGGATGCCAGCGAAGTGAGAACCAGCTGCAGACAGAGGGCTTTGGGTCCTTAGTGACCCCCGGTTGAGCAACCCAAGCCAAGATGTGAAAGAAGTGCTGCTATGGGCAAGGAAGAATTAGGGTCAATATTGCAGTCAGTCCACTGTCTCCAACTCATCTCTCACACACAACAAACATCACCTTTTCGAAAATAAAGTATGAGAGATTTATATAAAGATTTATAAAGATTTATATATTCGTTCGTTATTGAAGTTGTCATTACCAGTTGATTATGTTCCCGTGTATATGTATACGTGTATAAATGTATATGTATCTGGCTATATAACACCTATTCGTTTCTCCCGTATCATCGTGCCTCTCTCTCTCTCTCTCTCTCTCTCTCTCTCTCTCTCTCTCTTACTACCGCGAATCTCTTTCTCATACATATTCCTCCTTTTTCACCGTCCTCTGGATAATCTCTAAATCTAGTTAGGAAACAACTTACTACTACAACAATCAACCAAAATCTCTAATTATCAATAATGATTCGTATTTTTTAAGACTTTTTAGAAATATCGTTTATCTGTTACGTATTACTGCCTGCGAGATCATTCGGAGATCTCTGATACCCTTGGAAAACCCTAAAATTTAATGAATATTTCTAATATTTATTCAATTCTATTATTTTTCTGACCTGGATGAGTAGTATTCACCTAATTTTTTTTCCGGGCGACCGTTGTGATGAAATGAATTCACTCTTAGCGAGACTATTCACATTGACAAGGTCTAAATACATATTGGGAGTGGGGAGAGGGAGTTGTCTGCCTTTCGTAATGATTACCAAGAGAGTGGGTTGGAGAAGCTGGGAATCTCTTTTTACTGTACAGTGGACTGTAAGACATAAAGGGTGAGAAGTAGATCCAACTTGAATATCAGTTGAATCAAAACCTTTCCAGACATTATCCTAACGATTCCTGAAAAGTTAGTTGAAATTGGATGAAAAAATGGCGGAGACTTTGTTGTATGGACGGACGGACGGATATATAATGAATTATAATAAGATTTTCAAATGTTTGATTAATTTTTCTATGCATTAATTGTTAATTATAAATTATTCTTAGTTATGAAGGATTAAAAAGGAATGTTTTTAAAAAGGAAAAAATATTTATAAGGACATTTTATATTTTGAATCACTTGTTGAAAACCCGTTATCTGGCGTTCCTGCGATTAGAAAGTTTTATCTATTCATTTTCCTCAGTCGTATTCTTGTTTTCCGGCAAGACGCGTGGAAAAGATGTGTTTGGTCGCGAAGATTTCAACTCTGCGGTTAATATTGACGCCAGCGTGTCACTAGTTGCTTTGAAATAATTTTAAAGGTAATAACACCGAAATAAGTTTTGAAAAGAATTATGATTTATTAGATATCTTTGGGAGGTTAATGTTCATGGGTCCAGGTGCCAATTGCTCTTACTACAAATGTTGATACAATAGGTGACTGGAAAAAAGTTATATAAAAAATGTCATACGTTTTCATTGGTCGGTTGGTTTTACAGAACATAAAAATTCTTGGTTTATTCTATAACGAATTCAGTTTAACAATTATGGTCTGTAACTTTATACAGTACAAAATGTATCTTCACAATCATTCTAAACAAGTAGACACTTCATTATCTCATTTCATTGGCTGCATGCTCATTTCATTTTACGGTGGAATGATATTGTTCCGGATAGAATTTTCGACCCGTACCAATATCGATTTTCTATCCGGAATTACATAATGCTAACAGAACATGGAGTGAGCATGAAATGCTGTGTAGCAATTACATTCTAACAACAAATGCATGGTATACATCAGTTCAATTCATGATCGTAACTAATCGTATCTGAAAAAAAAAAAAAAACACAGTAAGACATTAGCAAGATGGAGCTACTATTACCACTTGCCTAAGTTCACTTGCACCACACAGGTAACAGTTTAAAATATGGGAAATATTTTTCTCTCAACCTGTTTATCCAATATATTGAAAACAAATTATTTGCTAAAATCTAACATTTAAACTTAATCTCAAATATATTCAAGTTTCTCTGAATTCAAAAGCAAAAACATATCAATTTGCCTTTGAAAATGACTTGTGATGGTGGAAAGTGTTTGGGAATAAAATTTTGAAGATTTATTTATTTATTTTTACAAAATGGAACCTAAGAATCATAGTTTTGTGCAAAGAGCAAAAAAAAAAAAATCAGAAGGGAATATCAAAAAGAGTCCATCAGAAAGACGGCTGTCTACGTAACTTTGAGAAAATCTTTTAGGGGAAATTACTCGATATGGTAAACCGATAACCAAATGAGTCATGGAACACGTCCGTCCGTCTTTGAATAGGAGTCAGAATTGGTGAGAAAAAGAATAATGACTGCAATGCTTTTGCGGTCGGAAAATTTTTTTTATATGTCTGGGCGCGTCAAATAGAAAGAGAGAAAAATCGAATCCATTGTTTTACGAATAAAAATCCGTGAGAGTGCACCGTCATTATCTTTGTTGACGGACATGGGATGAAGTGAAAGATTCATATAATGTATGTACCCAATCCCTCTACACTAGTAGGAGGAGACAGAATGTGAATTTTTTAAGTGAACTTTAACCGGTTTGAATTCAGAGTTTTCTTTGTCCTGGGCAGGTTAACATTGCAAAGTTAAAGAGCCTTGTCTGCCCTACTATTTACCCATTGCTGGCTGGAGAATAGCTATATTCATACCTTTACCAAGCATATAAAGGCAAAGAGCCTTGTCTGCCCTACTATTTACTCATTGCTGGCAGGAGAATAGATAGATTCATACTTTTACCAAGTGTATAAGTGTAAAGAGCCTTGTCTGCCCTCCAATTTAACCATTACTGGCTGGAAACTAGTTAGATTCATACCTTTACCAAGCGTATAAGTGCACAGAGCCTCGTTTGCCCGACTATTTACCCATTGCTGGCATAAGAATAGTTTGATTTATACTTTACTTAAGTTATGCGTGCAAAGAGCCCTATCTGCCCTGCTATTTAACAATTACTGCCAAGAGAATAGTTTTATTCCTACCTTTACCAAGCTTATTTGTGCAGAGCTCAGTCTGCCCTTCCGTTTACCCATTACTGGTGGGATAATAATGTAATTTACCAAGCATATTAGCGAAAAGAGCCTCGTCTGCCCCGCTATTTACCCATTGCTGACAGGAGAATAGTTTAATTCCTTCCGTTACCAAGTGCAAAGACCTCGTGTAAGATTTAAACTCGAGTCGTTGTGTCACTACATGACTTTTATTTCTCAATCACCAAGAAATATCCATCCGTTTACTGGTTTTTTTGGGGGGGGTTTACTGGCAATTAAGAGTTAACTTTAATAACTATTTTTGGAGACCGTTGCCTCAGTCTACAAGTCTTTGATACTTATTTTTTATCATTTGTTTTTTCCTTGACTAAAGGCTGAATATCAAAATAAAAATCGCTATTTTGTAATTTTTCTCTATTAAGTGTTGTTATCTAATTTGTCAAGACAATGGTCCTTTCTCTCTTCTCAAATTTTAAAGCAAGATGTAAATTGCGAAAAAAAAAAAAATTGGTAGAATATATTTATATAATGAACACGTGTTTGAACATGTTTCCTATAGTTTAAGAATTGATTTAAGGAGATAAATAATAGCAATCTTAAGATTTTTCACAGTTCAGAGAGAATATAACAGTGAAATCAAACAAAAAATTGAACTGAAAAATATACTTACTTGACTCTAGTATATATTTACAGAAGGTCAATTTTTAAGCGGAGTTTAGCAGGTCTGAATTCAAAGTTTTCCTTCTTTTAGATCAGTCTCGATACCAAGGTTAAAGAGTCTAGATTGTCCTACTATTTTACCCATAGTTTGAGGGAGAATATTTTACCCATAGCTTGAGGGAGATATTGAGATACAGTCGGTTTATTTGAGTTTTATGGTATATCATCAATTGTAGGTTATTTAATGCTAAATCCTATTTAGCATTAAATTTGATTATATATCAAATATATGATTTCTAAACGCATAGCTTGTAGATAACACTTATAAACTAGCCTGATGTCATTTTTTGCATATAGTGAAATGGTTTCTAGTATTTATATTTAATACGAATGTTTCTATTTACTATTAATCATTTGTTTGCGCACAGTAAAATGGGTTCAAGTATTTATATTTAATACGAATATTTCTATTTACTATTAAACATTTTTTTGTACACTGTGATATGGTTTCAAGTATTTATACGAATATTTCTATTTACAATTAATCATTTGTTTGCACACTGTGAAATGGCTTCAAGTATTTATATTTAATACGAATATTTCTATTCACTATTAGTCATTTGTTTGCACACTGTGATATGGTTTCAAGTATTTATATTTAATACGATATTTCTATTTACTGTTATTCATTTGTTTACCCACAGCGAAATGGTTTCAAGTACTTATATTTGATACGAATATTTCTATTGTGACGGCAAATTGACTAAAATCCCAAAGCGGGACTTTATTTTTGCACGTGTGAAGACGGCGCAGGTTGGCACTTGATCCCCTATAGAATAAGTCCTCGTTCAGAGTTTTTCTCTCAGGCATATAAGACCTGGCATATTACGTGAAGGATTAATTTAGGGCCAGACTGACCACCGCTGGCCAGGGGTTCCAAATTTCACACTATCCACACACCCACCAAGGCCACTAAACTTCCTCCCCTAGAACAACAGAAGATATGGACCTATAGGTTTAGTCGTAATAATATTAATTGTAGTAGTCGGCAACTCCGGTTTCCCGTGTGATATTTTAAAGGAATTAATTGGACAATTCTAAGCAAGATAACATAAGGCGAATAGAAGCTGAAAAGGAAATGTGACACAACAAACTCGTAGCAGAACTGCCAAGAATAACTTCGACCACGTGGTAACATTAAAATCCATGAATCCTTTACTATACAAAGCGATACACTTTCAAAGTGTCAAATATATAATAAATGGACAGTCCACGAACATAAATGTCTTTTCTTGACTTTCGTTTTTCTTCAAATTGAGAGAGAGAGAGAGAGAGAGAGAGAGAGAGAGAGAGAGAGAGAGAGAGAGAGAGAGTGGTATATAAAGTTTGGGTATAAAGGAGAAATAGTCCCAAAGTTACTTATCTTATTTTTCGACGGGGTTCCACTGGAGAATCTTTCTTCTTTCTCGGGCTAATAGACTTTATGCTATTTTTAATACTGGCTTGAAGAACTCGGGTCCCTCGTGTCTCAGATATTCTTTTGTCTTCTACCCGGAATACTGGCTTTGGTTCGTCTGCCCGCTACGAACCCTGCCAAACAACTCCCTTTTTTACTTTCTATTTCCGCTGACGGGAAGGAGTCCCCACTTCCGTTTTGGGGTCGCAGCCAATCATTTGGCTTCTCTCTTCCTCCCCCTGGTCAGGCGATTTCTTGGGGCTCCTAGATGTCATCCAAGTCAGGTTACTCAGTACAGATAGCTTGCACCAATTTACTATCATGCCTTAACGGTCATTTTCTGACGGCTTGCTGCTGTTCATTCCAACGAGAGGATAGCAGTCATCCCACTTCCATCTTCTCAGTGGGATATCACGTGACACTATTTACAATTAATCATTTGTTAGCACACTGGGAAATGGCTTCAAGTATTTATATTTAATACGAATATTTCTATTCACTATTAGTCATTTGTTTGCACACTGTGATATGGTTTCAAGTATTTATATTTGATACGAATATTTCTATTTACTATTAATCATTTGTTTGCACACTCTTATATGTTTTCAAGTATTGCTATATAACTAATAATTTAATATCAATGATTTATTTGCATACATTTAATTTGATATACATATGATTTGTAAGTTAAAAGGTTTTAGGTAATTTCATTCTTAAATGAGTAAAAACTAATTTGTTAGCACACTAGTATTGCTATTGTTTCTACACAGTTAAATAGTTTAAAGTATTGCTATCCAACGTTTATAATTCTATTCAATATCAATCATTTGTTTGTAGACAGTGAAGTAGTTACAAGTATTGCTATTTAACAATAATTATTCTATTCACAACTATTCATTTGTACACTGTTAAATGGTTCTAAGTATTGCTATGTATCACTAACAATTCAATTAAACATCAGGCATTGGTCTACATGTTAAATGATCAAACAGTTTTATTTTAAACAATTCAATTTAGCATGTCATTTGTTTGTACACAGTTTAAATGTCTAGCTAAATTGGTTAGAAAATTGGTAGAAAATATTTGTTTGCACATTGTCATATGGTTTCAAGTATTTACCGATAGATATGACCTGGGAGCAATGGCAATAAAGGGTTACTCGGCATTCCCTAAAGTCTATGGCCTGGAGCCACACCCTCAAATTGTTTTGTATCATATCCAGGACACTTGTTAGGCAGAGGATCTTACTCCTTTGCAGAGATAAAGTGGATGAATTCTTCAGCCCCAGCCGACTGGGGTAGATACAGTAGGGTACAGTATAAAAGAGTATGAGGGTTTGATCATAATCTCCTAAATGTGTGTATGTACTCGATCGCTCCGCAATTGGCAAGATGCAACACATGGTGAATTTTAAAGTCAGTTTTGATTCAGAGTTATTCCTTCAAGACCGGTTGACATACCAAGACTAAAGAGTCTCGTCTTCTCTACTATAAATTTACACATGGTTAGTAAGGGAAGAGATGGAATCATGCCTTTGTGAATGACATGAGCGTGAAGTGAAAAGCAAAATATTTGTATGCATATATGTATATGAGAGAGAGAGAGAGAGAGAGAGAGAGAGAGAGAGAGAGAGAGAGAGAGAGAGAGAGAGATTGAAAGAAAGGAAGAGGAATATAGAATAAGTGAGAAAGAGAGGATGATTGATTGAATTTAATGCCATATCAACACATCTAGGGCTATTTTGTGCCGAAAGGTTTGCCAATCGCGTTCATTGTATGCTTATATTTACACTTTTTTGGGCAGTTGTTTCTTAAGGGATTGCTTCTTTTACACACGGTCCTATCGAATACAAATAATTTTAAAACAAATCTATATGGTCCATAGATGTGATTCGAACAATTATTATCACACCGGGTCAGAGTGGACCTAGGAGTAATAGCAATGAAGGGGTACTCCACACTCCCCAGATTTTCGAAACTAGAGCCTCCTCATCAGATCCAGTTTAGTGTCATACCAAGGACGCCCCTTTTTTGCGTGGTTCTTACCCTTCAGCAGGAGATATAGTAGAGGGCTTTTTAGTAGAAGGCTTTACTAACAATTTTCTGATTGGGTCTCACTCTTCCTTTCTTAGTAGAGGGCTTTACTAACAATTTTCTGATTGGGTCCCGTATTTCTTGGCGCTAGCCGAGATTATCTTATTTTATGCATAAGTAGATTGTACCTGATTAATATGAAATGAACAAGTATAAGACTGAACGATGATATTTGTCACTGCCTCCCACCAGACAGGACATGACACAAGGTCAAAAGCCCGAAGACCGATTAAAGTGGGGATAAAAGGGAGGGGAAGGTCGGGAACGAGCCGAGACTCGAACCCTGCTAGTAATTGACCCACTAAGTGCAATGTGGATCTCATGAGTCAAGCCGTATCACGGACCTAAGTCAAGCCGTATCACGGACCTAGTATAAGACTGAACGATAGAAAAAAAGATGGCAGTTTGTGTAGAAGAGAAGATAACTTACTCCGAGAGTAGTGTATGCAAATTTTTTTTTCAAACGAATGTACCGGCCAAGCATAAAAAACGCTACCTGGGGGGGGAGGAGACGCTGTGATCGACGTTATTCTTATTCGTAGAGAAAGCAACCGAGTGAGGACATTATTCCTGTTATAAGAGACGTGACCGAGTGAAGACATTATTTTTCTAAGAGATCGCTTAGATCTATTTTACCTAGTTCGAGAACAGAACAGTCTGGTCTGGAAACAATGTATTTCTCTCCAATTTACTTAATAAAAACATTAACTGGTCACTAATTTCCTTTGCACGAGTCTATGAAGTCTGCAAAAAGTTGAAGAAGTAAAGTGTCCTGAATATATGTTTTATTTCTGAGACAATCATTGATGATTTTATCTAAATCATAGGTTCTCAACCGGAGAAGGAAGAACCCCCCCCCCTACTGAAGGAATTTCAAAGTTTCAGGGGATGGGAATTAAGAGCACAGCTTAGTAACCTATCGGACAGAGCAAAACAATTTCCTGAACAGAATTCAAGTTTGAAAAATCCATCAAATTTTTCTATTGATATTAAATTTGTAAAACCGCTACAAAAATAATCCAAGTAAATTTTTATGCAATTATATATCTACAACCGCTCTATACGGACACAGGATGTAGTCTAGAGGATATATATATATATATGATACTTTCATTGTTATACGCATTATAGATGATTAAAAAATGTTTACACATTTATAGGAAGATCTTTATGATATAATTTCAGTCTCCACAAGTAAATCATCCGTCAACATATTCTTTGAGTCTTCTACAGATTATTAAAAAAGTGTTAACCTTTCTATGGGAGTATCTTTTTATCAGAAAAGCAGATTTAATATTTCAGAAACCTGAGGAAGATTCTTGTAATGTATTGACAGAATTGGTGAAAAGTAGAGGCTTTAGAATGAACTCTTTAGAATGAACTATTTTAGAGGCTTTTTAAATGAACTCACATAGAAATGTTAACATTTTCTTTTGAAACGCCCTAAGTTTGGAAAGCACTTATCTGTTAAACAATCTTGGAAGTTTGTTTTCTTTTACCTTCGTGGGTAATTTAATGCCAAAGCTATCCTAATTGAACAGCGGTGATAGCTGGGTGGAATATTGGGGTTCATACGTTTGCCAAGGATATTAGTCCAAATGTGAAGGTAAAAGCATAACTTGAGTTTGAATTTGTTTACTTCGAGGTCACAGTCTAGCACTCTGTGTCATAGAGACTCTCCACTCGTGGAAGTGGAGCATGACATTATCACATATAGTGAAAATAGTGCATAGGGCAAAAAAATGTTCAGAACCACTGGTTGAGGGTGACCCGAAGGCTCCCTTTTCAATAGGTACCACACCGAGGAGTAGAAGAGGGCGCAACTCCATCTCTGGATTACTCCACTTTACCCATGATCCTTACCTTATAATGCCGAGTGTTAAGCAAGGCGGCATCAAGTACTATTTTTGCGTCTTTCGTATGACTCGACCTTGGATTGAAACCCGGTCTCCCGGACCATTGGTTTATTACCTCGATAGTTTTATAGATAAAACCTTTTTGTTTTTTAATCTGAAACTTTCAAAGTTCGTACGCAGCATTTTTTCTTTCTTTTTTGTGTACGGTTGTATAGTTTAGAGGAAATAGTTCTGGTCACTTTTCAGGTTCCCATCAGTTGCTAAACTTTTCGAGAACCGGTATTTCATCATGGACATTCACTCACTGCCCCTCAACCTGGTTTGGTAATGATAGTGATATTCATGTAGTATGTCTTAGGCAGGATTAGCCTGGCAGAGCCCCTCCCTCTCCAGGTTTATAAATGGATTGAATTTTTCCTTGGCTAGTTTTCATACCAAGATTAAAGAGTCCAGTCCGTCCTAATATTTACTCATAGCTGTAGAAAAAGTAGTTGGATTGATACCTTTCCCAAGAGTATTAGCTCTATGTTAAATGTAAACAGCTTCGTTCAGGATTTGAACTTGGGTAGCCGAGTCCTCCTCATACGACGATGACCGTTACGCTGCGAGCGCCTCCATGGGCGTGAGCGTAAGCGGATTCAAGTATAATTCAATGCTACCTTTTGTGAGACTTCTGCCGCTTGAACCTTTGCGATTGACGTAATCATTTGCGTCTGTTTCAGAGGAGTAGCCATTTTTGAAGACGGCCAGAACGGAAAAGGAAATTCAGTATCTGAAAAAGACAACTTGAACAAGTTTCCTGTCAATGTCAGAAGACATTTTAGATACAATGGAAACTTTTATTGTCAATATTTATTAGCTTAGACAAAAAACGAGGGAGGGTTCGATTAGAAAGATATTGTAGCGCCCATCTTCTAAGTGGAAAATTCTTCAAAAATCATCATCCACAATAGTTTAATTTTTCTTTTTTTCTTTTTTGATACTAGGGTTTGAACGTCGGCCAATGGTGCAAGTAGAAAATCCACAAACTACCTATTACGAATCATACTCATAAGGGCATTTACATTCAAAAAAGTGCATACAACAGCGAGCAAAAGGAAGGGGTCACCGAGCTAAAAATGATTTTTTTAAAATCACTTTATACGAGGTCGCTGTTCGACCAATACTGGTGTGGCCATTTGTAGTAGTCCATAGGAAAACGTCACTTAATCCTACTAATGCACTTTTGCCCATTAAATAAAAAAAGCTTTATCCTCCTCATCATTATCAAGGCATGCTCACAGCATAGATTACTTTGACTCTTTCTCGCCCTCCGTCCCTATCAGCCATCGCTCTTTGCAAGATCTCTAGATGGTATCCAATGTCTACACAGAGCTGGTTAATGCAAGTTTTTGCTGATCGGCGAACATAAGTGTGTTCATGTATCATCAGATGTGTGGGGCGGATGGCTAGATTTTGGTTGGTTGGCTGGGTTTCATGGCATATCAACCTTTGTAGGTTATTTAACGCCAAATCCATTTTTATATAAATAATTAGTTCTATTTCAAACAATTCAGTTTAGCATGAGTATACAGTTTAATTGTCAAAAACACTTCTATTTCAAGCTGTTCAGTTTAGTCAAACAGTTCTAATTCAAAATTTTCAGTTTGGCGAAAGTACAATTTCAATGTCAGAAAAAGTAGGCAGTTTAGATATCAAAACAGTTCTATTTCAAGTAATTCAGTTTAGCGTAAGTACACAGTTTAGTTCTATTTGACCCATAGATAGGATCCTATCAGGTGCTACCCCTCTGAGCCAGAGTGGACTTGCGAGCGATGGCAATGAAGGACTATTCCGTATTCCCCAAAACTCCAGCATTACTGGAACCTCACCATCAGGTTTTGTTTAGTGTCATATCCAGGACACTCGTAGGGGGAAGGTCTTATCCTTCAGCTGAGATGCAGTCGGTGTATTCTACAGCCCCAGCCGACTGGGCAAAGATGGCCAGAGAGAGAGAGAGGGGAGAGAGAGAGAGAGAGTGTGTGTGTGTGTGTGTGTGTGCGTGCGTGTGTGTGTGTCAAAAGAATTTGTGTTGTCGGCCTACCTTGAAGATGATGATACAAGTTTAGCTCAGAAAGTAATGAGATTGTTTTTTTTTATTTTTCAGATTAGTAACCCTGAGTAAAAATCAGCTGATCAATTGTGATTTTCAATACATTCAGCTCATTCCTGTTAACACAGTTTGTCAATGTTGACCTCTCAGAATTACTGTTCAGCTGAGTGGTCTTGAATTATTGCAAGTGTATTTTAAGTATGTCACGAAAGCAGAACACAAGATCAAAAGTCTGTGTCAAATTCCAAGACAATTCAACAGAAGCATTTAACAAGTTAATGATAGAGATCAGATTTTATAATGGGAATCGGTTTTTTGGTGGCACAAGGTATTTTTGGATGCTGGAAAGACTGAAAGATTATCAGTCGCTTAAAGAAATGTGGAAAAATGCAATAAAAGTGAAAACTTTCATTACATCTAATCGACGTTTGATGATGAGGATGATTAGGGATTAATTAGTATTGATTAGCTGATTTTCAATTCCGGTTACCAACCCGAAAAGTACAAAAAATATCATAGGAAAAAAGTCATTAAAAAATCATAACTATAGTTTCTATCTTGGGAATTTTAAACTCAGAGCTCGGTCAAAAACAAGTTATTTGTTCCTAATGACATTTTTTAGCTTGGCAACCTAGATTGAAAATCAATTAATCAATAATGAATTTCAATACATTCAGTTCCTGTCTGTCTATCAGTATTCACATTCATCAAAGTAATCGTAGAATATTACTTGTGCGTTTGGTTGTTTTGGTTTCTTTGTTTTAATAGCATATACATTTTCATGGGTTATTTAATGCCAAAACCATCAATGTTAAAGAACAATACTGGTATAATTTAATCCATATCTAGAAGGAATAAAGGGGATCATATCTTCGGCATTAGTCCGAAAGTGAATGTAATTGTGTGACTGGAGTTCGAACTCGCTCACAACGAGGTTACTGTCTAGCTCGTTAAACACTACTCCATGGGAACTCCCCTGAAGCGTGTTTGTTTATGTGTATCACGATATAAAACATGATCAAATTCTGTGACGAACCTCTGAACAATGCGACAAAACATTTACAAGTTGGCACAAGTCGACTGAAATCAAGTTCGATTCTGGATATAGATTTTTAAGTGATACAAAGGCCGAGAGACAAAGCTATGCATAGGCACTAAGTACACAAGTGCAGTGAATTATAAAGAAATTTAATAGAATAATCAAAATGACCGACTTTCATAACAGTCTCGCCAATGACAATACTTATAAATGTTTAATCACAGGCCTTTTATATATTGGTTAATGAAGCGATTATTGCTCAATGAAAATAATTAATTTCTATACTAAATCAAATTTAGAAAAATAACTGTTTTATTATCCATTTTTAACTTTATTTTTTATAATATTTATAAGTCGGCGATTATTGTTCATAATTGAATTGTTTCTGTCCCAGTCAACATGGTCGTCATTTTAAATTACAGGATCAATCTATACAGAGAGTCTGTTGAGAATTTTTATTGTTATATTTTGAAAATTTAACAAATTGTAGAGAACAACGCCGAATATTGAAGATTTACACAAGTCACTAAGCAAACTAATATCGTGACAATACCGCGGGACTTGTTTCTCGAGCGACTTGTTTCTCAGCGACAAAAGTAGACAAAACTCGTGTTTCTCCTTCATAAACGAAAACTAATTCTTTCTATGACGTTCGTTTCGTTACTCTCTCTCTCTCTCTCTCTCTCTCTCTCACACACACACACACTCTGACACATACACACAGAGGTCCGTTCTATGCGTGCCAACCAAATTTCACAGGTTCGCTTCTCCCATTTCCCCACGACTGTCGCTTTTGCATATCCATAAGTTAGTGTATTCACTAATGCATATGCATAGACGGCGGTTATATTACATGCACACATGCAAATACTACCGCTTACACAATCAACACTCAAAGCAGCACGACCATTTTGTGTGAAACGTTACGCCCTCACCCCCCCCACATTATCTCAGTCTTCTACCCATTTCACTTCTTAGCCGGCCGGTGATCAACTAGTGGCTGAGGGGGTAACGCACATTTCTTGTCAACCACACAAGAATACGATCGAGGGAGACAGGAGAAAATAGAAAGACAAACGAACAAACAAAGCTTGGGGTTACCAAGGGCAGAGGAAGGTGTTGCAACACTATATGCATGTGCAGACTATCGCTAGCGTGGGTTACTAGCGAAAATTCCACAATGCTACTGGGATCAGACATCTTGAGACTCTTCTTCACTGGACCCTATCTTGTCTCCTCGCCTCTCTGCTCGGTGTCTGGTGTTGACTGCCCCTCCATTCTTCCACGCCAACTTCTCTTCTGCTGCTTGCCTCTCTGCTCTCCAGCCACCAACTTCTCCTCTCTCCTGTCCAACTACCAACTGCTTCTGCTCCTGTCCAGTTACCAACTGCCTCTCTCTGGTCCTTGCCTCTCTCTGCGTCGCGTCGTCAACTCTCATTCGCCTCCCCGTACCACTTCCGGGTACGGCGAGATTTCATGTCCAAGAATCCTTTGTCTGGTTTCGCGCCAAAACAGACTCGTCTGCTTTGGCGGCCAACCCCCATAGTGCTACATTTGCATCAAGTAAAATCTTATTTCTGAATAACTGTTTAAAGTATTGTTTATCTAAAAAAATGATAATCTAATTTGCTCAGTTCGCTCTATTTAACAACGGATTTATTTATATCTATTCTTTGTTCCCTGGCAATTTCCGGAATTTTTTGGCCCGTTTTTACAAAGAAGATGTAAATGTTCAACAATGTACTTTCAAGTGTAGTATCTGCGGTTATTCAAGATTAAATTCTGTGTCAATCCCCAGGACAGTGCTACAGATATGCTTAACTAGTTTTAAAAAAAGCTTATGGGAACCATGTTCGGACACAGATTTTTAGGTGACACAAAGGCATTTTCTGCCGGCCAAAAGAAATCCTCTTCTATTCAGTCAGCTATTTCATGAACCGAGGACAGACATGGAGAAGTCCATCAGGGACTCAAAAACCTGTGCCAATCAAAAAGCCCAAATCAGAAGACATACCTGCTCACCTCTCGGTTCTTGATCATGTACATGTGTTACGTTCACTGTGTCAAGTTCTTTTAATTCAAGGTTATGATACATTCAGAGTTTAAGTGATATTCAGTTCAGAGTTTAGAGTTATGTTACATTTTCAACTGTTTCTTGCTGCTCCGCCTTACATCGTCCTGCCCCTCACTTCATTCTTTTGTCGCTGTGTGGGAATACGACCATGGGTCATGCATCCCTGGCCGCATAATCATCGTGTTTGTAGATTCTCTTCAAACTGAAATACATGAGTCCTAGATGATCTGCAAAGGAAAAAAGGCGAAAACAAAAAAGCTGAATAAATGTTGTTTAACAGAAGAGGAGGTGTGTGTGACACTTCACAAAATGACGGTTGGTGGAGTCCTCACTGTGCTAAACTTTTCCTTAACTAAAAATTTAGGCTGACTGCTAGATTTCGGGCTTGACGTCACCCTCCCATGTCTCTCTGGTCCTCTCTGTATCTGATCTGTGCTCCTCTCTCCTCTTTATCTGTTCTGTTTTTCAAGCCTTTCTCTGTATCTGTCTCTAGTCTCTCTGACTGGCTCTCGGCTCTGTATAGCTTCTGTGTTAGTTCTTCCTGTCTGCCTGTCTCTCAGCCTGACCCTATGAGTAGCAAACTGACTCTATTTGTACATATGCAGGGGTAAACATTCATATTTCCGGATTTTCGGCCACCAATAGACTAGACATAAAAATACTGTTAAACTGTGTGTCTCCAGGAGACCCTAAAAGGTGTGATGATAATTTTCTTAGTCACGGCTCTTCTTTTATCTGAACATCTTCCATTAATACTCGAAGGACTGAATCGGTGGTTTTAATACAAATATGTCTCAGCCCCTTTATGGACATATACATGTATACTCAAACGTGCATACACACCTATGGTCAACTCACAGCCATACACATACGTATACACTCGCGCGCACATACACTCACACATACAAGTACTTACACCAACTCATGTGTCTACACATATGCACTTACATAGAGATAAGTCAATATATTAGCGTCAATAGTGTCACAGCAGTCTTCCCGTTAGCATTTTGTGTTCTCCTCCTCGTGCCGTTCGTTCGTTCACTTTCTGTTCTTCTTCGCCGTCATTTTTAAGTCAGTCATCGCTCGTTGGCATTTTTTTTTAATTGCCTGAAAAAATCTCTTTCTTAAACTTTCTGAGGCCATGCGATCACGTAACTTTCTAATCGAATAAAGCAACATTCTCAGATGGCCACCGTGTCATCAAACTTCTATTAAACTAATTTGCCCCGACGGTTTTTTCCGTGACTGTTTTAAACTAATGTAATCTACCTGCCAAAGAAAAGATTCTGGCAATCAGACTACTCCTAACATGTGAGGGATAGACACATTTATTAAGTGCGTTGATTATTTCTCCTGTTGTAGTGAGACTTTTCCCATGTTGGTCATCTCTGCATACACCACAGCAAAGACTTTTTTTTGTTTCTGGTTGGATATCTCGCTTCAGGTTCCCTACTGTAATTACCAAGAACAGAAGTCGACAATTTGAGTTAGACCTATTCAATCAGATGAAAATTTTTGGGAGTAAAAGAATTAAGCCTTGTATATATCATCCTGTGGTAACTGGCTTAGCAGGAAGATCTCATTGTACACTCGAGTTAGCCGTAAGAGCTTTTCATACTGCTCGTTTATTGAACAGAGTGAACATTTCATCTGTTTCATCATATATGCGTATTGTTGTCACATTTCTTACATATATATATAGATAGATAGATAATGTGACAAAAATATACATATATGAATACATATATATATATGTGTGTGTGTGTGTGTGTGTGTGTGTGTGTGTGTGTTTGTTTTGTGTGGGGGTGTATTAAATGTCCAATATTTGTATATGAGCTTTTTTTGCTTTCCCTTCTGTTTATTCAGTGTTTATGTGTCAATGGATATACTAAAGCTAATATTGAATCTTGGCGAGAGAGGACACAACAAAATATTCACCCTACCACCAAACACAAAACCAATAACCGGTAACGTCTCCAATACCTGTGTTAAAGTGTTCTACTTTCTATTAAATGCACTGCTAAGCTATATTGATTGTACAATCATTCTTTTATATATCACATTGTAGGGGTCTCGATTACACATAAATTAAAGATCAAACCCCAATGTAAACAAAAAGATAACATATGTATATATTTATATAACTTATAATGAATAAGAACTATGAAGATATAAGAACAAACATTTTATTTTTAGAAGTACTTCGGTTGATCAAAGTCCGAAGAAGAAAAAAAATCTAGACACTATCAGTGTGCTTGTTGAACATTAAAAATGTATGTGTATGTATGTATAGGAACTTGACTTTAAAATTTCCTTCTGAACTGACATCACTTTTGCGACTGGTTTTACCACCCTCTCAAATTTTAACTCGATTTTCCTCGTATTCATGTCTAGTTGACGGTTCACATTGACTCTAAAGGGAAGAAAGAACTATTAAATTTAGTTGTCATGTGACCTGCTCTGAACTACGCACACTATCAGCAATCCTCTATATATGTAAAATTCGACAGCCCAGTCGGTTGGGGCTATAGAATACGTCGATTGCATCTCTGCAGAGAGGTAAGTACCCTCCTCCCGCCAACGAGTGTCTTGAATATGATACTAAACTGCATCTGATGGCGAGGCTCTAAACCTAGAATTTTGAGGAATGCAGAGTACTCCTTCATTGCCATTACTCTCAGTTCCACTCTGACCCGGAGTGGAAGTACCTGCTATGGTCCCATATAGAGCTGTTTAATCATTTACTCAATTTAAAGCCATTTAACTGAGTGCAAACAATAAATAGCAATACTTGAAACCACTTAACCGTGTTCAGATAAATGAGCTCTATCTCATTTAAAATGTTGCCAACAAACTATTAGTCTACAAATCATATATATTTAATATATATGTATAAACAGGATTTAACATTAAATAACCTACAAATGTTGTTATGCCATAAAACCTACCCAACCAACTTTACAAATCATATATATTAAATATATAGGTATAAAAAGGATTTGGCATTAAATAACCTACAAGTGTTGATTTGCCATTAAAACCAACCAACTAACCTAAGCCTCGGCTCGCGACGATTTGTTTTTTGAAATTGCACTCGAGGGCCATTTTCAAAATAATGAGAAATTCCGCTTTTATGGTAATATTACTCGACATACAACAAATATATGTAAATATATATGAATATATGCGAATATATATAATATGTTATTTCTTTGTCTAAACAAATAAACGACTGATTGATTGATTGATTGATTTTAACAGCATTTAAACCCACCAAGGGTTATTTAATGGCTTGAGACAACGGAATCGTGTTCATTATATGCTCACTTTTAATTTTTGTGCAGTTGATCTTTAAAAGTTTTTTTTTGCACTCGGTCCTACCGAATACAAATAATCTTTAAAAAGATCTATTTGACAAATCGATATGTAACCCTATAGAGTCGGAGGCCACTCAGAGAAATTTTTCCAAACAGAAAAAAAAGAAAGAAACCGATTTGGATTTTGTAAGAATAATGTACATTACAAATGTGTAATGGCGTAATGGGTTTTTGAAATGAAGTGTAGATAAAAATTGTATATTATGAGAAGGAATTTGACAAAAACGAATCGCTATTGCAAAAAGAAAAGCAAATGTGTTGTTATTGTTTTACCAAGGAGTAATCAGAAGATAAGGGATTGTTTTGATAGATCATTGTGTTCCGGGAGGTTTGAAGTGAACAGCCGAATCCACATGAAAGCCAGGACCTGTTGCTTATCAAAAGCAACTGTTATAAAATTAGAGTGGACCTATTTCCTAAAATTCGAATATGGAATTTATTTTCTTTAAACATTCCCGAAATAATACCCCTCAGCAGAAAATTATTGAAATCCAAATTCGGAGAAAACTAATATATTCTTGTTTTCTCCGTACCACTCCTCAAATGAAGTGAATTAAGAGAACACGATACTTGAGATGTCCTTTTACCAGACTTGCGAGAGTAAGGAAGGGAGAAGAAATTAACATAACACTTCCCAAATTTCCAGAACTACAGCTTCATCAGTTTAGCGCTGTACCGAGGACCCCACTTTTTGAGGAGAACTTACCAATTTGCAAGGAATATAGTTAGTTGTTTGTTTGGGTTTTATTTAACGCCAAATCCGTTTTTATGAAAATAGTTCTATTTCAAACAATTCAGTTTCGCATAAGTTCAGTTTAATTGTGAAAAACATCTCTATTTCAAGCTATTCAGTTTAGTCAAGCAGTTTTCATTCAGCTAATTCAGTTTAGTATAAGGACAGATTTTGTTTACACTCAGTTAAGTGTCAAAACAGTTCTATATTAAACAATTCAGTTTAGTGTAAGTACAGTTTCAATGTCAAAAAACAGTTCCATTTCAAATAATTCAGTTTAGCATAAGCACGCAGTTTAGATTTAAGTACACTGTTTATTTTTTAGTCAAACAGTTCTAATTAAGATAATTCAGTTTAGCATGAGTATGCAGTTTACATGTCAAAACAGTTCTATTTCAAACAATTCAGTTTAGCATAAGTATGCTGTTAGTTCTATTTAACCCATTGATAGGGTCCTATCAGGTGCTACCATTCCGGGCCAGAGTGGACTTGGGAGCAATGGTAATGAAGGGGTACTCCGAATTCTCCAAAGCTCCAGCATCAATGGAACCTCACCATCAGATTGTTTAGAGTCATATCAGGACACTCATTGGGGGTCTTACCCCTATGCAGAAGTGCAGTCGGCGTATTCAGCAGCCCCAGCCGACTGGACGATACACAGAGTTAAATATCAAAACAGTTTTATTTCAGATAACTTAGTTTAGCATAAGTACACAGTTTAGATGTCAAAACAGTTCTATGTCGAGCAATTTGGTTTAACATAAGTACGCAGTTTAAATGTCAAAATAGTTTTATTTCAAACAATTCAGTTTAGCATAAATACGCAGTTTTACTGCAAAAAACCGTAAACTCCAACCACCGTTTAGTTCTATTTAACCCATAGATAGGAACCTTATCAGGTTCTACCACTCTGGCCCAGAGTGAACCTGGGAGCGATGGCAATAAAGGGTTCTCCGCATTCCCCAACGCCTCTGCATTACTGGAACCTCACCATCAGATTGTTTAGTGTCACATCCAAGACACTCGTTGGTGGGAATCTTACTCCTCTGCAGAGGTGCAGTTGGCGTATTCTACTGCTCCAACCGACTGGGCAAAATATAGTTAGCGTTTGATATTCATTCGACTTGCCACCAAGTTAGATATGGCAGGGAGTCATTTAATATAAAGGGGCCACACTCGAATCGACACAAATGCGTACCTGCTATAAAAAATGCTTGATCCCCTCGGGATTCCGCATTTTGGGATGCCTCACGCACTAAGCGATAAATTTAGCCCTGCCAAGTGAGTATTGCCTGGGTGAAGGCCTTCTGAACCAGGCGATCCACTTACAATAGCCCGTTGACAGGAAGGTTATTATGGATGACTGGAGCTATCAATAATTTTAATGCTAAAAGAAGCGTCAGCTATGAGAAGTAAAAGTTCCTTCTCAATATTGATTTTAGCACCTAACCAGCAAATTAGAATGTTATCTCAAAATAGTCACTTTCCTTTTCAGAAGACAGCAAAAAAGAAAATAAGACGCAAAAAGGTAAACTAAGTGTCAAAATTACGAATGTCAATTACTTAGGATTAAAAGACAAGTAGTGACCCATCCCAGGTGACACGCTTGTTGTAGCCATTAGATTCAAGTAGCTGAAGACGGAACTGAAAGCTGTCATAATTTTCAAGTCGATTTCGAGTGCTTAGATTTTAAATAACGTTATCAAAAGTTTACACAAAAGAACGGTGAGTGCTTCACTAATATTTATCATACTCATTCTAAACTTATCGTGGTGTAGCAGGTATCTTCGTAGAAAGAGTACTTGCATTGTACTTCCTTAATCTTGTTAGTAACTGCTAGCATCTTGAGGGAGTATTATGAAGGTCCTGAGTATTTATCAGGGGTACAAACTGCTTGTTGTTGGTGAACAGTTGAAATTCATCGAGTCCTTTTATGTACCTGTCAAATTTCTCGCAGGTTCAAATTGCTACGAGGCATTCTTTTTCTATTTGGCCATAATTTCTGCTCTTCCTCTATTTGTGTTTTGATTAGTTCATAGCTTTTCACCATTTTAAAGCTCTGTCGAGTTTCAAGTCTTGCGTAAGCTGATGGCGTTCCGATAATGCTGAAGTCCGATAATGAATCTGTCCCTTATTTCTTCGTTATTTTTGGCGAAGTTACGACCATCTAAAATGTTGTATTATGCTCTGGCAAATGTAGACACCTTCTTTGGAGCATTGTGCTTTCAAGGGAAATATGACCTTATCGTAGTTTTCCGGCTACTCAAACGTAAAATCCCCATTAAAAAACGCAGTCATCTGTGATGTAAGCTAACGGAATTTTTTCCCCTATTGGAAACGACGAACTCTGGTATCAACAATAACGTCACCCCTTCTTCGAAGAGTGGAATTTTCTCTTACTAACGCGAGAACTATTTTCAAGATAAATTAATTCTGCAAACCATTTCAGAGATAGCCTCTGATCGCTGGACAAAACGTGTGGCAATTGTAAGCTTCTCTCGTCAGTATAATAAGATATTTCATTATTACTCATATTCAAAATGAGAGACTTCATGTTTTTGACAATACAGAATTTTTGCCATTTAAATCATTCAATACGCTGCACCTTCCTTCTATAAAGACAGTCACTGACCACAAAATTTCAGTCAGCGGCAAGCATTCGTGCTCGGAGGCGAGGGAGCTAGACGAACCCCTTTAGTAGCAGCACACTCATTACAAGTGCTTCTCCTATCAGCCAACAGCTGACATGTGATCCAGCCAATCACAGCGGCAGACTCAGCACAAGTCGGAACCAATCACCGCAGCTCTCTTAGACAGTTCTTATCAGAACTAAATTACGAAAGTCATCATGTACCATAAAGGTACCAAACAGAAGATTGTAATGTTACTGCACCAAATAGGACATTATACCGTTACACAGCAAATGTACGGTTGTACCACCTCTTAATCGAACGTGTTAATGGCTGTATCGCTACGTCTTAAGTAGTAGTCCGAACCTGTTGTAACCTCGCGTGAGAAAAGTTGACGAACATACGAAACTCTGTCTTAGTTCACTAACACAAAAGTTTATTCGCTACTACACTTTTAAGTTGTCGCCAGGAGAAGAAACAGAGTATGAAAGCGGAGTCGACCGCATTAGCAGGACAAAGAGAAACCATATGTCATGAGGAGAGAGAGAGAGAGAGAGAGAGAGAGAGAGAGAGAGAGAGAGAGCGGACCTTGAATTTTCTTCCACGTTGCATTTTCTAGTTTTCACACGTACTTCCTCACAGGGCCTGTCCTTACCGCTGTGCATCCGGGCTCCGACTTTTTTACTATCATCACATTGTTCTGGCTAGTGTTCACTTACGTCTTTCCCTCTTCGCGTCCGGTTGCAAACTAAATTTCAAACCCGAGTCGACAGAGGGAGGACATGTCCATTTCCGGTGGTTCCACACCTGTACCGAAGATTAGGGACTTCTTGGGTTTTTTTTTTGTCATTTTTAATTACTGTAGTCATTCACTCGTGACTGGCTGGCCTACAACGAGTGTTTTGGCCTGAGTCATTTGGACAATTATCAGAACTCTGAGACCACATCGACATACACCTCCGGTTAATCAGAGACTGAATAAACCGGAATGTTGATCAATCCAGCCTCTGCAACAAATGCATCCACCTATTCGACCGTTTTCAGATTCCTGATCATGCAGCTACACCTATGACCACCACCAAACACCAAGACTATACTGATCCTCTAGACACGCAATCGGCAAGAAGCTTTTGACAGCCGAGTCTACGTCTTTCGACCGCACTGACTTTCAACATCGCTGAGACTACACAGACATTATGCAGCAGCAGCAATGTACACCCATGCGAACCTTTTGTGTACAATTCGCTCATTAAAGGCCTGGCATTTTAATCTTACCGCTTGTCTTTGTCTACATTTGTCCAGTCTGCTATCAATCACATC